>OY997596.1:20894350-21461021 GCA_963921825.1 Erodium maritimum
ATCGATCACCTGATTGTACCGCTCGGCACAACCAGTCATACTCGATTCCGCAACCAAAGGATCGCAAACATTTAATACAATCAACCATCAAGTACAGTCAATCCATCAATCAAGTCAACCTTCAACCGAGCATTCAAGCATGCAATTCAATTAGTTTCATTAGACTCTTTAGCCTATCCACTAATCAATCAAACAACCAAGCATGTGATCCTAACACACAACTAATCCGAGGGCTTGCCAAGGCCACTCTACCAGTAAAACAATTCCCAAGTATTGAAAGCGAGTTACACTAGTGATTGACTTCCTAAGCATGTATTACTAGACACTTCCGGTAATTAGAAAAGTAAAGACAATTATTCTAGTTAATCGCATCTTATAGGCATTTCTAGGACCTTTTCCGCTTTTATTAGCCTAACATGCATACTAGGCATTTAAACGAGAAGTTAAGACTTTCCCTACCTCGAGGTCTTCCTCTCAACACTCTGATGATAAGCTCGGTGGTCACCATTCCGTTCTTCACACGGGTTCCGGCGTGATCTTCGTTATTCTAGCTCGGTCCAAGTCTTCGCTCTCGGGCGAAGTCCCGTCTAGGTTTGACAATTAAAACGTCCAGTCAAAACCAGAAATTGTCCAAAGGTCCACTGAATTAACATAAAATTATCCGTTCAAAATCTCACCTTGAATTCGTTAAACCGGTTAATTAAATCTGATTTTAAAACAGTTTCCTTTACAGTCCGGTTGACCCGGATCCGAACCCGAACCCGGTCCAGACCCGGTCCTGAAGTCCAACTGGGCCCAAGGCCCGAGTCCACAATGGGCCAAGGCCCGTCTTCTGTTCTGTCTGGCCCGAACTTCCCCCAGGCCCAAGGCCCTGTTTACCCTGCCCAAACTGGCCTGCTAAGCTTGGCCTGAGCTGGACACGACGCCGGCGAGTAAGGGTTGCTCCGGCCGTCGTCCACGGTGTCAGGGAGCTAGAGGGGAGAAGAAAGGGCGATGAAGGAGGTCGTGGGGCTTCTGGCGACGCCGAGGGTGGGCTGTGGGTGCTCGGAAGCGCTGTCCCGATCCTCCTCGCAACGGATCTGACGGGGAAAACTCGCCGGCAAAGGTACTGCCTGAACACGCTCGAATCAAGCACGGAAAGGGGCGAATCCAGTCGATACGAGGTCGGGGAGGAAGAGAGACGGCGTGAGAAGGGTCGAGACGGACACCCACCGTGTCTGACGCACACGGCGAGCTCGAATTTCCCGTCGGCGACGCTGGCTCGTTTGGTTCGAAGAAGAAGAGAAGGGAGAGACAGATGGGGGTTCCTGGGTTTCGTTGCTGCGTGGTTGTGGTGGGGAATAGCAAAAGAAGAAGGAGCACGAAGGGGGAAGCTCCGGCGGTGGTTCGGGATGCGCGACGGCGGGAGTCGAGGGATTTCTGGCGAGAGGGAAGGGTTTGGATCGAAAACCGTGCGCGCGTCTGAGGGACTGAAGCGGCGCACCAAGCTTTTATGCGTAGGGTTTGGTTCGACGTGGGCCTCGTGCTCATGGGCTTGACACACTCTCTGATTGGGCCCAAGCTGGCCCAATCTCCAACCCAGTCCAAAATTGATCTCTTATCCCTTTTTTTTTCTTTCTTCCCTTTTTTTTCAACCAAACCCGTTGCACTTCCCTACCCCTAAGTTTCGGATTCCACAAAATTACCCTTTTAAAAACGTGGGGTTTTACACCACCCAAGACACACAACAGTAAAATACGGGTTCAACTCTCCACGGGTACTCATGGCCACCCACAAACTCAAACAATTCAATCAACCTCAGGGCACAACTAAAAGCCACCAGTATACCTATTGTTCGATATGTTCACTTATCCTACGACACTCCTAAGTGTCACATGCATTTCTATTGTTCGATACGTTCACGTATCATACGACACCACTAAGTGTCGCCTGCATTTCGAGTGTTCGATAAACTTACTTATCCTACGACACCACTAGGTGTCACATGTATTTCTACTGTTAACTTTCCCTAGTCAAGGCCGAGATCCGGCTACTTTTCCCAAACTCGTAACACTTTCCCAAAAGTCCACACCCAAGCTCCGGCGTGCTCCAGAATTACCCGCTTAGCCTCCTCTTTCCACGGTCGGCGACACGGTCTACAATGATTACAATTAACACATTTTTTAAATAAACAGGCGAAACCCAAATTTAATGAACTTAACGCTCGAACGCAGCCCCGACAATGTCGATCACTCCCAAACTTCCCAATTACTCGACATTGTCAATAATGGGCCCGGAAAGGTCCGATTCGCCCGGCTCGGTGAATCTTCCCGGGATTGGAAAACGCCCTTTCGGGGCTCCGAAAATTCCCGTTTTTGTTTCTACGATCTTAGAATAAATCAAGGGTTCCAATGCAATCGACAGAATCAATTTCCGACTTCCGAGCAATTTAATTCGCGTTTAAAGTTTCTAAACCCGAAATTTCTAACTTTCACAATTTAATTCCATAATTCGTTCCAGGTGTGGATTAACGACTAAGGGATCGTCCTAAACCACCGGAACACGAAAAACCCGAGACCCGACACGTGGGCCCCACCCGGCCACCCTTAGCCGTGGGTGGCTGGACCGGTTTTGGACCGGTTCACCACAATGGTGGCCGGTCCTAGTTCCGGCCAGACACCACCCACGATGGCCGGAGCTCCCCCAAAGCTTCCGGTCACCGGAATCCTGTCATTCTTCGCCCCAAAACGTCCCCAATGAACCCCACACCTCAACTCATCCATATTTAACCCATTTAAACAGAAACCCTAACTTTCAAGCGTACCAAAACGAAAATCAATTAGGTTCTCACTGTAGGGAATGACGATGGGAGCTCGATTCTTCAACCGTTGAGACGATCCATCGGTTGGATCGTCGGGAAATCGCAAAACCCTAACACTTTTTCTCCTTTTCCTTTCCTTTTCTCCTTCTCCTTCTTCTCTCTTCTTTCTCTCTCCTTATTCTTTTTTTTTAAATGGCCAAACCTCTCCTCTTGTTTTCCTTTTGTTTTGTTCAAAAAATACCAACCACACATCAAAATTACCAAAGTACCCTCACTTTCCCTTTTCCTTTAGTTTTAAGTCAAAGGGCAAAGTTGTCCTCTTTTCTTCATTCCAACACATGCATGACATGTGTCTTGTGGGTCCCACCCTTTAAAAAAAATCTTTGTAGATATTTTTCTGTCAGATTCGCGAAATTCGGTCGTCTCGGGCCCTGAACGGGCCCATTTTCCAAGAAGTTACGAAACTTCGCGGGCTACAAAGAAGCGGCCCAACTAAGACCGCTGCAATGACGGCTAAGCTTTTTGGACCCGAAACGGGCCTTGAACGGACCAAAACGTCGCTCGGTTGACTTTTCCAGTAAAAAGTCAACCTTTCCTGAATTGGTCAAAAAGTTGCCCTGAGTCCCCCATAACTCACTTTGGTCGATATCGGGGTCAACTTAAGTCCGGTATGACACTCGGGGTCAAATTTAGGTTCATTTAAGTGTCTGTCCCAAAATTTTAAATTTTCATGTTTTTCGCCGATTTGACTGGCGTTGACCGGGAGTGGTTCTTACATCTATTCAATGACTCATTGACTAAGTCATGATCTGACGGTTCGTACTACTAGAATCCCTGGATTTAGGTGGCGTATGGTTTATGGAATCATCATAGTTCTAGTATGAGTTTGAGGTTTCTAATCGATGCATAGGTTCTTGACAAGAGAAATCCTATATACTAGAAAAAAGAATTAAGAAAACAGGAGAAATAAAAGATTCATACAATACAAAAAAATGAAAATTATACACACAAAGAAATAGATAAAAAGAAGACTGAGAGGCTCATAATTATCAGCATAATGATGGATACGCCGACATGATTTTTTAGGCGTTGTAACCACCAGAGGGTCTTTCGAATTTTGACCCTTTCCTAACTAAAGAAAGGATTAAATTAGAGTAGGATTTTAAAGTTTCAAACTTTCTATTCCATGTCCGTTTGAACCAATACAGTTTTAGTGTTTTGTTTTGTTTAAGCTGTACGAGATGAAATTCTCATATACAATTGGGTTGATCTTTACCTTCGTGTTACCTATCTCAATAAACTATATGATTGGTTCGAAGAACGTCTTAAGATTCAAGCGATTGTGTACGATAGAACCAGTAAGTATGTGCCCCTCATGTCAACATATTTTACTGTTAAGAGGAATTACGCTTACTTTTTTGTAGTACAAGTAGGTATCGGATTTGCTATGACATTTTATCAGCGCCCTACGATCACTGAGGCTTTTCCTTATGTAAAATTTAC
Organism: Erodium maritimum; assembly: GCA_963921825.1. Classification (NCBI taxonomy): domain Eukaryota; kingdom Viridiplantae; phylum Streptophyta; class Magnoliopsida; order Geraniales; family Geraniaceae; genus Erodium; species Erodium maritimum. The sequence continues at coordinate 20,898,654 of OY997596.1, forward strand.
GATGACTGAAGAAAACCTGGGTGGTTAATCCGACCAGTCCATCAATTGTCAGAAATTATGATAGTTCTAATGATGATGTTGCACGTACTTCATTTCTATCTTACTGGTGGTTTTGATATACCCTACGAATTGACTTGGGTTACATGTGTGGTTCTGGCTGTATTGACTACATTATTTGGTGTAACCGGTTATTTTTTACCTTGGGATCAAATAGTTTATTGGTAGTCTAAACTGTAATTAGTCTACCGAACATTATTTCTGTAATAGGGTCACACTTTGTAGAATTATTTCTCAGAAAAGCTAGTGTGGGACAATCTATCTTAACACATTTTTATAGATTACACACTTTGTATCACCCCTTCTTATCGTGGTATTTATGTTAAGAATTTTCTTAATGATGCGCAAGGAAGGAACTTTTTGTCCTTCGTAAAAAAAAAGAGGGTTCTTAGATATTTTTAATCCAATCCTCTTTTTTTTTCCCTCTTTGGGGTGCCCAACAAGAATATTTCACGAATATGCGTTATTGAAAATAATAAGCCATATATTTGAGTATTTTTCTTCAACTTTACAATATTATATTACTTGTTTGATACAAATAGTTATATTTAAAGTGAATGGCTAGTTACATTCACCTACCCCAAACTATACACGTTTAACGGATACCTACCCCAAATAACGTATACATACCCTGAACTAACAATTGTAACAACATCCCCCATTCCATCCATTTTTCCATCCATCTACTATTCATTTTTTCATAAATTCTGAAACTACATGTTGTGTTACAATTCTAAAGCCAACTCCAAACCTAAATCCACCCCTAAATCTCTCTCCAAGCCTAAATCTAACCCTAAAAGTGCGTGGAAAATGAATGGAAGGGGGTATCTTGTTACAAACTGTTAGTTCGGGGTATGTATTCATTACGAAATAACTTTAGGGTATTTATCCATTAAACATGTATAGTACAGGGTAGCTGAGCGTAATTAACTGTACAATGAATTCTCTAAAAGTTAAATGGATAATGGGAGTGTCTGACTTTGGGCCATACAGATATATGTTTTTATTTGTCACATTGATCAGGGGACCCGACCCAACAAGAAAACAAGATAATTTTATCGAGGGAAGGGGTAACGACCTTGCTAGGATCACTATCAACCACCCAATAGGTTACCTTTAAATCTCAAGTTTGTGATCCCCAAGCTGAATATATCCCAATAACTATAACTGACGACGCACCACCTAAAAACAAACTAACATACTTATTTCAACTCAACAACTAGATATCAAGACCTCTAATGTGCCTAAAAATGATGGTAAAATCTTCATTTTAATGAAGCCTTGGATTCAAAGGCTTGGATTGCATGGAGCATAAACATTAATGAAGCCTTGGATTCAAAGGCTTCTCTTCTGATTTCTTGCTCGGATTCACTTCATTGCTCGTGGACAGACCTGCCAAAGTTCTGAGCTTGTTATACTGATCCCAGAGCATGGGCCTCACACTGGAGGAACTCACGGGACAACACAAATCATCACCAACCCCTTCATTGGTGTCTCCGGCGGTACAAGTCACACCAACATCGTCAGAAGATCGGCAATATATAAAGGAAACCTTCAAGTGCACCAACATGTTCGATAGCGAGAAGTTATTCTTCACGACAAAATTTGATGGCTCGGTTAGATTACTAAACTCCAAAACAAAGAAGAACTTGCCCCTGCAAGATCCTTCGTCATCAAGAGCGGAGCCAGGGTCACCACCTGGTTTTGAAAGTGTCTCGAGAACTCCTATACAGTCTCAGAAACAGAGTAACAAGCATAGGAGATGGGTGTTCTTAGATGAAAGTACTGACTTTGGTAAGAGATGGAGAAGGAGATTAGGGCCACAAATTGGAGGAATAGGAGACAAAGGATGGGAAAATGTGAAGCTGGGTGGGAAAGAGTATTGGGCCTTCATTAGCAACATTCCACCACACTCTTCCCCTCTCTGGCTGGAAGAACAATTCAACGAGGCAGGAGAGATTTTAGCCATTGAAGCTCCAACTAAACCAAACTTGAGAGGTAGACACTTTGCTTTCATCAGATTCAAACTTGAAGAAGAACTACAAAAGGTCATCCAGTGGTATAATGGTTGGCACTTGTGTGGCTTTAAAGTGTTCATTACAGAAGCTTGGAGAAAAAAAGAAAAGCATCATCTTGATTCAACTGAGTTGAACTTCTGGAAGGAGAAAGAAGTGGAAATGGGGAAAGTGGCCACACAGAACAAAGTGGATTGGGACTCTTTCATTCCACCAGTGGTGGGTTCTGTTGTTACTGAGTTTGAAAAGAAATTGAAAACTTCACATATAGCCATTTCATGGAGAAATCTCAGTGCAGAAGGGATAGCTAGGGAGATGGCCATAAAAGGAGTAGTTGATATTGAGGTCAGAGATTTGGGAGAAAGGTGTGTATTGCTTACTTTTCCCGATGAAGATTTTGAGAGACTAATGCTCAAAGAAAATTCCAACTGGTTAGACAATTGGGTGCTTATGCTACCAAATTCTCAGAGATGGTGTCAGAGGAGTGGAAGACTTCAATGGGTTTCGATCAAGGGCTTACCTTTCCATAGTTGGTGTGAGGAGACAATGGAAAGATCTTTACAGGGAGTAGGATAGTTAGTGTATACCCATCCACAAACAATTAAAGGCTATCATCTTGATAAGGCCTTCGTTTTGATTCATGCAACAGAATTATGTGATTTTAGCAAGAACACTAGCCTGAGTTTGAAGAATATTACATATCATACTTTGATCTCTTCTTTTGATAAGAACCTACTACCTCAATGGGATCCTCCTCCCTCTTACACCTCCTCCTCTTCCTCTGGTGATGAGGAAGCACTATCAAGCCAATTTACCTCTCCGGAAATGACACCTATTAGTCCTTTACAGAAGGAGATCAGTCCACTTCCCCAGCCATATGAGAATTTGGAGAAAAGAAAAAAGGTCTCTTTCTTATCTCCTTGCCTTTCAAAGGAGGATGTTTATGAGTCATTGAAGGACACTGGGGTGTTAAAAGAACAAGCCTCCATTCTGTCACCAAACACTTCTCTATTCCCTGAGATTCTGAAGGAAGGAGAGGCTAGGGCTGAAGCACTTCTAGAAGAAAATGAGAATGAGTCTAGGTCTTTCAAAGACAAACTTGATGAGGAGGATTTTTTATCTACTGATGTGGCAAAGGACACTTATGATTCTTCTCCATTTATGGCAAACAACAAACATTCCTCTGGTAATTCTCCTGCAATTCCTCTCTCTCATACTCTTGAAGTCCTGCAGGATGAGGAAGAACAACATCTTTTATTAACCAATATGTTCAGTCCACTGGATATTGAGGAAAGTGGTCATCTGTCAGGCCAAGAAACTGTCCCAATTTTGGGAACTGAACGTGCAGATTTTAGTGTTGAGAAAGGAGAAGCCATTAATGTGATGGTAAGAGTTGAAGAAAATATCAGATCCTTGGGACCACCATCCAATCTATTAGTTGAAAGTGGAATGGTTTTGGAGGGAATACAATCTCAACAGTTGTTTTGTGCCACAAATGAAGAAAACCTAACAAATACACAGCTCACCACTCCTCAAACAAAACACAAGAACTCTAAGAGAAAATCAAAGCAACCACTGGTTTCTTATGTTTATGACACAAGGTCCAGGAGGGGAAAGGAAACACCACTGATCTCTCTAGCTGTTAACAAGAAGAAGAAGGATCTTACTATCTCACCAGCTGCTGAAGTGATTCAAAGCCCTTGGGATTATTGCAAGGCCTTAGGTTTAAAGGCTTTTGAAGCTGATGAATTGGTTATAGACCAGTTTGATAATTTAGAAGCTGAGATAAATCAAAGGGTGGTTTTTGAGGCTGATTCAGGAGATGACTTCATTGATCTAGAGGGAGAAGAGGAAGTGTGTCTGGATGAGATAGAGTCTCAAGCCAGAGCTTTCACTACTATTTAATCATAAGATGAAGCTCCTCTCTTGGAATATGAGAGGAGCATCTTCCGTGCACAAGCAGAAGGTTTTGAGAGGAGTGTTATAGAGACAAAAACCTGGTTTCTTATTGATTCAAGAGACAAAATTACAACATTTACCTGGCTATTTTCTAAGATCCATTGGCCTTCCTGATGTGTGGGAGATTGCTGCAATTGATTCCAATGGCCTCTCTGGTGGGATTTGTACATGCTGGAACACAGAAGTCTTTAAAATGCAGTCCATCAAACCTATACAGAATGCTTTGCTGTGGAAGGGTTACTCTGAGGAGTGGAAAATTAGTTTGTCTATCATTAATGTTTATGCTACATGCAATCCAAGGGAAAGAAGGGCTCTTTGGTCAGTGCTTATTGAGGAAATCTCACAGTTGGGTCCTTATTATATTTGTGCAGGAGACTTTAATGCCATATTGCAGTTGACTGAGAAAACTGGCAATTCCCAATCATGGTCTTCCATCAGGAGCTTCAACAAATTCATCTTGGAGGCCCCTTTGATTGATATACCTTTGATAGGTGGGAAATACACTTGGTTTGGGACCAATTCTGTTGCTTCCAGACTGGATAGGTTCTTACTTGCTCCCCAAGTAATGGACAAGTTTCAAAATTTATCTCAAATTTGCTTACCCAGGTCCATTTCTGATCATAAACCTGTAGTATTGTCTGATCCTTTTATAGATTGGGGTCCCAGACCTTTCAAATTTTTGAATGTCTGGCTGGATCACCCTCTCTTTTTGACTGATGTTGCAAAATTCTGGTCTGAGCTAAAGGAGGAGGGAGAGCCTCATATTGTCATATGGCTTAAACTGAAGAAATTAAAAGCTTTTCTCAAGCATTGGAATGTAGAAGTGTTTGGACATTTGGAGACCTCCATTGATTTATTACAACAGAAAATCAATGTTTTGGATGGACTGGTGGAATCTAGGGTCCTCACAGATGAGGAAAGAGCTTTGAGATCCCTCTGTACTGCTCAATTAATACAGAAGATCAAAGCCTTGTCAAAGTTATGGTGCCAGAAGTCTAGAAAAAAATGGATTAAAGAGGGGGAAAGAAACTCCAAGTATTATCATTTGTGGGCCAATTTCTCTGCAACAAAGAAGAAGATTTCTCAGATTAGTGAGGAGGGCCAAACACTTTCCTCTCCTACTGATATTAAAAGGGCTGCAGCCTCTCATTTTGGGTCTAGATTCCAAAAGACCAATTCTATTGTCCTGGATATTTCTCAACTCCCTTTCAGCTGTATATCACATGCCAAGTCAGTCTTCTTGGAGAGGCCTTTTAATATTGAAGAGGTTTATTTTGCTGTCATGGATTGTGATGGGGACAAGGCTACAGGTCCTGATGGCTTCACACTCAAGTTCTTTCAAAATGGCTGGGATTTCTTGCAACATGACATACTGAACTTTTGCCAGCATTTCCACAAAACTGGTTTATTGGGCAAGGGAGTTAACTCTTCATTCTTTACACTAATACCTAAGGTCACCAATCCCTCCTCTTTCAATGAGTAAAATTATCTCAAAAGTCTTGGCTGCTAGACTAAAGACAGTTATGGATCAATTGGTCAGTGATGTACAGACAGGGTTTATAGCAGGGAAGAAAATTCTTGATGGCATACTTATAGCTACTGAGGTTCTTCATTCAGTCAACGCATCAAAAGAAGAGGTTATATTATTTAAAGCTGATTTTGAAAAGGCTTATGATCACTTGGACTGGACTTATCTGATCAATGTGTTAAAAATTATGGGCTTTGGGGCTACTTGGAGAGGTTGGATGTCTTCTTGTTTTAAGGCTTGGGGGTCTGTACTGATAAATGGCTCTCCCTCAGCAGACTTCAAACTCTCAAGAGGTCTGAGGCAAGGTTGCTCTCTTTCCCCTTTGCTATTTTCTATTGCAGCTGAGGGCCTTCACTTGATCTTGGAAAAAGGTATCTTAGAAGGCAAGTTGGCTGGAGTGACCCGTGGAATTTCAGGACCTATGATCTCTCACCTACAATTTGCTGATGACACATTCATCATTCTTAAAGCCAAAGAATCTCATCTGCATAACTTAAAATCCTCTCTGATGGCCTTCCAACTTGCTTCTGGTTTAAAAGTTAATTTCAGTAAATCTAAAGGCATCTTGATCAACCCTGCATCTTTGAATATTGAGCTAGTGGCACAAGTCCTGGGATGTGAGACTTCTAAGCTCCCTTTGGATTATTTGGGGTTTCAGTTAGGATCTAATCCTAGGAGATACAAAACCTGGCTACCTATCATTGAAAAGTTCAAAAAGAAGTTGAATCTGTGGCAATCCAAAACACTGAATTTTGGTGGTAGGATTACACTGATTAAATCTTCCCTATCCTCCCTTCCTTTGTTCTACATGTCCCTCTTTAAAGCCCCAAAAAAGGTAATACTAGAAATGGAAAAATGGCAAAGAAGATTTTTGTGGAATGGGACTGTGACAAAAAAAGTTCTTCATAAGGTCAGATGGGGACAGGTCTGCACCTCTAAAGATAATGGGGGCCTTGGGATCAAGAGCCTTTTTGTGATGAATTATGCACTCTTGGCCAAGTGGTGGTGGAGATTTTCTTTGGAGACTAACTCTTTATGGAAAAGATTCATTTGTGCCAAGTATGGCTGGAGGAAAGAGGACTGGGACCTTTCATTGTTGCAGATAGCAGGAAATCAAAATTTCCTCAGCCATGTCCAGGCTTTGTTGAGTGATCAAAAATTCAGTAGTGCTGTTGGCTTCTCTGGGATTGAATGGTTTGTAAATAATGGTGAAAGAGTGGACTTCTGGAATGATATCTGGTTATTAGAAGTCCTTCTGAAAGACAGATTTCAGAGGCTTTTTCAGTTATCTATACATAAGAAAAACAAGGTGGTGCAATATTGGAACAATGGTGATTGGGTTCTGAATTTTAGAAGACTTCTAAGAGGCTGGGAGCTAGGCCAGCTTAATCTCTTTACTCTACAAGAATCTGGGGCAGATAAGGTGGTGTGGAAATTGCATGAGGCAGGTTTTAAAGTGAAGAAGATGTACTGGCATCTAGTGGATTCTGATTCTCATCCTCAACCTTGGGCAAGATTGCTCTGGTCCCCTATCCTCCCACCCAAAATTTCAGCTTTTGTTTGGTTGGCCTGTCACAATGCCATCCCTACAAAATTATTTTTAGATGGAAGAGGGATACATTTCAACCTGTTGGATTCTCTCTGTCCATTTTGTGGATTGGACTTTGAGGAGATCAATCATCTATTACTTACTTGCCACAGATCATGGCTTATATGGACTGCAGTACTGCAATGGTGGGGTTTTTCTACTGTGATGTTGGGGGACTTCTTGAGCTTCTTATATGCCTGGTCAGATATTAGTTCAACTTATTCTATAAAGCAATGGAGAACAACCATTTTTGTCACCATTTGGCATATTTGGTTGGCCATAAATGATCTCATTTTCAATCAAGTATTGGTTAATCATCAGTCAGTCTTGCAAAAAATTCAGAGCTACACTTTCAATATAGAGTGGGCAAATTTCAACATTTATAAGCCTTTTACCTTCCAAGATTGGATCACAGCTCCAAAACTTTTCCACAGAGTTAAGAGGTAATACTTGGTTGGATCATTGGACTCACAAAGGAGAAAGAGGACTGGTGTTTTTATGGCCCTTCTTACAGAGCTGTAATGGCTTTGGTTTTGGGGGATGGGGTTCTGGGAGGGTTTTGAGGGTGGTTTTGGGGGAGTGGATGTGAGTTTGGTAAGGTACTTCTTCTGTTCTAGTTACCAAATGTTCTGAGAGGGGTTGTTTTTTGGTTTTCAGACTGATCTGAGTGGGGGTTCATTTTAGAATTAAGTCTGATTAGTTAAGAGAGTGTTAATTTGGACTGGTTTTGGCTCTATGACTTGCCTTGTTAGGATTTAAGGACAAAAGACTAATTTCTGTTACAGCAGGCTCTCAGGGTTCCTTAAGAGTCTCTGGAGGACTTTTTTTGCAACATTAGGATCACTCCCTTATGCTACATTTTACAGGAACTTGCTGCAGAAACCCTTGGTAGATCACAATGTTTGAAGTAATTCAGTACACACAAGACTTGCTATTTCTTTGGTTTTGGCACTTGTCCTGGTACAAACAAGCTGGAGGAGAAGTGGACATTCAGCAGACTTGACGTGCGGTACAAGCTACCGTTTTTTGAATTCCAATTTAATCGTTTGCTTGACACACAAGTTTCAGGGTAGTACACAATTTAGGGTTTGGGTTTGGTTTTGATTAGTAATCTTGGGACACAAGTCTCTAGTTGGGTTTACGTTTAGTGTGGTTTATGTACTTTAAGAGTTATTTTTAACTCTTGGCCTTTTTTCATTTCGAAAAATTGGACCTTTTAATAAAACTTCAGCTGATCAAAAAAAAATAACAAAGACATGTATTTCATACTAGTGAGGAATGTTAGAATCTAGATTTGCGGTTTATACGCGAACTACAAAGGAACTTTTGTGGAGGATGTGACAGGTACAGACTTGTCCCGAACTGGTTAGTTAAGGGTATCATTTCCCCCACATGATCTCGTGTCAGGAACTCACGAGTCTTGGTGAGGCTACTTAATAGACTTCGCTTGATAAAAGGTATTACCGACTCTGGATCACCATCTTCCCACACCAAAAAATGCTTTCGTCACGACACAGATAACCACTATCGACCCTAGAATCTCGAAGACACACTACCAGAGAACAACACCAGAATGACCTAGGGGGAAGGCAAGAGGTCGAGTAGACGACAACCGCTTTCCCCTTATGGCGCTCAGACCTCTCCGACCTTCCACATGCCCTAATCCTTGTCCCCAATCATTATTCCCCTAAGACCTCCATCTAATCATGACATCTTCTCTCCATAGCCCCCTTCGATGAGCACCAAATTTATCAACGGACCTGAACTATTGTTAAAACCATTAGAACACCGGAAAAAATCCCCAACTTGAAGCCACCACAACAATATGAGATGCTCCCCCATGCTCATGACAACAAGAATCCGCGCCTCATACACGACTCCAAATGAAGTGTGCGTAACTCTATTCAAGGAAAAAATGTAAAACACAACTCTAACCACATGTAGTAGAGCACCTAAAATCTTAGCCGCAATCACTTCATTCTCTTTTTTCCTGTCACTGGACCAACAACTTTAGTTATTCATTTGATAAACAATGAATGGATTTTTTGGATGAATTTTATCCTTCTTTATTCACAAGATATTGAGAACATTATGCACGCTTGAAACTATTTGAATAAAATAATACCAATTTAGTTATTATACAAAAAAGACAAACGACCAAAATTATAAGTTGGAAAAGCTAACAAACCATAAATAAACAATTTTGATGCCAAAAAAATATTCATTTATAGTTGATGAACGTAAATATGTCCTATTTAATTTGACATTTTTTCTCCATATTTTATTTTCGTTTTTGCGTCTCTTTTTATATTTTTAGCGTTTATTAATAATTGTGAAAAGCCTTGTTTATTTTTGATATTTTTCAAATATTCCAAAAATATTCATCATTGGTTTCATTTTCTTGGCCTCGCGAAAAAATACGAGCGTAAGAACGAGGTCGATCTGAGCACAAACGTAGCGAGAATGAGCAAAGATGCATATAGCTTAAATATGGAAAAAGGATGCTCCAAAAAAAGTCCACGTGGCGCAATCAGAATGTGACATGTCACAATCCTATTCTTGGCCATTTTCCATGTGGCGCAGTTCAGATTGTTACTGTGAGCCGCACATCAACTGCCTTGGATCAACACGTGAGGAGACCAGATCCAGCCATCTATGTCTTCTGCATTTCAACCGTAGGATGTTTTGACCGTGGATCCAACGCTTGTGGCTTCTGGTTGCGCCATTCCTATGCACTCCCTCACGCACCAGATCCTGCACCTCCAACAACACCTCTCCCTCTTCGGTCCGACTCTGCATGGTGCCAAAACTCTACATATTGTAGGGATGAGCATGTTTTCAAACATATTTTTTTTGGACAATTATTTTTCAGCATCATTTTATTCTCTCTCATTTTTTTCTTGCTCCATCTTCAATCCTGGAGCAAGTTCTACCATCTAGGACCATAAATATTGACAATCCAAGGATGGTTCAAGCTTTCATGACGCCTCCCACCATCTCCATTTTCTCCATTTTCATGTGTTGAAGCATTGAAAGTTGGAGATGGTGGGTTTGCAAGTAAGAAGAGTGTTTGATTGAGTTTTTCATCCCAATCTCGGTTTTTTTTCTCTTATCCTTCTCTAGCTTGTTGTAAAGCTAGGATTTTTGGTATGATTGTGTAGGATTTTGAATCCATGACCTTAGATTTAAGTCCTTGTTAATGGGTAGGGTTGTCCATGGGCCGGGGCCCGACCCCGTTGACATGTTTTTAACCCAACCGAGAATGACCGGATTGCTCAAATTGGAATCCATCCCCGGCCCCAGGCCCATTAGGCCATCTAGATCCCACCCACTCAGGTTATGGGGCTGGACACCGGTTTACACTGGCCCAACCGAAATACATTTTAATCCTACAATTACCAGCTTCAAAATTACAACAATGCAGTGCAATAACAGATTAACACACAATTTTTCAACTTCAAAGGTTCAAGTTCAAGCAAAAGGGGAGTTTAACTCCACCCAATTACAAAATTACAAAATCAAAATTCTACTCAACCCAAAAATAACACAGTTCAATACCACTACCACCTATTACAAAAGAGTTTAAACTTGAAATGATCTTTAAATTAGAAATCATCTTCATGCTTGCATGCTTGAAATGACACTGTACAAATAACACATTAAAAAATTAACAAAAACAAAGTAAATTGAAAGTTAAGAAAGAAACTATAAACTCTTAAGACTTTAGGTTAATACGATATAAACTCTTTAAGTTATAAAATTAATAATACTCTTACGACAAAGTATACACTCTAAGTTATTAAAGAAACCATAAAGTATAAATTGTAAGTTATGAAACAAAGTAACACAAAACAAATATGAAGTTACCTTTCAACACTATTTCATGATTTTCATCGCATGTCTTGTGAAACCCCGTCAGAATTAGCCATTTTCATTAATTCTGCAAAACAAGTGAATATTAAACTCCAAAACTGAATTGAAAGCTAGAAACCAATTGATTGAACTAAGATTGAGAAAACAATACTTTCTTCAAGTACATGAACAAACTCCAAATCAACTTCTTCTATTGTAACCGAACTCAGTAAAGATCTTACCACATTCCAATCCAAGAAAGTTAACATACCAAGTTTTTCTTCACTTTTTTTTTCTCTTCCTCTCATTCATTCCTATTTTCAACCCACAATCTTTGGTCTCATATTTCTCAAATCCCTTTTGCAACTCACATGCTGCCTGCAACATCAAATAAGTTGAATTCCATCTTGTTGGCACATCAAGACAAAGACCTTTCTTGCTTTCAATGCCAACTTCCTCAACACAAGACTTGAACAATTTTAGTGTTGATGGAGATACTTTGATGTATCTCACAACAAATTTAACCCGTTCGACAGAAACTCCCATATATTTGATCCCTTTGAATACCAACTCACGGTAAATCTAAAACATGAATAAAATATACACTTTGAATATAAAACATACATAATCAAATAACAATTCAAATTTGCCAGATTAAGGTATGCATCTATTTTGCAACAATGGTTAACATTTAAATTTACACAATACCATCCATCCCATGAAATGAGTGCAACAATAAAACATAACTATTAAGAGATGAACATGAAAAGTATTGATAATCATATTTAAAAGTACTGAAACACGAAAGGAGTTTTAAATCAAATTATTTGGTTCAACTACACTTTTTATACTTACATGGTTTAAATTATCATTTAAAGCTTCTTCTAAGCCACATATATGAATACACGCAGAGAGAAACCTAATTCTCTCTGCGCGCAGCCCCTTCCCCCACCCCCTTTCTCCATGGCAGCCACCATTCTCCACTACCCTTCGGGGTCCAATCGAAGCCCCTGCTTCCGAAGCTCTCCACTACCCTTCGGGGTCCAATCTATCGTTGCCGACGCTTTTACTTTTTCTTGTCTTTTTTGCAGAACGGACTACCTAGGGTCCGGCGCCACCGACATCGCCATCTATCGCCGCCCACCAGCTGGCATCGCCATCCATCGCCACCCACCAGCCGCCCTCTCAGCCCGCGTTCTACTTCCCAGACGTCGCTCAGCCACCGTGTCCCTCTTGTCGCTCTTCGGGGTACGGGATCTATGTGTCGTCCCTAACGCCGACATGGGTCCGTCCCCTCGATGGATCTGGGATCCAGGAGGAATGACGATAAGACGGGGTCCGTCTCTACGGCACTCGAAGTCGTGACCCTCGATCTCGAACAACCCGCTGCGGGTCGAATCGTTGTTCTCGTCTTCTGCACTATTTCGAAAGAGCCAGGCGAATCAAGATGAAGAATTGACGATACCAGGCCGCTCCAATGGCATGGGGTCTAGAAGAACTGGCATCGCATATTTGGTAGTTTGCTATTTCAATCGTGTGCTACTTTTTTTATCCTGTTTTAGGTCGAATAATTTGCTGTTTAGACATTCTGTTGATTAGGATTTTTCATTTCAAGTCTCGTTGTTTTGAGACGTTAACTGTTTTAGGCCGAATAATTGGGACGATTGTAAGGAGTTGGCTTAGTTTTGTGCCCACGATGCAAAGTGGGCTATTATTATGGGTCCATGAGCGCCGGGCTTGCTACGGTCGGCCCGGACATAAATCTTGAACCCGAGGCGGTCACGCCTCACCCTACTTGATTACCATTTGGTATTAATGAAAGTCTCCGGTTAGCCGTTTCAAAAAAAAAGCCACATATATGATCATTATTTCATTGTAGGTACTAAGTTATCAACTCAGCTTCCCCATCACAGATTCACAGGTACAAGTATAATTTATCCTACAGTTCCTAATTCTCCATTAACATCTCTATCTCTTCACAAATCTATAATGTATTCACAAAAATATAAATTTTTTATTTGAATAGATTGTAATTAGATGTTGAACCAGATACACGGCTTATATGCAGACAAGCTAATTGATCAATGAAACAAAATCACCTAAATATGACAACCATATTGATGAAGAGGAGAAAGCTACTACAATGTGTATAGATGAAGATGAAGAACTAGAGATGGAGAGAGAAAGATCCATATGATTCTATATATAGAGAGAAGAAAAAGAGATGATTTTTTTGGAAACTCGAAATCAGCGGAGAAGAAGAAGAATCGCACGCTTCTCGATTGAGGAGGAAGAGGAGAAGTCTCGCGGCTATGCGAAATTCGAGAGGTCTCGGTAGTCGTAGGGTTTTTTTTTTGTATGGAGTGAACGAGTGAGGATAAGGAGGATAATAAAGGTGGGCCTAAACATAAGGGTAACCGGTTGGGGCCGGGCCCCGGTGGGTCATGTTTTCTCAATCCGGGCCCAGACCCAATTGTCAATGGGGCTTCATATTCCAATCCATTACCACCCCCATAACCCATTGGGGGCAACCCAATGGGGCCGGGGTGGGCCGGTTTGACCGGTTGGGCCGGGTTCCGGGTTCATTTTGGACAACCCTAATAATGGGTATTGTGTAGATATTTGTTTCCTCTAAATTAATGCATGACTTGATGGTTAATTTTGTGTTGGTGATGTTAATTTGCATGTTTTGGGTTTGTGGAGCTTAATTAGCATCTAATCACTTTTATGAGTATTTATCTATATTTAAGCTACTCGATGTTTGTTCATGATTATCATACCTTGCGTTTGAATTATCATGTTTTTGAACCCGATTTCATATACTAGCTTTTTTATCTCTTGGGTGTATATCAAGTTCTAGCTTAGATTTGATAAAAATGCAATCTTTAGCCATTTATTGAACTTTTCTAGGATTTCCCACATTTATATGTCTTGATTTCCTATTGACAAGATAGAAATATGATATGTTGTGTTTCTCAATTCTCATGTGTGTTTCAACCCGACCGAACGATTTGGGAATAGTTCCATAATTGTTGTGTGTGCTATGTAGATTGATGTTTGGAGCGATCCATGATTCGATCTAGTGTTGAGTTGAGATTCACCTGTATAGATTTTACTTACGCTTGTGTATTACCAGAATATCGCGATTCAATGTTCTATGTAGTTCTCCTTAGTTATCGGTGACCATATTTATCAATGGCATTCGGTAACTAGGATGTTGAAGTAGGCGTAGCTAAGTAGATTCACCAAGTGTTTTAGAGTTTCCTTAAGCTTGTGTATTATAAGAGTCTCGTGATTCATTAATCTATGTAGTTCTCCTTGATGATCGATGCATTTAGTCGTTAGGATGTTGAACTAGGCGTATCTAAGTAGATTTGTCGAATGTTTTAGATTTTACTTATGCTTGTGTGTTACCAGATTTCGTGATTCGTTACTCGATGTAGTTCTCCTTGATCGGTGGTTCTCGATTTTCAGGATGTTGAACTAGGCGTAGTTAAGTAGATTTGTCGATTTATTTAGAGTCCACTTATACTTGTGTAGTACCATAGTTTCTTGATTCGTTTCTCTATTTAGTTCTCCTTGATGATCGATGCATTTTGGTTGTTAGGATGTTGAACTAGGCATAGCTAAATTGATTTGTCGAGTGGTGTAGCTATCTTTACTTGCGGTAGTTGGTAGCAAGAGTGACATGAATTTGTTGTTATTTCTTGTTCGAGGATTGATCGAGCTTTGCTCAAGATCATAGATACACACCTTATTATTATTATTATTATTATTATTATTATTATTATTATTATTATTGTTGTTGTTGTTGTTGTTGTTGTTGTTGTTGTTGTTGTTGTTGTTGTTGTTGTTGTTGTTGTTGTTGTTGTTGTTGTTGTTGTTGTTGTTGTTGTTGTTGTTGTTGTTGTTGTTGTTGTTGTTGTTGTTGTTGTTGTTGTTGTTGTTGTTGTTGTTGTTGTTGTTGTTGTTGTTGTTGTTGTTTTTTCCGATGATTGGTGGTACACATATCGGTCTGGGCAATGGTCTTGTGCCCTCTCCCCATGACTAGTATGTGGTTGATTTCATGATACTGCATACATAGGAACTTAAGTGTTCCAAGCCATAAGTAAAGCATTTATTTGATTTACCCATCATTAGGCATGTCATGTGTTAGTTCGAATTCGTATTTACTTGTACCCGTGACCAACTCTTTGTGTGAATTAATAGTTATGTATTTTAGGGGGTAGCATGTATATTATTTCCTTTTTGTTTTAAGGGAAAAATATAAATGCATACCCTTAAGTTGACACGTTCAACTGATGTTTACCTCTAACTTTATTTAACTGATATACTCTAAAGTTACAACTCTTAACCTAATTTTCGTTTACACGGTTCAACACAAAGAAACCCTCAAGATTCAATACATTCTTCACGACTCTTCGTTTACATCTCATCATAAATTTCGATAAACAAAATCAATACAAAACGAAGAACATCATTCTTGAATCCTAAACCGTGGTTCAGAAATTGACTCGGGAGTCGGAATTCGATTCGGTCAAGTACATTGGGACCCTTGAATTATTCTAAGACCGTAGAAACGAAAACGGGAATTTTTGGAGCCCCGGAAAGGCATTTACAAAACCCGGGCAGATTCGCCACGTCGGGCGAATCGGGCCTTTACGAGTCCTTTATCGACAATGTCGAGTAATTGGGAAGTTTGGGAGTGATCGACATTGTCGGGGTTACGTTTGGGCGTTAAGTTTATTAAATTTCAGCTTATTTCCTGCGAGTTAAAGTGCATTAAAATTATGTTCTTTTAGATCGTGCCACGGACCGAGGCAAGGGAAAGCTGGGTGAGTGACTGAGATCATCACCGGAGTTCGTTGGTTGGCTTTTGGGAGAACACGCACGAGGTAGGGAAAAGTAGCCGGATCTCGGGCCTGACTAAGGAAAGTTAATAGCAGAATTGCATGTGACACCGGGGTGTCGTGGGTTGAGTAAGTTATCGAATATTAGAAAGGCATGATACGGGAATGTAGCGTTTATGAGAAAAGCATGTGACACTTAGCAGTGTCGTAGGAGCAGAGAACTTAGCGATATTAGGATTACTGGAGGCATATGACCATGCCCGGAGGTTGACTGTTTAATTTATGTCTTGGGTGGCCATGAGAGCCCGTGTTATTATTGTTGAGTTTGGGTGGCCATGAGAGCCCGTGTTATTATTGTTGAGTTTGGGTGGCCATGAGAGCCCGTGTTATTATTGTCGAGTCTTGGGTGGCCATGAGAGCCCGTGTTATTATTATTGGTATTTTGGGAGGCCGTGAGTGCATGTAGGATTGTTGAGCCCGTGAGTTATTGTTTGTGTGTCTTGGGAGGCCGTGAGTGTCTGTGGGGTTGTTGAGCCCGTGAGTGACTGTTGATATTTTTGAGAGGCCGTGAGTGCCCGTGGGGTTGTTGAGCCCGTGAGTTACTGTTGGTGTATCTTGGGAGGCCGTGAGTGCCTGTGGGGCTGTTGAGTCCGAGTTTTACTGTTGGTGTCTTGGTGGCCATGAGTGCCTGTGAGTGTTGAACATGTGTTGTTACTGGTTGATGAACTTGCTTGTGATTGTGATTGTGATTGTGATTGCGGATCCCGGTAGGTTGCAAGCATTCGTTGGCTGGCCTGACCAAGTTTGAGTATCAACGGGTTGCAAGCATTCTTTGGCTGGCCTGACACAGTTTGAGTATCAACAGGTTCTAAGCATTCTTTGGCTGGCCTGACACAGTTTGAGTATCAACAGGTTATAAGCATTCTTTGGCTAGCCTTATCCGTGTTCGTATGAGTGGGAGATGGATTACTGAGCAGCTGGTATGCGATCCTTTGTGATCTTGTTTGGTGTGCGATCCTTTGTGATCTTGTTTTGGTGTGCGATCCTTTGTGATCTTGGGTGTTGCGTGGTGGTCTTTTGAGTCTTGGGAGGAGGTTGTTAATCGTTGTGTCGGGTCTACGTACGTGTTTGAGTGTTGAGTCGTTCGAGGAAGGTCACCGTGGGTTTTTGTCAGTCGGAGTACTTGAGTTGGGGACAGTGATCCCCGGAGTTGAGTTTGTTGTGGGTGTTACCGGTATTGTCTGCTAATTATGCCGTAGTCAGTCTGTTATCCGTGGTGGTGAGCGAACGCTCACCCCTAGCTTCTTTTCCTACAGGTACCGATCGCAGGTTGGACTAGGTGAGCTTCTGAAGCTTGAAGAGCTAGGAGCGGGATTCTGGGTTTATTTTGAGTCTAGCGACGGATACCATACTTTTGTCCACTTGTTGGGACGTATTTCAAGTTGTAAATATTATTTTGTTGAACAAGTGATGTTTTTAAAGTGGTTTAATGTAAAAGGTTTCAAAATGTTTTATTATTTTAAATGCTCGCGTCCCGAGTTCGGTTTACTGAAATTGGGGCGCGACAGCTTGGTATCAGAGCTCGAGGTTTCACACCTCGGAGTGTCCGTCATTTAGGTGGGGAGGGTCGAGTCAGTGTAGACTCGTAGTGTTATGAGTCCTGGTTGAGATTGTGTGTATGTGTAGTGTTTTATTGCTGGCTTGCTGATTTTTGTTGCTGCTTGAAACGTTTTTAAGCTGTCGCGGGTCGACTTAGGAGCGCTCCTGTAGTCGAACGTGACGGTGCTGACATCAAGTCGGTACAACGTAGTTCGGGGATGCCTGGACCAGGTTGTGACTGCGTGATGTCAAGTCTGAGGTTTTAAAAAATAAAAAGGGGAAAGTTTTGGAATTGGTAGGCCCGGTGGGCGTGTTTTGAATTTGGTTTGACGCCGTGGGCGTGTGTGTTTGATTTTGATTGGCCCAGTGGGCGTGGTTCGGTATTGGTTGGCCTGGTGGGCGTGTATTGTTGTTACTCGACCGTTTTGGCTGGTGTTTGAGGTCGGTCTTGAGTTGTCATAACTGTGTTACGTGCTTGCTATTTAGGTTTGTGGCTGTGTGACTCGGTTCACGTTCGTGCGGTTTGAGCGTTGGTTTTACGTGTTTGTGTTCGCGGTTGCGGGTTGTAGAGGTCGTAGGCCTGGTGTACGGTTGGGTTGTTGTTGAGTTTTTCGCTTACGTACTATTATAATTAAGGCATTAATAACGTGAGCAGTGTGACGTTTGGCTTCAGTTTTGTGATGGTGGTTTGCCCTGACTAGAGTGGTAAGTCTTTGGTGCGTTACTAGTATGCCATAATCGAACGGGTGTCCGTGGAGGTGAGCATAACACTCATCCCCTTTACTACTTTTCCCGCAAGGGACGAGTAACGAACACTGGTTTGGTTGCGGAAAGTTATAAGTAAGTGCATAAAGGACTGGATGAGGGCTTGGTGTACGTTTGTGTGGTTAAATTTGAGGGTCCGCCTACGTGTTATTATAATTAAAGTATGATTAGCGTGAACGGTGTGGCGTTTAGTAACAAGTACGTTGGGGTAGACGTAGACCGTGTGAATGTTAGTGTATTCGAGCTTGTTGTCTTTATTTGAGTTCGCAAACTGAACGTTTGCGTGTATCCGTGTAGAAGATACCTGCTATTGGCTCGTGGCAGGCGAGGAAGAGCAGCAGTGGCACGGGGACGAGCGCCCTCGCGAGGCAGGCGGGGACGGTCAGCGGGGACACCAGGACGGGTGCCCACCGTTGAGCCCGCCGAGTACGTCGAGGCGCAGGGTACTCCTGTCGGTGAGGACAGGAGGAGCGATGCGGGACCTTCTACGGGCACGCCCAGCGTCCCGCCGGTCGCAGACCCACCCGTTATGACTGTCCTGGATAAGCTGACCAGGACAGTCCAGAGTTTAGTGGCGATCATCGCCAGTCGAGAGTCGGCTTCGCCAGCTCCGGAGGCGGAAACGGTCCTAGTGAGATCCGTTCATGCAGAGGACCATACGGCCCGTTCACTACTGGACTTCCTGAAGCTAGGGATACCTACATTTGTCGGGGGGCCGAACCCCGACCTAGCCGAGAGGTGGCTAGAGCAGGTCACGCGGGACCTGGATACATCCGGTATCGAAGACGGTCGCCGCAGAGTGTCCTTCGCAGCTCACCAGTTGAGGGACATCGCCTAACACTGGTGGGGGCGGGTGAAGGACATGGTCGGGTACGACTACAGCGTCTTCCAGACAGTTTTTCTGGAACAGTATTTTCCCGAGTCGGCTCGGTTGGAGCGACATCGGCAGTTTCTGGACCTGGAGAAGGAGGGGATGATAATGGCAGAATACGAGGCCAGATTCACGGCCTTGAGCAGATTCGCGCCGGAGATGGTGATGACCAAGCATAACCGTTTCCTGCGGTTCCAGGGAGGATTGAGGCTGGTGATTCGGAACCAGGTTCTTGCCTTGAGGTTGCGGAAGTATACGGATCTTGTGGACACTGCAGCGACGATGGAGCAGGGTATCCGGGATGCGGACAGGGCCCGTGAGGTCCGACAGCGGCCGACCAACTTTGCAGGGCCGTCCGAGTCACGAGACCCGCAAAGACAGAGGACCACGGGATCCTTCCGACCACAGGCTCATCAGGATGGATCGAGATAGCGGGGGTCGGTGGCGTCAGTGGGGCCGGTCGTTTCAGAGAGACGGTTGGGATGCTTTAGCTGCGGGCAGCCAGGCCACTTGCAGCGAGGGTGCCGGACAGGCCAGAACTCGGGGTCGAGAGCCGATGAGACCAGCTGTCTCCGGTGCGGCCGGGTGGGACACACCATGGCATGGTGCCGTGAGCCGTTGGGAGCGACATCGGCGCAACGATCGCAGCAGTCGCGGACAGTACAGTCACCCAGAGTTCGCCCTCGTCAGAGTCAGCAGTCAAGGTTTTCGCAGCCATCGACGAGCGCGCCAGCTTCGAGATAGCAGCAGAGCTATGGGTACCCAGCAGTCAGTGCGCCAGGTCGGGGCAGCATGATTCGGGGGAGGTTGTTAATCGTTGTGTCGGGTCTACTTACGTGTTTGAGTGTTGAGTCGTTCGAGGAAGGTCACCGTGGGTGTTTGTCAGTCGGAGTACTTGAGTTGGGGACAGTGATCCCCGGAGTTGAGTTTGTTGTGGGTGTTACCGGCATTGTCTGCTAATTATGTCGTAGTCACTTTGTTATCCGTGGTGGTGAGCGAACGCTCACCCCTAGCTGCTTTTCCTACAGCTACCGATCGCAGGTTGGACTAGGTGAGCTTCTGAAGCTTGAAGAGCTAGGAGCGGGATTCTGGGTTTATTTTGAGTCTAGCGACGGATATCATACTTTTGTCCACTTGTTGGGACGTATTTCAAGTTGTAAATATTATTTTGTTGAACAAGTGGTGTTTTTAAAGTGGTTTAATGTAAAAGGTTTCAAAATGTTTTATTATTTTGAATGCTCGCGTCCCGAGTTCGGTTTACTGAAATTGGGGTGCGACACGACATATAGTTTGGGTTGCTGCTCCAGCAGATATGCAACGACGACCTCCATATCTAATGTGCCCGCTTTCCTCCCTCATGGTCAAGTTCCCAAGCCTTTCACGACAGCGCGATTCCTTGAAGGGGAAGAACTCACGGTGGACTGAAGATGTCTCGACCCGTTGTTCTCACCCTGTGCCAACGCTGTCTCGTTGTGCACATATGCCGTCTCACCGTCCGCCCGTGACGTTCTGCCGTGTCCAGTCGTTCCAAAGAAGAAGAAGAAGAAGAAGAAGAAGAAGAAGAAGAAGAAGAAGAAGAAGAAGAAGAAGAAGAAGAAGAAGAAGAAGAAGAAGAAGAAGAAGAAGCAGTCTGTGATTAGTTTAGGTTTAGGATGAGTTGTAGATAATGTATAAGTAGAAGAGGTTGTTTTTTTATTTTTTAAAGGGTTAAATACATTATGGTGCCCTTATGTTTGGTCTACGGATTTTTTGGAACCCTTATATTTTTTAATACATTTGGGTACCCCTAATGTTTGGTCCACGGGCAGAATTGGGATATTCCGTTATAAAAGTAATGGAATATTCCTCTAAGTTAGTCATGTGACCCCATGCGTTGTTAAGTGTATAGTGAAATGACGATTTTTCCCTTGTCCATTTAAACCCCTTAAATTGTACATGGAAAATTACCATTTTACCCTCATTAAACAATAAATTAAAAAATTAATTTTTTTGAAAGTATTACAAAATCATTTTTTTATAAGCGAAAAATTTATTAACCAATCGTTCTAAAAGATAGTAAAACAATGCCAGGAAACGATCCTAAAAAAATGACCATTTTACTATACCAAAACAACTACAAAGAGCAACAAAAACACCCAAGCAGTAAAGAAAATAAATCTACTTCCTACTCAAGTTCAAATAGAGGAATCAGTTAGAAACCGGAACCGAAATTAGAGCTCCTCCTGTAATCGGATCAAGGTAATCCTCGTCCTCACTAGCCTCGACGTTCTCATCCTACGGGACTCCACGTTCGAGGGCCAAAGAAACAAGGTCAACTGCCTTTTCCCAACTTTCTTGCTAAAACTCCAAACACCCAAGCTATCTTTTTTAGCAATATCAATAGTGAAGCTTCCCGACTTGTCTCCTTTATCAGCAGAGGTCTTGGCTCTTGTCTGATAGAAAACCGTTAAAGGCACAATTCTATTTGGTTGACCCTTATTTGGGCATCCGCGACCCTTCTTTGTTTGAGTTAAACCCTCAGGATTCAGAGGTTTGGATAAAGCGTCCTTCCAGGGACTCCCTTGAAACTCAACAACCGGGACTGAGACATCAAACTAAGGCCCATCACCCAAAACCGCCACCACAGGAGATGGACCGAGGCCAAAATGGGCCTCCACTGAGCCCAAAGCCTGTTCACCCACCCTAGCTGTAAGTGAATATGTGGCCTGCATAATGCACCCACACAATTGGGCCTAATCTTCAGTCCGTTCACCAACTTTCCAGGCCTGTGAACCACAACTAGCCTCTGCCCGACACGCAACCACATCAACTGCGATCGAATTAGAGACCCCGTGTACTTCTCCATTTGGTGTAGTAGCGCTCGGATCAACGACTCCGTGATCTTCTCCAATTTGCGTTTGGTCAACATTCAAGTCAATAGGAGAAGCTGAACCATCGCTGGAAAATGACGAAGCATCCCCATTCTTGTCAGAATCAATTCGACCTTTATTCTCATCCGTCTACACCACACCACGAGGGTCTGAAGGATGGAACCGAGCTTCAAAAGCTCTGATTTCACGGTGGTGAGTTCTAGGATGAGCCAAAGCGACGAAAAGAATATGACCATTCAATTTAATAGCGTTTAAACTCAGAACGGCCTAAGAAGCCTCACCCAATGTCAAGAAGGGGAGGAAACCAAAAACCCTCCCTCCCCTGTTCGGGCGCTTGAAAACAGAGCACCTTCGGACGGACCCAAAAGCACTGAAAACATTGCTTACACATTCCTCCGCGGAACCATCAGGGAGATTGCATAAAAAAAAATCGGTGAAAGTCCCATGTGGAACTGTTCCGACGTTCTCCGTTGTACTCTCCTATCGGCCACCACGGGTTCTGGTTGAACTTCTACATCTACAATAGCTCTAGGATGCACTGTATTGGTCTAAGGACGTTGAACCCTATTTGAATGCTCCCCAGTACTACGAGATTTCGATACTTTGTTTTTCTTGATTGTCAGATCATGAACAACTGCAGCAGCTAAAGCCTCCCGACTGGAGCTAGTAGGAGAAACATTACAAATAGGAGAAACATCCATCGATTTTTTCACTGTAGCAGAGCCAAACTCCCAAACTCTCCGACTCTATTTCGACGCCGGAATAGGAGCATGCTTCTCACCGGAACGTCGCCCCTTCTTCGGAACAAACCTTCTTCGGAATATGATACACCTGCAACTATGGTGCAGTATTGGTCATACATAGAGATCAAAGTACGACAAAAAGAGGAAAAGGAGAGAGAAGCCATAATGTGCGTCCTGTTTCGAGGTCCTTGGATGCCACCGATGGATCTGAAAATCACGTTTCTCTCTCAGATATTGATCACGCCACAAGATCACACTCAGTCTTGTATATTGACTAGCTAGACCAACACCAAACAACAGTACGCTTGGAAACACATACTGCACATACCTGGAACCAAGGTCCTCTGATTTGATCTTTCAAACGCAGCTCACACCCACACACGGTCAGAGGCAAAAGCGAGACAGAACAAACTAAACCCAAAGTGACCTGAAATCACCGCTATCAGATCACCAGCGGCAAGAGCACGTCAACAGCGTCCCCGAATCGGGAAGACCTCCGACTACACAAACTCTTGCGACGATACTCACAGACGAGACTTGAACACCAGCGCTACAGTTCTACTGGTCGCATCACCATCCCACAAAGACTCATTGACAGAGAAATAACGATCGCGAAAGGCGTGACTGGTGACGAGCTGAGCAAGACCTTCAATCGCTCACCGGAGAAAACAACCCCCATCGTCTGTCACGAATCGAACAGAGAAGCAGAGCAAATCATCGGATTAATATTACAAAATCATTAAATATATTAAATAATTTTAAATCACGAATCGACCTAACGAACTCGGATTAATATTACAAAATCATTAAATATATTAAATAATTTTACAAATAAAAAATAAATATGAATTAAATTTCAGATTTAATCCTAATCTAGTCCTAATCTAATCCTAACCTAACATTATATCCCTCTCACTCTCAAATATAACATAAAACATAATGTTATATCACTCTTAGTCTCACATGTTATTGTTCTATCTTCGACCTTCCTTCTGCGTTGTACACAAGGGGTAAGAGTATGTATAATGGAAAGGCCCTTGGTGAGGCCCTAGGGCTGAGTCCCTTGTGCTGACTGGACAAAAGTGAGTCTCTAGGGACTCAGAATAGTGGGTGTTTTGCAATGAGAGGCCCTGGGTGAGTCCCTAGAGCTGAGTCCCTTGTGCTGATTGGATGCTGAGTTGTTAATTAATTGATATTTTTCTGTTTTATTTAATTCTCTATCAGAAACCGTTTAAATTATTTAAAATATAAACAAATGTGAAAAAAAATAATTAATGACAATAAAAAATAATAATAATTTTTTTTTAACACGAATAAAAATGAACTTGAACTTTTATTGATCCCCTTTTAATGCAACCCACAAAAAAATACATGCTCAAGAATCATTGTGGTGGGTTGACATCCGGTGGTGGTTGTTGTCGTCGAAGATCTTCAAGTTCAGCTTCAAGGGTATCCAAGACTCTTCGCGTTCAGGCCTTGCACGACTTGAGGTCTTCCAAATCTTCTTCGGTGTAGTTGGAGGTATCAGTCCCCCTCAATGTCATGTAGAAGGCCATGTTTGCTTCCCACTTTTCGGTTAGCTTGTGTATCATGCGGGTCCT
Organism: Erodium maritimum; assembly: GCA_963921825.1. NCBI lineage: Eukaryota > Viridiplantae > Streptophyta > Magnoliopsida > Geraniales > Geraniaceae > Erodium > Erodium maritimum. The sequence goes on from OY997596.1 coordinate 20,922,952, forward strand.
TTCTGCATGGCGTTCCTGCCTTGTACGTTCCATCTCCTGCCTTGTACTCTCCATCTCCGCGAAGGCAGTCATTTGGACCATGAGGACGGCCGCCTTTTTTGATGCCTTCACTACCTTCTTTCCTTGCGGTCGCGTTCGGCGAGTTTGTTGAGGGGGACTTGCATAGGCCTTAGGGGATGGGGATGTGTCGCTAAGAGGGACCTCAGTCCCCTCGTTGTGATCGGAAGCTCCCCATTCTGGTTTTTGGTACTCAGCATGTAAGGACCGCTCCTGGTCAACCCCGGTCAATCGGTGGAAAAACGGAAAAATTTAAAATTTTGGACACCCACTTAAATGAACCTAAAATTGACCCCGAGGGTCATATCGGACTTAAGTTGACCCCTATATCTACCAAAATGAGTTTTGGGTGACTCAGGGAAACTTTTTGACCAATTCGGGAAAAATTGACTTTTTGCCGAAAAAGTCAACCGAGTGACGTTTTGGTCCGTTCGAGGCCTCATTTGGATCCAAAAAGCTTAGCCGTCGTTACAACGGTCTTAGTTGGGCCGTTTTCCTGTAGAACGCGAAGTTTCGTAAATTCTTGGAAAACGGGCCCGCACGGGGTCCAAGACGGCCGATTTTCGTGAATCTAATTGAAAAATATCTATAAAGATATTTTTATAACTAATGGAACACACTTGACACATGCCATGAATGTGGTGGAAGGGAGATGAGAAGACTTATTTACCCTTGGACTCAAAAATAAAGGTGAAGGGGAAAAGGGGCAATTTGGTCTTTTTGATGTGTGTTTGAGTTTTAAAACAAATTAAAAGGGAAAGATGGAGAGTGGTTCGGAAATTTCAGAAAAAAGTAGAGGGAAGAGAGAGAAAGAAGAGAGCAGAAGAAGGAGAAAGAAAAAGAGAAGTTTGGGCTCGATTTCCCGACGATCCGACCGACAGATCGTCTCAATTCTCGCGTATTCGTCATCCCTCATCGTTCCCTACGGTAAGAACCCGAAAAATTCTCATTTCAACGTGTTTAAATCTAGGGTTTTGGTTAGAATTGGTTTAAATATGAATGGTTGAGGTTTAGGGTTCGTTAGGATCGTAGAAACGAAAATGAGAATTTTCGGAGCCCCGAAAGAGCATTTTCCGATCCCGGGCAGATTCGTTGAGCCGGGCGAATCGGGCTTTTCCGGACCCGTTGGTGACAATGTCGAGTAATTGGGAAGTTTGGGAGTGATCGGCTTTATCGGGGTTGCATTTGGGCGTTAATTACTTTAAAATCGGGTTATGCATGCATATTAAAAAGTGTATTATTTTGATCACTTTAGACCGTGCCACTGACCGCGGAAAGAGGAGGCTAAGAGGGTGATCGCGAGCGCGCCGAAGATTGAGCGTGGACATTTGGAACGCTTTACGAGGTAGGGAAAAGTACCCGGATATCAGCCTTGACTAGGGAAAGTTATCAATAGAAAGCATGTGGCACTTGGTGGTGTCGTAGGTTAAGTGAACTTATCGAACTATAGAAATGCATGTGGCACTTGGTGGTGCCGTAGGTTAAGGAAACTTATCGTACGATAGAAGTGCTTGTGGGCACCTGGTGTGTCCTTAGGTTGTGGAACCTTGTCGTGTTGTAGAATCACATGTGAGCACCTGGTTGTGCCCGTAGGTTGAGTGAATTGATTGTGTTTGTGTGCGGCCATGAGTGCCTGTGGGGTGTTGACCCCGTCTGTTCTTGACTGACTTGCTGAGTGGTAGTTAGTCGTTATGTTATTTTCGCTATTTGCTGAGCTTTGTGTGATTTATGATATTGGTCTGGAGGTTTGGCCTGCCCGTCGACTCGCCATCGACAAAGGGTACCACGGTACCGCGTTTGAGGTTGGTCCACCTTCCGACTAGCTATCGGTAAAGTGTTGCGTTGTTCCGCGATCAAGGAGAGGCCCTCCTTCCGACTAGCAATCGGAAAAGTGTTGCTATGTGCCGCGATGAGGTACGCTGCCTTTCTCGAGGGGCGATCGGGTAAAATGTGAGGCTACACCGGGCCTAGCCGGTTTGCTACCGGAAACCGTGCAATGTGTGGTTTTTTGTTATTGTGTGACATTTCTTGTGACTTTTGTGAGTGGGTGGAGGTATGGCCCGCCTGTCGATTCGCCCTCGACAAAGGGTGCCACAGTTCCGCGATGAAGGAGAGGCCCTCCGTCCGACTAGCACTCGGAAAAGTGTTGCTATGTGTCGCGATGAGGTACGCTGCCTTCTCGAGGGGCGATCAGGTAAAATGCGAGGCTACGCTGGGCCTAGCCGGTTTGCTATCGGAAACCGTGCAGTTTGTGGTTTATTGATATTGTGTGACATTGCTTGCGATCTTTGTGTGTGGGTGGAGGTATGGCCCGCCTGTCGACTTGCCCTGGACAAACGGTGCCACGGTTCCGCGATAAAGGAGAGGCCCTCCGTCCGACTAGCACTCGGAAAAGTGTTGATATGTGCCGCGATGAGGTACGCTGCCTTCCCGATCGGTGATCGGGTAAAATGTGGGGCTACGCCGGGCCCAACGTCCTGCTAACGTAAAACCGTGCTGTGGGTGTGATATTGCGTGACTTTGTTCACGATTGTGTTTGTTTGTAGAGGTCGTAGGTTCTGTGTTATAGGGTGAGGTCTTGGGTTCGAGACTCATCAATAACCTATGGTGGTGATACATCGCCTCTGTGTGAGGGTCTCACCACGGAGAGGGGTTAGGGTTGATGCGCTGCGGCGCTGTACGAACTAGGTTTCCCCTACGTGAACGGGTTGTTCGAGGTTTTCCTCACGTGAACGGGTGGTTTGAGGTTTCCCTCACGTGAGCGGGTTGTTTGAGGTTTCCCTCACGTGAACGGGTGGTTTGAGGTTTCCCTCACGTGAACGGGTTGTTTGAGGTTTCCCTCACGTGAACGGGTGGTTTGAGGTTTCCCTCACGTGAGTGGGTTGCTTGAGGTTTCCCTTATGTGATCGTGTAATTGGGGTATTGATGTTGTGAGCAATAGTGATTTACTTATTTGAGAACATGATCCCCTTTTGAGGTTTCCCCTACGTGATCGGGTAATTGGGGTATTGACATTGTGAGCAATAGTGATTTACTTAGTTGAGAACATGATCCCCGTTTTGAGGCTTCCCTTACGTGATCGGGTAATTGGGGTATTGATATTGTGAGCAATAGTGATTTACTTAGTTGAGAACGTGATCCCTGTTTTGAGGTTTCCCCTACGTGATCGGGTAATTGGGGTGTTGATATGGTGAGCAATAGTGTTTTGCTTAGTTGAGAATATGATCCCCATTCGAGTTTTCCCTTACGTGAGCGAGTATTTGAGGTATTGATATCATGAGCAATTAAGACGGTTTGGTATCAGGTTTTGAGGTAGTTGTTTGCCCTGTTTAGATTGGTAAGTTGTTAATGCTTTACTAGTATGCCATAATAGAACGGGTATCCGTGTAGATGAGCGGAACGCTCACCCCCTTTACTACTTTTCCCGCAGGCTTCTGAGGTAGGGACGAGTAGCGAATACTGATTTGGTTGCGGAAAGTTACAAGTAAATGCACATAGGATCTTGTGAGAGTTGTGCTTTACTTTGTCGGTGTGACTAATGGAATGGTTGTTCGATCTCCGATTTGGGGTCTCCATTACGTGCACGGGTCTTAGATGGTTGGGGGGAAATTGACAGTGATTTTTGTGACATTCGGGTTTAACATGTGATTTGGGGTAGTATTCCCCTGTGTTATTGTTTGTTGCCGGTGTTCCCGGCATTTCTGCTGGTATGTCGTAGTCAGTCTGCTGTCCGTGGTGGTGAGCGAAACGCTCACCCCTTGCTGCTTTTCCTACAGGTACCGTTATCGAGGCGGACTAGGAGGATCTCTCGAGGCTTGAAGAGCTGGGAGCGAGAGTCCGGGCTTTCGGGGTTGTCTAGCGACGTACATTTATGTTTTAGTGTTCTTTTGCTTTTTAAATTAAAACTGATTTTGTAAAAGTATTGTTTTGATTAATACAAGTGGTGCTTTTAAAGCGGTTTATTAAACTAATTGAGACTTTTGTTTTACTTGATTCACCGTTCGCGTTTCGGGTTCGGTCATACCGAATTCGGGGCGTGACACGCCACCAAATGGGGTTGTGGGTGGGGTTGAGCTATAAGCCCCAGCCTCATCCAAGCGTTGTCGTTGTTCGTGTGCTTATTGTTGGCGGACATTACCCATTGTGCCTTCCTCGGCAGCGAACTTGTTATTGCCCTCGATCTCGACGACCCAATGATCCAGGTCGAAATTTGCTGGGTGGTCATTCAGTCTATCTTCCTTCTTTACAGCCGCCCACATGCCCTTCGCATGTTGCATGTGCTGCTCCTGGTTCCACCCGCTATGGTACTCGGCCTTGGAGGTCTTCAGATACCCGAGGAACCTCCTTGTCTGCGACTGGCCTCTTGCTTAACGTTTCTTGATAGAAGTCCAGTCGCGGTGGCTGTTACCTCCGGTCACGTTGAAGTTCCTCTCAATAATGCACCAGAATGTGTTTCCGGCTTGAGAATTTCCCTTAATCGCGTCCCTCGTAGTATTGAGCCAACACTCTATGAGGTGTAGGTGTCACGCCCCAAATCCGGATTTGACCGGACTCGAGACGTGACCTGAGTTAAAATAAATATAAATCATAAACAATTAAATAAACCTTAAAATTCTCATAAACGCTCCATCAAAAGATGTATATAAACAGTAGTTCAAATCCTCGTGAGTCATAGCTCAACGTAAATAGTAAGATAAAGGATGTTCAATACACAAGACCAACATAACTCTACTAAAAACCCCAAGAAGTCCAAAAGCTCCCGAGCCTCGAACTCACTAGACATCCGAGTCACCTGTAACACAGTTGGAAAACCAAAGGGGATGAGCTTACGCTCAGTAGGAAAAACCTTAATAACTCAACCCTTAAGTCAAATAGTAAACTGTTTACAAAGGTAGCTCAATAAAATTACAGGAATACGGTTGACAATGAAATAATAGGCAACAAAATAGAATAAGATAAGTACGATGAAATGATGTCTAAACAACTAAGATAGAATAAAATAAATACGATGAAATGATATAAAGAACTAAGATAGGATAAGATAAACACGATGAAATGATATAAAGAACTAAGATAGAATAAGACAAATACGATGAAATGCTATAAAGAACTAAGATAGAATAAGATAAATACGATACTTTTAAATATAACTTTAACTTGAAAGATTCCATAAAAGAATTAATAAAAAGTATCATAAAGATTAAACGGAAGCAATTGATATCACGACAACCACTCGCTTTCTCAAGCCTCCGATCGATGGATAATTTCTGGGATCACCTCGGTTTCTATGTTCCAATCCACCAGAGTATCCATGTCATGTCAGATTTTCCCTCGGTCCAGAGGAGGTCCATGCATCGGGGCACCGAAAACCATTCGGAAATGCCTCCATAGGACCATGAATCATAGGGAGCCAAGTAGCGCTCCCGTGGGACACACCACTTGGGTGAAACCTTAGTAACCAATAATCAATGAATATCCCGTAGGATCTGCCGAGCTCTCAGGCTCCTATAGTCAATCAATATCCTGTAGGATCTGCCGAGCTCTCAGGCTCCAATAATCAATCAATATCCCGTAGGATCTGCCGAGCTCTCTGGCTCCAATAATCAATCAATATCCCGTAGGATCTGCCGAGCTCTCAGGCTCCAATAATCAATCAATACCCCGTATATCTGTCCAACTCCAACCATCATAACGGCACCGGATTACCCCCCCCCCCCCCCCCGGTGTAGTACCGAACCAAGCAAACAAACAACCCAATAAAAGAGCATACAATACAAGAATAAGAATAAAGGGAACAAGCATTAACATTCAAGAATAGAAATAAGGGAACAAGCAGTAACGCGTCCATCAACCAACACTCATCGAATCACACTTTCACCACAATACACCCAAGACATTCACTTAATACTCAATCTTAGAAGTACACACGTTCATCACAAAGAAGGCATCCAATATCATCCCACACTTACCGTATACTTACTTGTCACGAACCCACGGTACATCGATCACCTGATTGTACCGCTCGGCACAACCAGTCATACTCGATCATCCGTTCAATCAACAATTAATCATCACTCAAGTAAATAATGAACATTCAAGCTGTCACGCCCCAATTTCAGTAAACCGAACTCGGGACGCGTACATTTAAAATAATAAAACATTTAGTTTCCTTTTTCATAAATCACCGTTTGTTCAACAAAAATAATATTTACAACTTAAAATACGTCCCAACAAGTGGACAAAAGTATGGTATCCGTCGCTAGACTCAAAATAAACCCAAAATCCCGCTCCTAGCTCTTCAAGCTTCAGAAGCTCCCCTAGTCCAACCTGCAACCGGTACCTGTAGGAAAAGCAGCTAGGGGTGAGCGTTCGGTCACCACCACGGATAACAGACTGACTACAGCATAATTAGCAGACGATGCCGGTAACACCAACAATAAACTCAACACCGGGGAGACTATCCCCAACCCAAGTACTCCGACTGACACACGCCCACTGTTAGCTTCCTTGACCAACTCAACACTCTGACGCGTAAAGTAGACCCGACACAACGATCACGACCTCTTCCAAGGACTCAAGGACCACCACGCAAAACCCAAGATCACAAAGGATCGTACACCAAACAAGATCACAAAGGATCGCACACCAAGCAAGATCACAAAGGATCGCATACCAGCTGCCCAGTAACCTCCCTCACCAGACTCAACCTCAAACTTGTAATGTAAACCCGACACAACCATTGACGACCTCATCCAACGACACGAACACGGATCAGGCTAGCCAAAGAATGCTCACAACCTGCCGAGACTCGAACACGGATCAGGCTAACCAAAGAATGCTCACAACCTGCCGAGACTCGAACTTGGTTAAGCCAGCCAAAGAATGCTCGTAACCTACCGGGACTCGAACTTGGTTAGGCCAGCCAAAGAATGCTCGTAACTTACCGGGACTCGAACTTGGTTAGGCCAGCCAAAGAATGCTCGTAACCTACCGGGACTCGAACTTGGTTAGGCCAGCCAAAGAATGCTCGTAACCTACCGGTACTTGAACTTGGTTAGGCCAGCCAAAGAATGCTCGTAACCTACCGGGACTCGAACTTGGTTAGGCCAGCCAAAGAATGCTCGTAACCTACCGGGACTCGCACCACTTCCCGACACACAGTCGTGTCACTAACCTCGGGCAAGCACAATCACAATCACAAGAAAAGTTCAACAAACAGCAACAACACAGGTTCAACACTCCACAAGCACTCATGGCCACCCAAGACACCAACAGTAAAACACGGACTCAACAACCCACGGGCACTCACGGCCTCCCAAGACACACCAACCATAACTCACGGGCTCAACAACCCCACGGGCACTCACAGCCTCCCAAGACACACCAACCATAACTCACGGGCTCAACAACCCCACGGGCACTCACGGCCTCCCAAGACACACCAGTAACACGGGCTGTCATGGCCACCCAGGACGCAACAGTAACACGGGATCTCATGGTCACCCAAGACACAATAATAACACGGCTCTCATGGCCACCCAAGACACAACAGTAACACGGGCTCTCATGGCCACCCAAGACACAATAATAACACGGCTCTCATGGCCACCCAAGACACAACAGTACCACGGATCTCATGGCCACCCAAGAACCAATAATAAAGTACGGGCTCTCATGGCCACCCAAGACACGAATTACACAAATAACCTCCGGCATAACCAATGCCTCCAACAGTCCTAATATCAACAATTTCACAATCAACCTCCGGCATGGTCATATGCCTCCAGTAATTATAATATCGCTAAGTTCTCTGCTCCTACGACACTACTAAGTGTCACATGCTTTTCTAATATTTAAATAAACCTACTCAACCCACGACACCCCGGTGTCACATGCAATTCTACTGTTAACTTTCCCCAGTCAGGGCCGAGATCTGGCTACTTTTCCCTACCTCGTGCTTGTTCTCCAAAAGCCAATCAACGAGCTCCAGTGTGATCTCAATCACTCACCCAGCTTTCCCTTGCCTCGGTCCGCGGCACGATCTAAAAGAACACAATTTTAAGGCACTTAACAACTCGCAGGAATAAACTGAAATTCATTGAATTTGACGCCCCAACTTAACCCCGACAATGTCGATCACTCCCAAACTTTCCAATTACTCGACATTGTCGATATTGGACCCGGAAAGGCCCGATTCGCCCGACATGGCGAATCTGCCCGGGTTTTGAAAACGCCCTTCCGGGGCTCCAAAAATTCCCGTTTTCGTTTCTACGGTCTTAGAATAATTCAAGGGTTCCTAAGCACTCGACGGAATCGAATTCCGACTTCCGAGTCAATTGATTAACGTTTAAAGTTTCTAAACCCGATAATTACAACTTTTCCAATTTAATTCCAAATTTCGATTCGGTTATGCATAAATGGTCTGGGGAACGTTCTAAACCACCCGAACACAAAACCCGTTAACCCGAGCACGTGGGCCCCACCCGGCCCAACTTGGCCGTGGGCCCTAGGGTTCAAATTGGGGCTCGGCCACCATGGTGGTGGCTGGTCCCATCTCCGGCCAGCCACCCCATGGCCGGCCGGCCACCACCCACGGTGGCCGGAGCTCCTCCCGAGCTTCCGGTCACCGGAAAACGTTCCCCTTCACCTCCAAACATCTCCAAAACGTCTCCAACAATTCCCCAATCCTCAAAACACCCTAAACTAATAATTTTACACAAACCCTAACTTTCAAAATTAAACAAATCGACGATCGGTTTAGTGATTACCGTAGAGGAAGACGATGTGAGTTCGATTCTTCGAACTTTGAGACGATCCAAAGGTTGGATGAGCGTGAATAGTAGCAAAAAACCCTAACTCCTTCTCTTTTCTCTCTTCTTCTCCTTCTCCTTCTCTCTCTAAACTTCCTTCTCTTTTTTCTATTTTTTTTCTCTTTCTAAAATGTGTGGCCGAACCACATATGGTCTCATCCTTCCTTTTCCCCCCAAAACTAACACCACCACTTGTTGGACAAGTGGCAAGGTGGGTCCCACACCTTTTGGAAAATATCTAGGAGATATTTTCCAATCAGATTCGCGAAAATCGGGCGTTTCGGGCCCCGAACGGGCACTTTTCCCAAGAAATTACGAAACTTCGCGGGCTACAAGGAAACGGCCCAACTAAGACCGCTGCGACGACGGCTAAGCTTTTTGGATCCAAAACGGTCCTCGAATGGACCAAAACGTCGCTCGGTTGACTTTTCAAATGAAAAGTCAACATTTCCCAAATTGATCAGAAAGTTGACTTGAGTCCCCCGGAACTCACTTTGGTCAATAACGGGGTCAACTTAAGTCCGGTATGACCCCTGGGGTCAAATTTAGGTTCAACCAAGTGTCTGCTGAATTTTTTTAAATTTTCCTGTTTTTCGCAGATTTGACTGGCGTTGACCGGGAGTGGTTATTACACAAGCAGTCAAGTAAAACTAAGAACAATCAGGTATGCATTCGATCTAGTTCCATTAGACTCTTGAATATCCTAATACTAGCAACCAAGCATGTGAACCTAGCACACAACTAATCCGAGAGCTCTTCACAACCTCTCTACCAGTAAATCAATTCCTAAGTATTGAAAGCAGCTTCACTAATAGTCGTCATCCTAAAAATGAATACTATGCTCATCCATTTATTAGTAATTGAAAATCGATTATTCCAGTTATTCGCATCCTATAGGCAATTCTAGGACCTTTCCATTTTTATTAACCTAACATGCATACTAAGCGTTATTTAAATGAGAAGTTAAGATTTTCCCTACCTCGTGGCCTTCCTCTCAACACTCTGATGTCACAAGCGATGGTCACCACACCGTCCGTCCTTTACACGAGTACCGGCAAGGTCTACTTTCTTCAAGGTCTTCGTTCTTCAAGGTCTTCGTTCTTCAAGGTCTTGTGGTCTTTGATCACAAAACAAAACTCTAATTAGATTCCACTTGACAATAACAAAAGGTTCCCCAAAACCCCTCCAAAGTTCGGCTCCTAACCAAGATCAAAACGGGGAAAAACCCTCAAAAACCCCTCTGAACTGGTCGGTCACGGACACGGTCACGGAGCCGTGACACCGACCCTCACGGAAGACGTCACGGAGCCGTGACGTGTGCTGTCACGGTGTCCCTCACGGAGCCGTGACGTCACCCGTCACAGGATCCGTCATGGAACCGTGACGCTCCTGGGCAGTTCCGCCCTTCTTCAACCTCTAGCTCCTTTTCTCCGAAAATCCACCACCAAACTCCATTTTTAACCATTTCCAGCTCCCAAAACCATCAAATACCATCAAAGCTCCTCTACCCATGGTAGGAATCAACAAACAAACAAGTTTCCAATGATTCTCCAAATCACAATCAAATCAAAAGTTCCAAAATGTTCATCAAACTTCAACAAAAGTATCAACTCAACATCCTACTTCACTATTCCTTCTCCAATAGACAAACATAAGGCTAGTTCATCACTTTCAAGCCAAAACCCACAAAACCCAAGAATTGAGAGTAGATGAAATGAATAGTTGAGAGCATCCATACCTTTAGGATGATGAGATGAAGGAGAGGGAAGCAAAATGGAGTCAAAAGGATGAAGAACTAGCTCCAAAATCCAAACTTTCTTCACTATCTTCTTCCTCAAGAAATGAGCTTCTCTCTTGCTCTCTCCCTTTGTGATTTTCGGCTGCAACACTAAGGTGTGAGCTGATTTTGTGTCATCTAATACTTTAAAAAGACCTAGAGGTGTAAAAGACCAAAAACCCTTTAGTTCTTATCCCTTTTGTGGACAACTAGTGAGGGTAGAGATGACTTTTGAGCCTCTTTCCTTCCCTCCAAGCCATTAGTGACACTTGGCATAATAGGGACCACTCTCTTCCATTTAAAAATCCAGCAGTCCAAATTTAAATGTAAAGACTCGATAAAAAGCTCGATTTTGACCAAATTTGACTTCCTTCGATATTATACTTAAATGAATGGAAACGGCCCAATTAAGCCAACCGTGATGACAGTTAAGCTTTTTGGGCCCCGGAAAAGCCTCGAGTTACTTCCCGAGTCCTCAGTTGACTTTTCCGGCAGAAAGTCAACCTTGTCTTAAAAGTCACCGGTTCGACCGGGATCGACTGGGAGCGGTTCTTACAGTAGGTCTTCCTCCTTGGTCCATAACCTCGCATCCTGCTGTGCTGCTCGGGGCTGTCGTTGTCGTTGGGAAGGTCCGGCAGAGCATGGTCGAGTGACGTCTACGTTGGGTAGTGTGTGCTCGGGGTACTTGTAGAATTGTGGTGGAAGCTGGAACCCTTGTGGTATCTGGAACACTTGTGCCGACATTCCAAATTGTGGCGGCATTTGGAACCCTGGTGCCATTTGGAATTGTTGTGGCCAGAATTGACCTTTGAAATATGAAAATACAATCAATGAATTAAATAAATACAATAAATGAATTAAATAAATACAATAAATGAATTAAATATATACAACTAATGAATTAAAGTAAATATAATAAATAAAAAATTAGTTTGCACTTACATGAGCTCGAACCCGGTTGGGAGTATGCCGTGAAAGCGGAGTTGTCACGAGGGTCCGCTAGAATGTCTAGTAAATTTCGTGCTAGTTCGTCGGGGCTGAATCGGACATCGTCACCAGCTGATTGTGCACGGGACCCTGCGTCGCCCGACATTTTTCACGAGAATATTTGAAATAAGAGAGTAGAATGTGGGAATGGGAGAGTGAATTTGGAGAATGGTGTGGAAAAATTGAGATTGGGTTGAGGTATTTATAGCGTTTAAATTGTTTAAAATCTAATTAAAAAAATAGTCGTTATTACCGATCGTTGTCAAACGGTGGGATTTTTTTCATTGCAGGGACACATGTCGCCACACGAGAGGACGGAGCGAGCGAGGGACGCGCGCCCGGCCCGCGTTCGAGGGACGAGGGGCGAGGGACTCAGCCCGGGTCGCGTAAATTCCGTTCCACAATGGGACGGCTCGCGTCCCGCGGACCACAAACGCGCAGGTCGGGCCCGAGGGCCGGCCCGTTGTGAATGCTCTAAGGGATGGTGGTGGGGCAGTAGTGGGGAGCGGCGGAGAGGGGCGACCAATATGCAAACGCCCGGGGGATTTGCCTCACACCTAAGTCAATAATGGACCCAAGTTCCATCTTTTGGACAACTTCCCTCTACTCTTCACTAAGCCCAGCCATTTCCTTGATAAGAGACAACGGGGATGCCATAGTATCAATTCGAGGATAAGAGATTCCAGAATCGATATCACTAGATATACTTGTTTTCCTCGATCTAAAGGAACACAATTTAAAGTCACTAAACAACTCGCAGGAATAAACCGAAAACCAATAAACTCGATGCCCAAACTTAACCCCGACAAAGTCGATCACTCCCAAACTTCCCAATTACCCAACATTGTCGATAAAGGACCCATAAAGGTCCGATTCGCCCGACATGGCGAATCTGCCCGGGTTAAGTTAATTGCCTTCCGGGGCTCCAAAAGCCCCCGTTTTGGTTTCTACGGTCTTAGAATAGTTCAAGGAACCCAATGTACTTGCCTGAATCGAATTCCGACTCCCGATTCAATTAAATGACGTTTAAAGTTTCTAAACCCGATAAATTACAACTTCTCCAATTTAATTCCAATTTTCGATTCGGTTTAGGATGAATGGTCCGGGGAACGTTTTAAACTACCCGGACATTGAAACCCGAGCAACCGAGCATGTGGGCCCCACCCAAACTCCTTGGCCGAGACCCTAAGGTTTAAGGGGAGCCTCGACCACCATGTGGTGGCTGCTGCCAGCTCCGGCCAGCCACCTCATGGCCGGCCGGCCACCACCCACGGTGGCCGGAGCTCCTCCCGAGCCTCCGGTCACCGGAAAACGTGAAATTAAACCCCCAAACACCTCTAAAACATCTCCAACACCTCCCCAACCTCCACACAACCCTAAGTCATTCGTTTTAACAAAACCCTAGCTTTCCAAAATAATCAAAACGAGAATCGGTTTGGGTATTACCGTAGAGGAGGATGAGGGGAACGGGATTGCTCTTTGCTTGAAGACGATCCAAGGGCTTGATTCTCCTCCAAACCCTAACCCTTTCACCTTCTCTCTTCTTCTCCTTCTCCTTCTCTCTCTAACTCTCTTCTTCTTTTTTCTATTTTCTTAAACTAACACAAAACCTATTTTTCTATCCTTTAAAACCCCATATTCGGCCAACACACCTCCTCCACACCTTTTCCCCCCAAAACTAACACCACCATATAATTGAAAAGTGTCAAGGTGGGTCCCACACCTTATGGAAAATATCTAGTTGATATTTTCCAATCAGTTTTGCGAAAAACGGACGTTTCGGGCCCCGAACGGGCACTTTTCCCAAGAAATTACGAAACTTGGCAGGCTACAAGAAACCGGCTCAACTAAGACCGCTGCAGTGACGGCTAAGCTTTTTGGATCCCAAACGGTCCTCGAATGGACCAAAACGTCGCTCGGTTGACTTTTCCAGCGGAAAGTCAACATTTCCCAAATTGATCAGAAAGTTGCCCTGAGTCCCCCGGAGCTCACTTTGGTCAATAACGGGGTCAAATTTAGTCTGGTATGACACTCGGGGTCATTTTAGGTTCACTTAACTGTCAGTCTTAAAATTTTTAAATTTTTCCTGTTTTTCGCAGGTTTGACTGGCGTTGACCGGGAGTGGTTATTACAGGGAAAAATGTGGTTGAAAGGGTGCAACTAGACATGTGCAACAACACTGAATTTAATATGAAACAATTGAAGCATGTGAATTGGACCAAGGTACAATCAATTCTTCGTATTCCAAACAAGGGGCATTTATGCTTCAGAACAATTTCTTGGTATGAAAGAATGAAACATCAGTATATTGCACAATGTTGCAATTTTGTATTTATCAAAAGGTAACATATTAACAAAAATTAAAACTTCAATACAATTTCGGGGATTCATAATCCATACCATACTAAAAAACTCAAGCTATAATTTACTTGTCTCATAAAAATTACTAATAGGTAATGATATTACTTCGTACTCCAAACAAGGGGTATTTATGCTTCAGAACAATTGCTTGGTGTAGAAGAATGAAACATCAGGATATTGCACAATGCTGCAATTTTTTTTATCCGAAGGTAACATATTAACAAAAATTGAAACTTCAATACAATTTTGGGGATTCATAATCTAGACCATACTAAAAAATTCAAGCTATAATTTACTTGTCTCTAAAAAATTACTAACAACTAATGATATTAGTTTGGGAAAAAGCAAACCTTTATTATCACTTTTACCCCTAAATGAGCTAAGAATCCTCTGAGATTTCTCCTTGGGCCTTTCGAACGCTCCATTTGTTCCGTAGTTTTCTTCAACATCTTCATCCGAACAACAACTTTTTTTGCTGCATCTTTGGGTCTAATCCTCTGAACAATACAAACCATGACTACAACACAAAAATCAAACAAAATGCATGTCAATAATTCTCATTACATGCTGACATGTTGGGTAATAGTTTAATCTACATAAAGAAAATTGGAACCAAAGACTTACCTTCTATGGAAATTGAATCGGAGAATAATAAGTCTGAAACTGATTGTGCTCTAAGATGCACATGCCGGGATGATAAAGGTCGCGAAGAACACCTTAGCTCCGGACGTGCGAAGAAGAAGGAAGGTTGAATAGAAATCATAACTATCAGAGTAGTGGGTGAGTGGGAATTTGATTTTGGGAAAACGCTGGTTCCAAACTTCTATCAACGTTTCGTTATTACGTCCTAACCCAGACCAACGCATCGTCTCAACTCCATACTTAAGAGGTTTGGTTTTTTGCAGAAAGTATAAAAATATGTTCAAATTAACAAATCTGTTAATTGTTTGACCACGTGAGGATCACGTGTTGGGTCAGAAAAAATTAAATGACAAAGTTTCCCTCTTCTTTTCCTCTCTATCTCTTTACGCTTGTCCTCCATGGATCTCTCTGCAACTGTCCTCCATCGATCAAGGAACCACCAGCAGCAGATTCATCATCTAAGACCGCTCCGCTCACGCCATAGGCTCTCACCAGGCAGAGTTCACTCAGTTCTACCTACACCCTTTTCAAATTCCTCTCTGGTTCAATCTATTTGTTGTTGTTGTTGTTTTTTGTTAGTGGGGTTGGGTTTACAAGGACGGGGTTCCGATTACTATTGCTTTATGAGCTAATGTTTTGTGGCTTTGATGATCTGTTATGAATGGACACTAATGTTTTGTGGCTTTAATGTTCTGTTATGCATGAACTCGAAGAAATCAGATGATTTGTGCAAAAACGTATGTGGACAGGTACTGATTTATGTTATTCTATTTTCCTGTTTTTGGATTTTGGGTGTTTTTGTTTTGTTTTGATGTTTGGGTCTGATTTATGCCTTTTTGTTGTTAATGGAATTGATCCCCAATATATGAACCCTAGGAGCTTTTGATTTGTTGATATGTTTCTTATATATCATCTTCTCATTTTCGTGGGTTCCATTTCTGGGTCTGGTTCGGTTTTGTCTCTAAGATGACAATGTGTTGAAATTTTGCAAGAGATTTGAGTACTTTTAGGCTCTTGAAGGAGTATTTTTTATGTTCTGTATTTTAACTAGTGAAGGAAATGCACATTTCAAGTCACTTGCAGATTGAACTCAAGTATTGGCGTTGATTTGTTAAGAAGTTTTCATTTTTTTTCTTCCATGTTGGGGTGGGTTTGTTGAAATTTGTGGTTGATGGGTATGCCTTCAAGGTTTTCCAAGCCATTTTGTGTTTGCTTAAATGCCATTTTGAGGGCAAATTTGTGGTGTGTTCGCTGAAATTTGTGGTTGATAGTTGATGGGCAAATTTGTGTTTGCTTAAATGCCATTTCGAGGTTTGTGTGATCAGTTGAACTTTGCCTTTTGTACAGAGCCATGAAAAGAGAGAAGAGGGAGGTGAAGGTGAAGAGTGTTGAGAGGGTATTTTCGACTTTTCCCTTCCCAAGTTAATAGATCTGTTAATTTGAACATATTTTTATACTTTCTTCAAAAAACCAAACCTTTTTATACATAAAATGCCACATCACATCTCCGCCATCTATATATATAATCTGATGGTTGAAATTGATTTCTAAGTTACAGTGAAACTAGTGGTTTTTAGTGGATAACGAGCGTATATATATAAGGGGCTATCAAGTACAAACCTTATTTCGAGTCAGAACATAGAACCAATCTGGGTCACTGATTACCCAGATCGGATGACCACTAAAATACAGGGGGTGATGATTGATTACGAAATCAATTACAAGATATGCATTAATTAAACAGATATGCATTAAATCTGGGCCTTCAATTCTATTATCCAAGGGCCCAGAGTGAAAGTTTGTAGTTCTGACGAAAGATAAAAGTTTGTACCTGATAGTAATTCTATATATATATATACATATATATATATATATATATATATATATATATATCAAAGAGAAATTACAGGAAAATCATACTCTAGCCTAGTCTAATGTCACGCCCCAAATCCGGTTCTTGCCCGGACTCGAGGCATGACTAGTATAAAACGATTAAAAAAGGCAATAACTCCACAATAAGTTCCTGAAAATCTCCAATATGAAACTCAAATCCACATAACTCAGTTTAAAACATACATAACCCTCCAGGGGTGTAATAATAATCCTCCACAAGGTTTGTTCAAAACAGAAATGAAATAAAAACGAAGTCTCTACAAGACACACACCAGGAAGCTCCCGAGCCTCAACTCCTCAATCAAGCCTGTAAACACAACAATAAACTCATAGGGGTGAGCTTGCGCTCAGTAGGAAAAATACATAACAAGGTGGACTTTAAACTCAATAAATTCATCAGCAAAGTCAACAAGATAATTCTTAACAATCACGGGCAATAGGTAATCCAATCAATGTCATGGCACATGAAGTCACCACCCTCCGATCCACATATGATGTGTCCTCTCGAATTTTCCCTCAAATCTAGAGGAGACGCATATCATTGAGGCTACCGGAAACAACCCCCTGAGGGCGCTTATCATCAGGATTCTCAGAAACGTCTCCAAGGGATTTTATGTCCTCGGGAACCAAGGTATTACTCCCATAGGAAGCATACACTTGGGCAATTCAATAATAATCAGATAATAACTGAGTAACACACTCAAACCGAAACACGAAGCAATCCATTCCCAACAAACACCAATTCATTCTCACACATAGCTCACGCATCACCGTTTCACCACAACACACAGCACACAAATCACATAATCATAACACATGAATCACACAATCACAACTTACCGTTCACTTACCCGTCACGACCCATCGGGGCATTGATCACCTGATTGCACCGCTCGGTACAACCAGTCATACTCGATGCTCCAAACAACCATTTAAGGAAATCAAGCAATCATTCAAATACATTCAACGGTCAAGCACGAGTTTAATCAACCAATCATAAAAACCTTCAATCGAGCATTCAAATATGCAATTCAACTAGTTCCATTAGACTCTTTAGCCTATCCACTAAGCAACCAAACAACCAAGCATGTGATCCTAACGCACAACTAATCCGAGGGCTTTGCCAAGGCCGCTCTACCAGTAAAACAATTCCCAAGTATTGAAAGCGAGTTACACTAGTGATTGGCATCCTAATCATTCACCACTAGACACTTCCGGTTATTAGTAATTGAAAGACAATTGTTCTAGTTATTCGCATCCTATAGGCATTTCTAGGACCTTTCCGATTTTATTAGCCTAACATGCATACTAAGCATTTAAACGAGAGGTTAAGACTTTCCTTAACTCGAGGTCTTCCTCTCAACACTTTGATGATAAGCCCGGTGGTCACCACTCCGTTCTTCACTCGGGTCCCGGTGTGATCCTTGCTCCTCTAGCTCGATCCCCAAAGTCTTGGACACAAAGAAACGTTAATTAGACTCCACATAAACAGCAAGTAAGACCCCCAAATTCCTTCCAAAGTTCAGCTCAAAACCAAGATCAACCAAGGTGAAAAACCCTCAAAGAAACCCCTACCCTGCTCGGCCACGGACCCGTGACGCCAACCCTCATGGTTACCGTCACGGAGCCGTGACGAGTGTCGTCACGGACTCCCTCACGGAGCCGTGACGTCGCCTGTCACGGGATCCGTCACGGATCCGTGGCGCACCAGGGCAGTTTCGCCCTTCTTCAACCTCCAACTCCTTTTCTCCGAAAAACCACCTTCAAACCCCAAATTTTACCACTTCCAACTCCCAAAACAGTCAAAGACCTCCAATACTCCTCTACCCATGGTAGGAATCAACAAATAAGCAAGTTTCTAACGAATCATCAAATCAAAACCAACTTAAAAGCTCCAACAAACTAAGGATTTCTCACAAAAACCCAACAAAGTTTCTTATCAACAACATCTCACACCATTTCTACTCAAACCCAACAACATCTAGTAATTTCACCCAAAACCCAAGAAAAGAGATGAAGGGAAATGAGGATTAGAGAGTTCCATTACCTCTAGAAGAGTGAGATGAAGAAGATGGTAAGGTTTTTGAGAAGGGATGGCTAGAGGAAGACTTCAAGTGGCCTCCTTTTCCTTGTTTCTTCTTCAAAGCTCCACGGGAGCTCCTCTCTCTTGCTCCTCCTCCAATTTTCGGCTACACCAAGCAAAATAGGTTGGTTTTGCTCTTCCAAACTCATATAATACCTAGATCTGTCAAATGACCAAAAGCCCTTGAGCTAGAATCCCTTGTAGAAGCTTTTGGGAGGGTATAATGGTCCAAGACCACTCCCTTTTCTCTCTTTCAACCAAAAAGGGACAAGTGTCCAAGTAGGTTATTTAGTTTTCCAAAATAATTTCCAGCACAATAAAATAATGCTTTTAGTCGATAAAAAGTCTCGTTTTGACTAAAATTGACTTCCTCCAACATTATACTCAAACGAAAGGAATTTATCCCCTTAAGCCAACCGTGATGATGGCTAAGTCGTTTGGGTTCTGGAAAAGTCCCGAGTGACTTCTTGAGTCATCGGTTGACTTTCCGGTAGCAAGTCAAACTTGCTTGAAAAGCCACCGGTTCGACCGGGAGTGGGTCTTACAATCTACCCCCCTTAAAGAAATTTCGTCCTCGAAATTTAAAAACAAGGTAACTCAATGCCGAACAGGTGGGGATACTTCACGCGGATCTCATCCTCGCGCTCCCAAGTGGACCCTGCTCCCTGATGTCACCACTGTACTAGCACCAACAAAATCGTCTTGTTCCGTAGGATCTTCTCCTTTGTACCCAAAATCTCGACGGGTTGTTCTTAATAGGTGACATCATCAGCTACCTCGATGTCTGACCACTCAATAATGTGCGAAGGGTCTGCCATGTACTTCCGCAGTTGGGACACGTGGAAAACGTTATGCATGTTCCCAAGCTGTGGTGGCAAGGCTAACCGATAAGCTATAGCTCCAATCCTCTCTAATACCTCAAATGGTCCAATGAAACGCGGTGCCAGCTTGCCTCCGCTGCGGTTAAACCGCACCATGCCCTTCTCCGGGCTCACCCTCAGAAACACGTGCTCCCCGACCGTGAACTCAAGTGGTATGCGACGTCTCTCTACATAGCTCTTCTGCCGACTCTGTGCGGTCTTCAACCGTTCTCTAAACAAAGCGACCTTCTCGGTCGTCTCTCTGACCATGTCTGGTCCAAGTAAGCTCCGATTCCCAACCTCAGCCCAACATACCGGCGATCTACACGGCCTGCCATACAAAGCCTCGAATGGTGCCATACCAATGCTGGAATGGTAACTGTTGTTGTAAGCAAACTCTGCCAAAGGCAAATGATCCTCCCATGATCCCTGAAAG
The DNA here is from genome assembly GCA_963921825.1 of Erodium maritimum. NCBI lineage: Eukaryota > Viridiplantae > Streptophyta > Magnoliopsida > Geraniales > Geraniaceae > Erodium > Erodium maritimum. Next base: position 20,942,858 of record OY997596.1, read on the forward strand.
TCAAGCACACAAGCTCGAAGCATGTCCTCTAGAATCTGAATGGTGCGCTCTGACTGTCCATCTGTCTCAGGATGGTAAGCTGTACTCAACAGTATCCCAGTGCCCAAAGCCTTCTGTACACTCTTCCAGAACCTGGATGTGAAACGAGGGTCCCTATCAGATACCACTGACACTAGTACCCCATGTAGACGAACAATCTCCCTGACATACAACCGACCCAACATGTCCACAGTATCAGTCATCCTCATACCCAGAAAGTGTGCCGACTTGGTCAGTCGATCAACCACTACCCAGACAGCATCGTGCCCCTTCGACGACCTTGGTAACCCACACACAAAATCCATAGTCACATGCTCCCACTTCCACTCGGGGATCGGTAAAGGTTGTAGCAAGCCTGCGGGACGCTGATGCTCGGCCTTCACCTGTTGGCAGGTGAGGCATCGGAACACAAAGTCTGCAACTGCCCTACGCATCCCACTCCACCAAAACTGTCGTCGCATGTCTCTATACATCTTGTTGCCACCGGGGTGCACAACCAGACGGGAGTGATGGCATTCTTGCAACACGGTGTCTCTGCAACCGCTGGGACTAACAACCATCCTCTAAAATGGAGACCCTGATCGGTGCCCATCTCCCAACACTAGAGCTTGACACCGTCGATCAATCTCTCACGAACCCCTACTGTCTCGGCATCCTCGGTCTGTGCCTTTAGCACTCGAGCAAATAACGTGGGCTGAGCCACCAAGGCACACAAGGCCATACCATCTGTGACCTCCTCCAACTCCAGTCTGAATAAGCTCAACTGCTCTAGCATGTTCCACTCTCGGACCGTCATGCTGGCAACACAATGACTCGACTTCCTGCTCAAAGCATCGGCGACGACGTTCGCCTTGCCCGGATGATAGAGCAACTCGAAGTCGTACTCCTCAAGTAACTCCATCCATCGCCTTTGGCGCATGTTTAGATCGCGCTGCGAGAAAATATACTTGAGGCTTTTGTGATCTGAGAACACCTTGAACTGCTCACCGTACAGATAGTGTCTCCAGCTCTTTAGCGCAAATACCACCGCTGCTAGCTCTAGATCATGGGTCGGGTAGTTGCGCTCATGCACCTTCAACTTCCTCGAGCCGTAAGCAACCACATTTCCACTCTACATCAAAACACAACCTAGCCCTTCGCCTGAGGTGTCACAATACACGTCATAGCCTACTCCCCGCTCTGGAACAATCAACACTGGAGCGGTAGTCAATCGAGCCTTTAGCTCGCGGAAAGAGTGCTCACACTCATCCGTCCAAAGGTACTCCGCTCCATTGCGGGTCAAAGCTGTCATAGGTGCTGCTAAACGCGAGAAATCCCGAACGAAGCGTCGGTAATAACCTGCCAATCCTAGAAAGCTCCGAATCTCAAATACACTGCTGGGTCTGGCCCACTTCGACACTTCATCAACCTTTGCCGGATCGACCAAGATGCCCTCTCGAGATACCACATGCCCGAGGAACTTCACCTCTGTGAGCCAAAATTCGCACTTCTCCAGATTGTCGTACAACTGGTGAGTGCGTAAGAGTGTCAAAACGGTCCTCAGATGCTCCTCATGCGCCTCCTCACTGGGCGAGTAGATCAAGATGTCATCGACAAAGACTACTACAAACTGGTCCAGATAAGGTCTGAAGATGCCATTCATCAAGTCCATAAAGGCGGCCGATGCGTTCGTCAACCCGAACGACATCACTAGAAACTCAAAGTGTCCAAAACGAGTTCGGAACGCTGTCTTCTCTACATCCTCGGCTCGGACCCTCAGCTGGTAGTACCCCGATCGAAGATCGATCTTCGAGAAGTACTTTTCTCCCCTCAGCTGGTCGAATAGATCATCAATCCTCGGCATCGGATAGCGGTTCTTCACTGTCACCCGGTTCAACTTCAGGTAATCGATGCACATCCTCAAGGCTCCACCCTTCTTCTTCACGAAGAGGGCGGGTGCTCCCCACGAAGACACACTCGGGCGGATGAAACCCTTCTGCTGCAGTTCCTCGAGTTGTCGCTTTAGCTCGACCAACTCGGCTAGCGCAAACCGATACGGCGTCATCGAGATCGGCGCCGTACCTGGGATCAGATCGATCCTGAACTCCACCTCGCGCGCTGGCAGCAAGCCTGATAGCTCCTCCGGGAAGACCTCCGGAAACTCACGCACTACCCTCGGTAGCTCTCTGCTACTCTACACGATCTCTGCCTCAGATCCCGTAGTCAAGGCGGATAGGAGAACTCCGCTCTTGCTACCCAAAACACACGTGATCACCCTGTCACATGACCTCACTGTCACCTGACGTCGATAGAAATCGATCGTCGCTCGATACCTCGCGAGCCAGTCCATACCCAGAATTACGTCAAAGGCGTTCATATCCAGAATGAGTAAGTCACCAAGAAAGGGGCAATCTGCCACCCTAATCGCACAGTCTCTACAAACTGTGCTCAACACCACCTCACCCGTAGCCGGGGTCTCCAAACAAAGGGGTTGACTCAAAGTCTCCACCCGCAAACCCAAGGGAAAAGCAATAGACGAAGAGATGAACGAATGGGAAGCTCCCGTATCAAACAAAAATGAAGTCCACGAATTATAAAGTAAACACGTACCCTGAGTGGCCTCGTGGCCGGCGTACGGCCTCTCAACTCTGGAATCAGTAACTGCAAAGACTCGGCCTTGCTGTGCCGGTGGTCCTCCTCTCGGTGGTGGGGAAAGTGCCACCTGCTTCCCAGTTCTCGGCTGGTGTCTCTGACCTGCTGCTCCCGCCGCCGAACGCGGAGCTCTCTGCTGCTGTGCCTGACGTGGTCGGCCAGGTGGTGCATGGCGAGTCTGAGTCTGCTGGGGCCTCGGTGCAGGCGCTCTACCAGCTAGCTCAGGGCACGTCCGAATGAAATGATCAGATCGACCACACTGGTAGCATCCCCTCTGCCCCCCCCCCTGTTGTGCCAGCTCAAGACACGCATGCACAAAGTGGTCGGGGCTGCCACACTGATAACACCCCCTAGGCTCACTCTGCTGTCTGTCTCTTGTCCCCTGGGGACGATCATCATAGCGCTCTACAGGTCCAGTGCCCCTCGGGCAGTCTCGTGCCAGGTGACCCTGTTGTCCACAACGAGGACACAGTTGTGCCACCGGGGCGGGTCCAACTGACGCTACGGTCCCTGCTCGGCGCATGCCATCCTGTTGAAACTGAGGCTGAAAGTGTCCTGCAACTCTCTGTCTGCGTCGGTCTCGACGATCTGACGGCTGCACAAAAACACTCGGCCTAGGCCTAGTCTCTCGCACCCTGATAGTCTCTCTGAAGTGTCTCTCCATGGCTAAAGCCTGATCCAAGAGCGTGGAGTACTCTGCGGTCCTGAAGGCGATGACCATGTCGGCTATCGACGGGATGAGCCCGTTCTCAAATCTCCTGCATCGGTCGTTCGCAGTCCGAACCAACTCCGGCGCGAAGCGGGCCAGAGAAGTAAACCTCACTGCATACTCAGAAACGCTCAATCCTCTCTGACGTAGATCTAGAAACTGTTGGCGCCTGTCATCCCGAATGGAGCTAGGGAAGTACTGTTCCAAGAACAGCCTGCTGAACAACTGAAAATCACTACCGACCCTATCCTGCACTGACTGCACCAGTAGTAGGCCTCTCCCTCAAGCTGAAAAGTGGCGAACGAAACTCTCAAGCACCCCTCCGATACTCCAGAGGTATCGAGGTTGCAGGTAACCCGCTCCAACCAGCCCGAGGTTGCCTCGGGGTCCGCTCCCCCGGAGTAGGTCGGCGTACCGAGCCTCCGAAACTCCCTGAGCGACTTGGCCGTGAGGCTATCAAGTTGTCCTGGCCTCTCCCCAAAATTTGCTGAAGCAACAGGCACGAGCTCTGGTGCCGGTGCTGTAGTCCCCTGCTGCGCACTCAAGGCTGCTAGTACAGCGCGAACCACCTCCTCGAGAGGGGTCGTCTGAGTCGGCTCTACGACTGGAGATGTCCTAGGTAGCAACCCTGTTGGTCCACCCTCAAAGCTCTGATGCTCTGTGGAAGCAGCATCTTGGGCGTCAGCTGCCCCCTCCTGCTCAGCGGCAGGTGCCTGACTCGGACCCCCAGCTGGGCGGCTCCAGGTACCTCTCGGAACATACGTACGAGCCATGTCGCCTATCCGCCTGCACGGATAACGCACATGTTCAGTACTTAGTTCAACAACGGTTCTCACACGTTACAAGGACGATCACGCGCGTCACACAAGTCACCCACAGTTTATGCCTCTCACACTTAGTAGATATATATATACTCATATATAATAGCACACAAGTTCGCATCTCTATGCGTCTCACAACAACAACCAGCGATTTAAGCAATCAACCACCAACTCCCACAGGAGGGTTCCAACTCAAGCACACCACACAAGCACAAATCAAAAGGCATACCCCTTGCTCGGTTATCCTTCCACAAAGAGGGGTTTAGCACTTAACACGATTCAATTCCATAATTACCCTTAACATTTCCTTCCCTTCCGTGGATCCCTATTTCTTAACTCTTACCCAAACTTTTCCATATCGACCTCATGTTGTTACAACCCGATTCAGGCATCCCCGAACCTCATTGTAACAACTTGACATCGAACCATCACGCTCAACTACAGTGGCGCCCCTGAGTCAACCAGTGATGGTGCAATCATTTTAGTTCTACTGAAAATTCGGCATGAACCATTCGTATTTTCCCTTAACCCTCCGCTTAAGCGGGACAAGTACCAACACAAATTCACAAGACAAAAGTACGCAGAGTTCTCATGCTCGGCCAAAGACACCACACAGTCAATAAACGGAGTTCTCGTGCTCCTAAAGTACACAACGCAATCAATAAACGGAGTTCTCGTGCTCCCAAATACTACGGGGTGCTCGTGCCCCAAATTCGCCACACACGGGCACACGGGGTTCTCGTGCCCCAATCTCGCCACACACGGGCACACGGGGTTCTCGTGCCCCACCAACATCCTCAACACAAACGATATACGGGGTTCTCGTGCCCCACTCAAAGTTCTCATACAACGGAATACGGGGTTCTCGCGCCCCACCCAAAACACGCAATACAAGCACACATGGAGTACTCTTGCTCCAGAAAAGTGGTCAATCAAACAAGTCAACACTTGAACAAGACCAGACTACAACCTGAAAATTTTCGAAATGTTCCACCAACATGGCCACACCACCAACCGTTGGCTCACTCTACAATGAATGCATAGCGGGTCGATCATTGCCCGTTAATCCAATTCCGATCTCAACCATTCGGTTTCACCGATCACTAGGGAGAGGATACCAATCAAGTAATGCAAACATTGTAGTGTAAAGATTCCATTTAGGACAAACATTAAAGCGACTCATGACTCGGGTCGTTCCAACTCTCTGCGTCAATGTCTCCAAATCGTATCACTGAGTATCACGACTCAGACTCCCTAACTCTACCCACCTAATTGACTTCGGTCCGAGGTTTGAAAACCAGTTCACAAGATACCTGTTTCAAATGCAACCAGGCTCTGATACCAAATTGTCACGCCCCAAATCCGGTTCTTGCCCGGACTCGAGGCATGACTAGTATAAAACGATTAAAAAAGGCAATAACTCCACAATAAGTTCCTGAAAATATCCAATATGAAACTCAAATCCACATAACTCAGTTTAAAACATACATAACCCTCCAGGGGTGTAATAATAATCCTCCACAAGGTTTGTTCAAAACAGAAATGAAATAAAAACGAAGTCTCTACAAGACACCCACACCAGGAAGCTCCCGAGCCTCAACTCCTCAATCAAGCCTGTAAACACAACAATAAACTCATAGGGGTGAGCATGCGCTCAGTAGGGAAAATACATAACAAGGTGGACTTTAAACTCAATAAATTCATCAGCAAAGTCAACAAGATAATTCTTAACAATCACGGGCAATAGGTAATCCAATCAATGTCGTGGCACATGAAGTCACCACCCTCCGATCCACATATGATGAGTCCTCTCGGATTTTCCCTCAAATCCAGAGGAGGCGCATATCATTGAGGCTACCGGAAACAACCCCCTGAGGGCCCTTATCATCGGGATTCTCAGAAACGTCTCCAAGGGATTTTATGTCCTCGGGAACCATGGTATTACTCCCATAGGAAGCATACACTTGGGCAATTCAATAATAATCAGATAATAACTGAGTAACACACTCAAACCGAAACACGAAGCAATCCATTCCCAACAAACACCAATTCATTCTCACACATAGCTCACGCATCACCGTTTCACCACAACACACAGCACACAAATCACATAATCACAACACATGAATCACACAATCACAACTTACCGTTCACTTACCCGTCACGACCCATCGGGGCATCGATCACCTGATTGCACCGCTCGGTACAACCAGTCATACTCGATGCTCCAAACAACCATTTAAGGAAATCAAGCAATCATTCAAATACATTCAGCGGTCAAGCACGAGTTTAATCAACCAATCATAAAAACCTTCAATCGAGCATTCAAATATGCAATTCAACTAGTTCCATTAGACTCTTTAGCCTATCCACTAAGCAACCAAACAACCAAGCATGTGATCCTAACACGCAACTAATCCGAGGGCTTTGCCAAGGCTGCTCTACCAGTAAAACAATTCCCAAGTATTGAAAGCGAGTTACACTAGTGATTGGCATCCTAATCATTCACCACTAGACACTTCCGGTTATTAGTAATTGAAACACAATTGTTCTAGTTATTCGCATCCTATAGGCATTTCTAGGACATTTCCGATTTTATTAGCCTAACATGCATACTAAGCATTTAAACGAGAGGTTAAGACTTTCCCTACCTCGAGGTCTTCCTCTCAACACTCTGATGATAAGCCCGGTGGTCACCACTCCGTTCTTCACTCGGGTCCCGGTGTGATCCTTGCTCCTCTAGCTCGATCCCCAAAGTCTTGGACACAAAGAAACGTTAATTAGACTCCACTTAAACAGCAAGTAAGACCCCCAAAGTCCTTTCAAAGTTCAGCTCAAAACCAAGATCAACCAAGGTGAAAAACCCCCACCCTGCTCGGCCACGGACCTGGTCACGGACCCGTGACGCCAACCCTCACGGTTACCGTCACGGAGCCGTGACGAGTGACGTCACGGACTCCCTCACGGAGCCGTGACGTCGCCCGTCACGGGATCCGTCACGGATCCGTGGCGCACCAGGGCAGTTTCGCCCTTCTTCAACCTCCAGCTCCTTTTCTCCGAAAAACCACATTCAAACCCCAAATTTTACCACTTCCAACTCCCAAAACAGTCAAAGACCTCCAATACTCCTCTACCCATGGTAGGAATCAACAAATAAGCAAGTTTCTAACAAATCATCAAATCAAAACCAACTTAAAAGCTCCAACAAACTAAGGATTTCTCACAAAAACCCAACAAAGTTTCTTATCAACAACATCTCACACCATTTCTACTCAAACCCAACAACATCTAGTAATTTCACCCAAAACCCAAGAAAAGAGATGAAGGGAAATGAGGATTAGAGAGTTCCATTACCTCTAGAAGAGTGAGATGAAGAAGATGGTAAGGTTTTTGAGAAGGGATGGCTAGAGGAAGACTTCAAGTGGCCTCCTTTTCCTTGTTTCTTCTTCAAAGCTCCATGGGAGCTCCTCTCTCTTGCTCCTCCTCCAATTTTCGGCTACACCAAGCAAAATAGGTTGGTTTTGCTTTTCCAAACTCATATAATACCTAGATGTGTCAAATGACCAAAAGCCCTTGAGCTAGAATCCCTTGTAGAAGCTTTTGTGAGGGTATAATGGTCCAAGACCACTCCCTTTTCTCTCTTTCAACCAAAAAGGGACAAGTGTCCAAGTAGGTTATTTAGTTTTCCAAAATAATTTCCAGCACAATAAAATAATGCTTTTAGTCGATAAAAAGTCTCGTTTTGACTAAAATTGACTTCCTCCAACATTATACTCAAACGAAAGGAATTTATCCCCTTAAGCCAACCGTGATGATGGCTAAGTCGTTTGGGTTCCAGAAAAGTCCCGAGTGACTTCTTGAGTCATCGGTTGACTTTCCGGTAGCAAGTCAAACTTGCTTGAAAAGCCACCGGTTCGACCGGGAGCGGGTCTTACATCTAATCCACCTCATACACATGTTGCCAAACAAGTGCACCCATCATGTGACCTCAAAAAAATATGAGACGTGAAGAACTCTTTATCATCTGAATAACACAAATAGACACATCTAATTTGTATCGCTCGTCCTTTTTCATTTTTGTCTAAAAGGTAAAATTTTATCAATAATAGTAATAGGAAAGAGTCATTATTGTGTTTTGGGCCCAGAAAGTCCCCTAACAAAAACCTTTGAGACTGGTTGACAGTGTAATACGGTTTGTAAAGTGTCATATAGGTGAACAAAAAATAGACTAAAAAATTGGTGTGGACTGCTCACGGTGGTGTCTGAACACTGCTTGATCCCATGGAGAGGACCCTTTTCGTCGTGTGGAGTGCGATCGAACCTAAACTTGTCAGTAACACGGGGATGATTGACTTTAGCCACAGAACCTTCCCTAGGTAGGTCCCTGAAGCCTCAACTAGGAAACTGAAGAGGACTGCTCAAGGTGGTGTCTAAATGCTGGTTGATCCTATGGAGATGACTCTTTTCGTCGTGTGGAGTGGAACCAAGCTTGAACTCAACAATAGCAATGGGGGGATATATGTGATTCACGGTTCCCTCCCAGTCAAATTCCTTGAATCTCTGCTCACTAATTATTGACCTTACAAAAAGAAAAGCAAACAAAATAAAATAAACCCAAACGATTAGCTTGATCTAGAATCGAGAGAGATATTGATTAGGATGCATTGGTGGAGGTCAAGGAGGCGGTTCCGTCAATGTCGACTTCGAAGGCGGCGGAGGCTGATCAGGGGAGCTGCGGCTCTCATGTCTTCCCCTTGGAACCTCAGTAGGTCAACAACACTACAGAGGCAGCGGTGGTGCTCGACTGCGAGTAGTGATGAGAGGATGGAGCATCGTGGATTCCTTTTCCTTACCAATATGAGAGGTGGTCCGGAGTAAAGGCGATGCTCGTGAGGGAAGAAGGGATGGTGGTGGTGTTGGTGGCATAGCGGAAGGGGGTGGTAGTGATGGTGATGGTGATGGTGAAGGTGAGTGATTTCGCTGTGATGGCTAAGGACGGACTACGGAGAGCCCTGACCATTGCAACAGTTGAGCCCCTCATACTCAAAAATTACGATGGACGTAGCAAAGCGGATGATTGTGGTTATTGCGATAATGGGGTGACAAACAAGAACTCTATAAATAAAGAGAATAACTAGAGCCGACATTACAGAACATCAAGATAGACCTTTGTTTTTTTGAATGGTCCTTTCAGTTTATAGGTCCAATGATTCTCACGTTGCTCCTAGGACTTCTTTCTATGTTAAAGTTTAAAAATAAAAATGCTAATCTCAGCTTTATTTTATTTTCTTCAATCCTCGTCCTCTAAACTAAGGGTTTGTGATGATTGGATAATGGCAGCGACTGACGATCAACTTTTTCGAATGATTAAAAATTAAATGTTCAACCTATTTATAATTAAGATACAAAAATAATGTAAGAAACTAAGACAATCATCCTTAATATAAACACCCAAATAATTTGACGTGACCTCTTCCGGAAAAGTAAAATAATGTAACATCTCACAACAAGACATGATGGGAGCTGTGAAAAGGACATGGAAGCTAGATTTTGGAAGGATTAGGCGCAAATGTAGCAACAAGTGTTGTTGTGATGTCTCCTCTTTTTTGAGAAAGACCTGATGAGGCCTCTGCCTCTTCCACTTTATTGCATCATTCCTCCCTGTCCAATTTCATCCTTATCTAATGTCTGTGAATCATATATTTTTATTAATAGAAAGTTATGATTTGCTAATTAATAGAAAGTCATTGTCAAATACATTGGTAATATGGGTATGTTTGTAGTTTCAGGGTATTTGCCATAATTGGGCATGAAACCCGGTTCAGGCGCAGTGCTGAATCCAGTTCTTGAAGAGGAAATGGGAGAGAAAGCAACATTTTTGTATAGAAATGCTGTGGCCTGTACGGACTTTAGGGGCCGTGACAACAACATTTTAATACAAAGCTTACTGTTCATGCGTCATTAGCTATTGATTGACCAAGGGATTAGAGATATACATGAACACAGTTCAACACTGTTTAATCACTCAGCCTTTTTGAGGCCAGAGGATTCATTTGTGCGGTCTTCTGTGGTACTGTTTACTAGTCCGATCAAGATTGCTCGAACGGTCTCTTAAAGCACTCTTCGCTAGTCTGGTCAATTTGTAGTTGTTGTGGTGGACCGTGGTAGTTGTTTTCCTTGTTGCTTTTGCCTGTTAAGCCGGTTTTGTTGGACCTTTTTTTTGGTGTGTGGTTTCTATCCTAGGACCCACATTTACCTTTTTAATGCTTTCATTTCTCTCTGATAAAAAAAACATTGTTCAATCACTAATCGTCGGGGCCCTCTATAATATACTTGATCAACATTAATGTATTAGACGTGTTGGGCTTATAGATAATATACAACGTCCTTAACTGTTTGAAAGATTCTAATGTATGGAGATAGGGTCGTCTTACAGCATTATTAATGGCAATAGTCTGCGTAGTTGTTTGGACGGATTGTAGGAGCACATTTTCAGTTTTTCTCTCCTACAAACAGCTACTTTATACAACTATCTCCTACAAATATTTCTACAATGATAAACAACTAGTAGATGTTTAGAGGCACTGTTTGCACTTTTAATATTTTCAAAACCACCACAAATTAAACAAGTTATTTTATTCATGCCAAATTTAAAATATATACGCTAATTAAACTACGAACGATAATTAAACACACAACATTGCCACAAATCCGACGATCATTCAACTAATTTTTAATCGCGTTAATGTGCATATGCCACTTCAGTTGATCCTTGAGCACCTCCCACACAACACGTTTAGTCCATGTTTTGTTTTTCCCTCGTAATCGGTCACACTCGCATCATAGATTTCCTTATCGGTTGCTATTTTTTTAGGATCGTTGAGATGGTCCCGGTATCTCTGATTGAAGGCCATGCACTTTTGGCTCGCCCGAAGGAAATGATTCTTCATCTGCTTCCTTGTCTGTGTATGCCACTTTTCATCTACGTTTTGAAGGAAAGCGAGGTAAATGTCTTCCCAGTACCCCCCCCCCCCCCCCCCCGACCTCGCCAACGGTTAGCCACGTCACCACGAAATGCATCTCATCCTTTATCGACCACACTGGGCTAGTTGCCCACGAAGACGAAGCCATTGCAGAAGAAGAAAAAACGAAGGATGACTTGAGAGAATTTGAGAGAGAGGTGTGAAATTGAAGTAAGAGGTGTGTGGTATTTATAAGGAGGGGAAGGGGATCTCGGCGTGGCAACGTTGAACCACACACACACTATTACCCGAATAATGTGCATGCACGAAAATTGAGGCACCAAGAATTCGATAAAAAAATTAAAACACTTCATTTGTTACTTCACTTTTAATAATCCGATATAAACCAAATTACAACAAGAAAATTAAATTTTATTCATCCGAGGCTAAATCAAATAGACCCCAAACGTTTCTGGAGGTTCTCTATGAGTAAGGCATGAGCATCCCGTTCATGTGCAGTCATATTGGTGGTGTCTTGGCTCTGTACTGCCACTAAATTTTGAAGCAAATCTTGTTGTATTTTTGCTTTGGTCTCAGTCATTTGGATCTGGCGCTTGCCAAAGTCTTGAAGAAACTGAACGGCTTCAGGTGCAACAATCGGGTCCGCCTCCACTTGTTTCCCTTTGCCTCTAGCTCTAGCCTTGTCTTTTTTTTACCGGTCGGACGCTCCTCCCGTACAAGTGAGGTCAACTCGTGCGAGGTTCTTGTCGTCCGATGTGTAGTTGCAAGACTTGTACAACCTTGTACGTTTGCTTGCTTCACTTTTTACGTCGAGTTATGGGACCTCAATGTCAACTGGACATTGCGGGAACATGAGGTTCGTCCACTTTAGTTGCTCATTCACGATATTCCAATCATGCTTTCAAGCGAACTCGTGCTTCTCCTCTTCCTTGTACGCCCTCTAAGCTCAGGTCATGATGTCAACATCGTTCCTCCCACTTTGGTACGCGCCATCTATACCTAGATATTTCTCTTTAAATTTAGTGACTTTTTTGTTGATCTGATGCCAGTGGTCCTTGTAGTTCTTCCACGTCCGTTTTGGGTCGCCTGGCTTCCTCATCCCATGGACCTCACCTCTGACTTTTTCCAGTACATGTCATTCTTCTAGCTCTTCCATGTGATGTTATCCAGAGAACGGTTGAGCCATGCTACCGCCAACCGTTCCTTCACCGCAATGCTCCATTTCATTCTCGGACCTGTAGTCGATGCAGATATAGGGTTCTTCGCCTTCCTTCTCGATTGCTTGGCTGGAGCAGATTGGGTAGGTTGCTTGTTGGGGGATTGTGACTATGGTCATTGGGAATGTTGGAGCAGGTTGAATTCGATGGCATGGATTGGGTTGGTTGGAGGGAGGTGTAGGATTCGATATGACAATTGAGCTCTTCTTCCGTGTTCGTCGACTCTTCAATATTCAAGGAGTCAATGATGAAATTGAAGTTTGTCGTGTTTGCCATTGTCAAGCGATGTAGGAAGAATAAGGAGAAGAAGAGAAGATAGTGTGTGTAGAAGACAATGTTTGTGTTTTTTGGGTAGGGGTCAAAGTGTATTTATAAGGAAGTTTATTTTTTAAAATTTTCCGCTGCCATGTGCCTGCGTGTAATTGGCACGCCGAGTAACCATTGGGCCTACGACGATTAGTCGTGTCGTTGTAGACATCTAAGGCGACCTGCTACGTTGGTACGTCTTCGAACGAATCATGTGTCGGCACGTCGTGGTAGCGAGCCATTGCAAGGCCTGCGACGACACCCAAACAACAACCCTCCAAAGACCGTTGGAGGTGCTCTTAGGAGAGTTTCCCTACCACGATATAACATTGTTTTCAAAATACCGTCAAAATTCTTTCTCACCCTTTATGGAATTTTTGTTTTTTTCTTCCGAATTCATCCAAGTCCAACCCATATTTTCCTAGAAATTACAAAATTATTTAATATTCACCGAAAAAAACAGTCATAATTCACCACTTCAATCAAAAAATGACTAAACTATTCAATATAATCATAATGTCAACTCTACAATTTTCAGCATCAATATTCTACAATTACATAATTCTAAATTTAATCACGAATTCACATTTATGAATTTTTATGTTCACAATTATCGTATTACTTAATTATTTCTAAATCAGTAATTAAAAAAAATAATCCGGTCATGAGGAGTACATATGCATATTGTCATTATTATGCATACAATAACTACTTAAAACCACTTGTGTGTCTTGAAACCCTCCCCCTCACGTGCTTTTTCTGTCACGTCTCACACTCATCCCTCTTCCCGAGGCTCTGTGTTAGTGACGGCGGGCTTTCCCCTTTTCTCATTCTCTTCTGGATGGAGCTCCATGGAGCACCCTTCTCCTCTTACCTCTTCCTCTTTTCCATCATCTCCACCTCCTTCTGGATCCACCATGACTTATCAAAACTCCCCACTGCTGGAAAACTCGCTAGTTTTACCGACCTCCCCCTCATGAGGATCCCAACCCTTAACCTCATTGTCGTTGCTCCCGACCCCCAAACCTCCATTAACCGCAATCCCTACCCACAACTTCACTCTCTGTTGCAACCTAGCCCCCTCCCTCCCAAGCAATATGCAAAAGTTTCCTTATTGGGAGAACACCCAGACCTACAACACCAAGCCTCCACTTCTGCTACCCCTCCACAACCACCTCTAGCTTCAACTCCGACCAACGTGGACATGATTCATGGAAAGCTTACTGAGGTCTCATATGACGACCTCCAGAAAGACAATTTCAACGATGATGAGGCGGTCATAGAGGTCCCAACCAAGACGGTACCTGCGGTGGACGACTCTTGGTACCAATACTCACTCGCCAACCGTCTCCTTGTTGATAAACAAGTAAGACCTCGATCCCTTTGCACCGTGATTGTAAATTCCTGTAATGTGAAGGATTTGAAGGTCCAACCATTAATTGATAAAATAGTTTCTTTCTACTTCCCTTCCCACTCCGTGATGGACGATATTCGAGCTAAGGATCCATGGTCCTTTTTTTGGGTCTCGAGGTAGGGTAAGAGATGAACCAACTTGCAGCGGAATAACAATTGAAACCATGAGAATATGTAATCCATGAAACAACTACCAAAGATTAAAATCACAAGAAAAAAAAACAGTATTTCTTACCAAATCAAGAACACCGGATAAGGAATTATCGGGCTGGAGTCTCCAAGACGCCTTCGTAACCTCCAAGGAATCAAATCCATGTATTTCTAAGCTTAGAGGACTCAAGAACACAAAAATGAAGGAGGAGTAGTGTCTTGGCCGAAATTTGAGGGTAGGAGGAAGTGTTGGTGTTTTTTTCTCTTTGTTTACTATGTCTATTTTGTTGAAAAGATGGCTCTTAATTCATCTTCTCCAATCAACATGATAGAATAATGGGAAAACCCCGAATCATAACTGTGTTGGAAATGTGTTTTTCACGTCCTAACTGAGGGTCACCTTTTGTTACATGTCATACCAAAGGTGGTTCTTTTTTACAAAACATGAAAAATGACACCAAAAAAATGGTATAACGTTCGCATTCGATGGTATTTCCTCTTATTTTTGTATCATTTGCGCTTATCAGTGCACTACAAGAGGTAGGTGGTATAAATTTACCAAAAAAACACGTTTTTTTGTTGTCATTTTTCATGTTTTGTAAAAAAAAACCACCTTTTGTATAGGACATGTGACAAAAGGTGACCTTTGGTATAGGACATGTAACAAAAGGTGACCCTCAAGTAGGACGTGAAAAACACCTTTCCAACACAGTTAGGATCCGGCGTTATCCCTAGAATAATAGTAAATGATGGTGATAAGCATGGTGTAAAGAGGACAAGCATAATGGTAAGCATGGTGTAGATTAGATGGGAGTTGGTGGTGAATCACCAAAACCTTAATCTAGTCTTGCTTACTTAGTACTAATTAATCAAGACTTAATTAATTAGTGTCATGGGATCTTGGTGGCATGGGCTGCCCATGGGCCTCGCGGGTGATGGCCCATGACCATTCCCAACGAGGTCCGATGACGCCCTCATCGCCTCCACGCCTTCTATACCGGATATGTGCAACATTATCCGATGCGATCAATCCCAAAACTCTAAATACTTACGGGCACATGATCCAAAACCCAATTTTGGTCATGTCCCGAGACAAATTCGCTTTTGGTTATTCTCCATAAATGTGTTAATGAGTTTGATCCTCATGTGTGACCCTTAGATTTATGCATGTCGGTAGATAAGCGTAAAATCTCATTTTACTTTATCATATATAAGTGACAACTAACGAGACTTTAGTATTGCCTAACAATGCATAACAAAAAGACCTTGTGGATTCTAACCTTTATGTTGTCTTTGTCACTATCCTTCTATCACCGATATCCTAATTGAGATAAGGCATATAGTCGTCATTCTTATTATTCTCAATCATTGTTCCTTGATATGTGAGATGATTGAATATATGATACCTAGTAACGTGTGCATGGTCATGCTACTCTTTCAATCACTCTCGATCAAGCGACTGAGAATCAATATCTTTCCCATACAACAATATGAGGGATAAATCCCTTAGCCGTCTTTCGTATCACTCATGCAGCCCGTCTCCAAGCCAATCATGGCTATTATGGTAGCCCTGTTACGGACAATATTAGGCTCAGGTCAAACTCAGTTGTTTACTGCATATCGATCAAAAAGACTCCTTAAACTAAGGATACATGACAAGCTACGACATAGAATATGTTCATGACTTAATCTATGGCACATATTCAGGGTGGGCCGTCCTATATCATGTCCCACATGATATCTATGATCAGACTCTGGAATCTCATTCCAATGACTAACAGAACGTAACCCATAAAGAGCCATATTTCATACTAGTTGCTTATAGTGAAGCTTTGTCGACTAGGGACCCATCGAGTGTCATCTATCTTGATCTATGGTTCTATTCGTATGGTGGGCATAGATCATAAAACACATCGATATATTACTCCAACGCATAAGTAATATAAAGTCGCATTAATTTTGTTGCTAACGATGATATATACTTTTGGATGTTTACGATTGAACTACGGGCACTAAGGCTAGTAATCTCCCACTTGCCCTAGTTCCAATATGAGCCCCAATTCTATTCCCATTGATTTTACATGTCTAACATGATATGGCAGTAAGAGTGCCTTAGTCAATAGATTGGCTATGTTATCATCAGTTGCAATATAGGCGATCTTCATTTCACCTCTGTTGAGAATATCTCTGGTTAGGTGGTAATGTCGTAGTACATAGTGGATTTTTTATGCGATCTGGGCTCTTTAGCTTGGACGGGTTTTTAATTACGCCCATCCCTGCCGTGAATTTCCAAATCCACATAGCCTCTTTAGTTTCCTCTATAGCAACCATGTATTCAGCCTCTGTCGTAGAGTCGACGACGGTGTCTTGCTTTAAGCTCCCAGCTAAAGCTCCACCATTCTGCATAAACACATTATCCTCACCGACTTCCAAAGTCATCTGGATCTGTCTGGAAACTAGCGTATACATATCCATTGACGACTAGTTCAACATCATCTTTCCCCCGGGGTTTGACTAATGTCTGTTGGTACATTTCATGGCATACGAGACTTCGGTCTCAAACACAACATGGTATACATGATTGATCCTACCCCAAACTTATAGGATTCACATCATTCTTTCCATCTCATCAAGTGTCGCATGACATTGAGTCTTACTCAGTTTAATGCCATAACGAGCGAGCAAGAGTCTTTTTTTTAATCGAGCATTGAGAACCTACTCAATGCATTGTTCACATAGGTGCTCTAACATAAACCCAAGACCTTCTTCGTGCGATCTCTATATATCTTAATCCCTAAGACATAAGTAGCATCGCCTAAGTACTTTATTGAGAAACACTTCCTCAACCAAGCTTTTAGTCTCGTGCAAGGTTGGGATATCCTTTCCAATGAGCACCGGAAAGGTAATCTTTCTCTCACTAGTCTTCTTACAAACACAAGGTACATCCTCTTACTTGGTAAAGCCGAATCCAATTATAGCTTCCTCAATTTAAGGCTCCAACTCCGAGAAGGTTGTTTCAATCCATAAATGGATTTCAACAACTTATAAATCTTCCCTCATTCTTCAGATCGACGAAACCTTCCGGCTGAGACATATAAACGTCTCCCGGTAAACATCCATTTAAGAAGGCGATTTTAACATACATTTGTTGTATCTCGTAATCATGGTACATAGTTATGGCAAGAAGAATTCAGATTGATTTGACCATAGCCACTGGAAGAAGGTTTCCTCATAGTCAATCCCTTGGATCTACCTATAACCTCTCCCTACCAGTCAGGCTTTGTAGGTCTGAGGGTTTCCTTCCATGTTCATCTTCACCTTGAAGATCCATTTCCATCCGATGGTCCTCACACCATCGATGGGATCAACCAGTTCGTAGACATGGTTGTTCGACATGGATTGCATTTCCTCCCTCATGCCTCCCAGCCATAATTCGGAGTCATGTCCATCCACGACTTCCTTAAAGGTGGCTGGATATTAATGATCCACCATAAGCTCACCGTCACCTCTAAACACAAAGTAACCATATGTTAGAGGTGGACGATTGACCCCTTCAGATCGCCTTGGAACTTCTTATATTGATACAAGAATTGGTTCTTGCTCTACAACCACTTTGGGCTCCTCCCTTTCTATTGGGCTATCAAGTGGTTCAGATGGATTTATACCATCTTGAATTTTTTTTAGATGTACATGCCTCCAACTAACGTCTTTGGAAACGAATTCCTTTTCCATAAGACCCCACCCAGAGCGACAAACACAATGTTCTCACTGGGTTTGTAGAAGTAGAATCCCCTTGTTTCTTTGGGATACCCCACGAAGATGTATTTCTCAGATCTTGGTTCGAGCTTAGTCGAAACTAGACGTCTCACATAAGACTCCCAACCCCATATCTTTAGGAAGGACAAAACAGTCTTCTTCTCATACCATTGCTCAAACGACATCCCTTCCACGGTCTTCGTCGAAGCCCGATTCTATATGAATGCGGCCTTCTCTAGAGCATAACACCAGAAAGAGACTGGGAGATCAATCCAACTGATCATGGATCGGGACATGTCTAACAATGTCTGATTTCTCTGTTCGGCTACACCATTCAACTACGGTGTCCCGAGAGGAGTCCATTTCAATAGGATCCCATTATTTACTAGATGATCTTAAACTCTGTGGTCAAGTATTCTGCACCTCGATCCGATCGAAGTGCCTTAATACTTTTCCCGAGCTGGTTTTCTACTTCAGTCTTAAACTCTTTGAATTTATCAAAACTTCAGACTTATTCCTCATCAAATTGACATAACCATATTTACTGTAATCATCAGTAAATGTGATAAAGAAACTAAAACCCCTCCTGGCAAGCGAACTTGTTGGTCTACACACATCCGAGTGTATCATCCCCAATAAATCACCCGCCCTTTCACCGAGACCAATGAAGTGCGCTTCAGTCATTTCACCCATCAAACAAGCCTTACATGTATCAATCAAATGAAATTAGAATGGACTTAAAAGTCCGTACTTCCGAAGTATTGATATGTGTTTCTTGTTTATGCGGCCCTAACGATAGTGTCATATAAGAGTTTTAGTTTAAATTGTCGGATTTAGACCTCTTGGTATTAACGTTATAAATTGAGCTTGAGACATTGTTACTCATAATATGTACAATCCTTCAACCATGTTAGCACTATCATAAATCATATCATTGCATAGAGTATTAAAAATCAAAATTATATCCTTCCTTGTCTAACATGGAAACATATATAATTTTCCTACTAAAAGTAGGTATGCAATATACATTGTGTAGCACAAAATTATGCCTCTTAGCAAAGAAAGACTTATGGATCCTACAATAGTTTCCACAACTATGAGGTCCACTTCGTGCTTTTCAAGATTCTCCTACTTTCCAGCCATTGCACGTCAGTGCATATGTGAGATTCAGCTGCCATATCCAATACCATGAATTTTGGAAGTAGAGAGATCTAGCTCTAGAAAGTTAATACCCAATGAAGGCGCGGTTCCACCACCCTTACTTAGATCATCCAGGTCATCTTATGAAGGCGTAGTCCTATCGCCCATCTTCAGACCATCCAGGCAACTTGATGAAGTTGCAGTCCTACCATCCTTCTTCAAGTCAACCGTGAATTTCCTACAATCCAATTTCCAATTACCAGGCTGCTGGTAGTAGAAACAGACATTCTCAGTTTCCTTAACCTTCCTCGAGGACTCACCGTTCCTTTGAGGGTTAGGAGCCACTTGGTGTCTTATCTAGCCTGCCAAGAATGTATGGGCCCCGCCCTTGCTACTTCTAGTTCATTTCTTGAAACTGGATCCCTTTCTGACCATCAGAATATCCTTGGGTCCCAAATCCCTAATAGTCGTCTCAACATTTACAAAAATGCCATGTAACTCTGATATGGTCATGTCCATATTGTGCATGTGATAGTTTATGGTGAACTCAACATACGAACGAGGAAGGGAGTGTAGAACCTTATCTAGTACCATCTCTGATTCTATCTTAATACCAGTCCATTAAGATGTTCGAGATGCCCCTTCATTTTCTGGATATAAGGGGTAGCCTTGTCAATGTCATATTCTTTACGTTTATATTTGAGGACTATCCCCAAATTTCTTTTACTAGTCCAGATAGTTTGTCCCATTAACCTTGATCCCGTCAAGCATGGTTTTTAATGACAAACTATTGTTTCTTTTTCCATTTGATCTACACGACAAAGAAAATTTAATTAGTAAAATGAATAAATTTTCTGAAGATCAACTTTAAACACCAACCATTTGCTTCTAAACTTTTAGAATCTAAAATCAAGATCCCTGATTCACTCGATCAAGTTGAATGAAAGCTTACCACTCAATCGAGCTATGTATGTAGGACCCCATCTAATCACATCCAATGTGACTCTTGGCTAGGGTATGTACTTAAGTACACGACTTACCCTATCTAATACCATATCTAAACCCTTGTTGAGAATCGTAGCCAGGTCCACCAATTATCAACTATGGTCCGTCACTATGTAAGTGCTCCTCTAAGGCGCTTGGCACCCACATCTATCATCCAAGCTTACTACCTACTTTATCGCCCTTTTTTCGTCTTGAGAAAAATCTTACAATGAATACACAACTTGTATGTCGGGAAATAATAAAAACTACAAATAAATGGTACGATGACCACACATCGAAAAAATAATTACTCCAATCGTGGGGACCGGCAACCCATGATGGCTCCTCAAATGCCGACACCGCCCAAGAGAGGATTTGCAAAGGAAGAGGACAACCCCGTCTTCCAATGGATGTCGTACAGTGCTCTTATGAGTTATAGGCCTCGGGTACCCATTCGGGCACGACCATTTATCTCGGCACATCCTCATGCCTACCGTCGAGAATCTGGTACCGGATCTTGTTATTAACGTTGACAAGAATTTGCGCAACCTTACTGGTCTTAATGGGAGGAGCCTAACCCACCTCCACAACCCGTGCAGGATCGATGGTCTCGATTAAGAGAACTATACTCGTGGAAGCTGATCCACCACCATGAGCAGGTATTTTTCGAACAAAC
The DNA here is from genome assembly GCA_963921825.1 of Erodium maritimum. Classification (NCBI taxonomy): domain Eukaryota; kingdom Viridiplantae; phylum Streptophyta; class Magnoliopsida; order Geraniales; family Geraniaceae; genus Erodium; species Erodium maritimum. Next base: position 20,963,683 of record OY997596.1, read on the forward strand.
CAGTGGTGGCACCAACCGATCACCGCGGGTGACAGATATGATATTACGGATCCGGGTTGCGGTGGACACCCGCTCCTACATGGACCATTCGAGAGATGATCGCCGCCAACCTTGAGACACTTGTCGACATGAGGATCGTCGGACTGACCCTGTCTTCACAAGTACCTCTAGGGTACGAATGGAGGATCCCCGCCGGTACCCCTCCCCTCCTGGGTCAGATGACTCAGGCACCCCTACCCATCGGATGAAGGAGTACCGCTAGTATTTCTCTTCTCCGATGTCGGATGGATCTGACACCCCTACTTAAGGCAGTCTGTATTCCACAGACAATAGAGAAGAAGTTGTCCCCAATGGGACAATAGCAAGGCATGGTGAGTTGCCTCACAATTCACCATGAGTCACCTAGAGCACTTCGGGTGTCTTAGAAGAGTCATACCCCGACCTCTGTGGATCAATAACCTTCTAATCCCCAGCCTCCTCTTTTCCCTAGAATACTCCTTAAACGACTGCTACGACATAGTAGAATCGTTGAAGTTGAGACGGAGAAAGTCTCATGGATCTGAACGCCAAGCACAATTCGAATAAGAGACCACACTTAGCCTCTCTTGGGTATCACTAGAAATTTAGTTATAGGTTTTGGGCGTCACCAAAACTGTATCTCATCCCGCTAGTTTTCTTCCACTTTTGTACGGTCTTTATGGCCCTTTATCTCTGTATCAATAAAAGTTTCGTCCATAATGCTAAAAAATGAAATTGACTATATTAATTTTGACTAAGTAATTAAATAAATGGGCTAATCACATCACATATATTTACTCTCATTTATTTAAGTCGAACTCCCACGGTTAGATTCGCTATGGGCTTTGCTCTATTGTGTGTGACCCCTAAGGTTCACATGACGTTGGTAATAAGCCTGAAAATTTAATTTCATTCACAAGTTATGAGTAACTCCTAGCAAGGTCCATAACCACCCAAGTCATATGAAGTTTTACATTTCTGTTTTCATAACCTATTACTATAAGTATTCTTATCCTTTGTCGTTTACGATATCATGATTGAAAACAAGGCATGGAAGCATCATCCTTGTCTTTTTTCAGTCATTCGTTTCTTGATCTCGAGTTTAGATTGTTAGTGGAAATTTTTTGTTCACTCGCATGTCCATGCTTCATTTTACAATCCTTTACTCATCAAGGGGCCAGATGTTATCTGACTTATGTTATCAACAAAAGTGACAAATCTCACTACTAATCACTCATACTCCTTATATGTTTCTATCCACATCTAAGCATAGCCTTTATAACCATCTTGTTATGAGTAGAATTTGGTTTTCTCAAGACATGAATAAATAGATAAAGGAAATATGGAGATTTCAAAGTCATAGTACTAACATATACTTAGGTAGTTGAGAGATACGCATGTCCTTGTCCTATAGAGTATTCTCAAAGTGGGTCATCCAATGTTATTGCTCATTAACATATATGATGTTGGGTCGTATCTCTTTATTCATGATCAGTAAGACATGATCCTTCAATCAACCATCCTACTAGTTCTAACTATCAGATTAGTCTAGAGATGAATGAAAAAAATCACTATTTTGTTCCTAAGAGTTCTACTATTGGTAAACGGAACCATGATACCTTAAGAAGAGTATTATGTTCATTTTCTCAACATTACATCGAATGATAATGAAAATTGTTTTCATTTTATTATCACAAATACGATGTTATATTTTGATGTGGATTGCTCTTACCAAACAAACTTTAGAAGGAGGCGTTATCTCGTGGAAATCGCCTAAATAAATGTATATAACCAACTCCATAATTGATTCAAATTTCTTTTTCCTTGAGTTGTTTGCGAAAGAAGTAGATTGGCTAAATAACTTTTTAGTTAACGTGTTTGTATGAGGAATGCAAGCGCAACCAGTTTCCCTACCATATAAGTCAGAATCGTATATTTTCTTTGCAAAGAATAATGTCTATAATGAGAAGAGAAGACATAATCGTATCACTCACGATGTGGTTAAATAACTCTTAGAAAATGGAGTGATTTCCTTGGATTACGTGGATTTTGAAGGGAATCTTATCGATTCTTTCACTAAGAGATTACAAAGGAAATTTTTCCTTGATATGTCAAGGGGATGTGGATAAAGACCATAAATCAAAACTATGTGGATGGCACCCAAAAGGGGTTAAGTGAATCCATCTAAGTCTTGGTGCAGTACATTTCAATCCCCATGGCGCCTAGTATAGCCCGATCATCTGTAGTTAATTTTGGTGGTACTTTGGGACGCACTTGATCGATCATGATCCATATCCAAATTTTGGTGGTGGTGTTGAGACGCACCTAATGGGTCCTACTAAAAATATCATTATTGGGACTCATCAAGTACTAAGGGTAAGTTGAGGATAGAGTGGGATGTTACTATTAATCTTCCTCTCTGTAAAAATCAAGAGCCTAGGCTCATCCAGAACATCAGGTGAATTGTTCACAGCATCGTCTTGATGAAGAAGAAGTTTGATTACCTCAAAGGAGAAGGTAGGTTGGCGCTTTGAAACCGACTAACCGTTAGTATTATACAATTAAATTTTTTGTCTTACTTCATTTTTGCACTTTGGAAGCAAAAGTTTCTTGTTTATATGGTACCTTTTCCCAGGCCTTGTACGATTTAGACAAAGAAAATGCCCCGATAGTGAAATGGATAGAGCATATCGCTATGGAACAGTACATAGAGTGGAAATCCGACTACAAGGCGTGGTGAGCGAAATATACGACGATGGAGTTGGCCAAATGCAGCATGAATCTGTATGTTGACATCCCCTAATAGTTCATGAACCGCCTCAAACAATGGAAGTGGCTTGTCGAACACTAGGCTACTCCCGAGCATGTGCTAATTACACTAGTTTTTACTCAATTATTTAGTGTTAATTAATATCAGGCCTTAATATGCAATGGATTTGAAAATGGTAGGAAAAGAAAAAGAAATGTGTGGCATCTCAAGCAGTGAATGTGTTGAAAGTACATGAGGTAAGTACGTCGTTGTATGATTCGAAAAAGGTAACGAAAGATTGTACGACGTCCGAGTACCTCGCTCTACGCAATAGCGTTGTACTGGCGTGTTTCCCGCCTGAATAAACACTTGTCGACCAGGAGCGCAGGGTATGATTCCCACCATTTGGATCTTGCATTAAATTGTATATGTCTAATAACCGCTTCTTTTCATTTTCTCGTATATCACAACAAAAATTTCTAAAGTCCCGGGAGGAGTACACTATGACCCTAGCCACGTAGTAGTCTGATGTCGATGACACATATCACTCGCCCATGGAGAAGGATCTCTCCGAGATTCACTCATTCGACAAGGTGGTTGGCGTTTCTAAAGGGCCAGTCCAAGCCGGAGTCGAAAGAAAGTGAAGATCCAACGTGTCAGGGATGTTGGCGGTTCATTCAATAGAGTGTCCTTCGAATCCTTTCAGAAGTTAGAGGAACTCACCCACCGTCTCGAGGATCAACAAGGGCAACTAGCTGAGGAAAGCCTGCGAGAAAAGAGGGAACTAGAAGACATGGCGAACCAACTTGCCTACCTCACAACAATAATCTACAAGAAGGGCCCCAGGTTTTGTTAGACTCTTCATAGTAGTGACTAGTTTTAATCCTTATACAATCTGTGACTGACTAACTCTTTTGGAAACCATATTCAGATAATTTGTGGATTCGTTGAACAATGTAATTATAATCTGCATTTGATTTGTGCTTGGATAAGTGGGGGATTAATGGTTTTCATTTACCATCCCGCACCTTCTTCGCTACGTTTAGCTCTATCCCGTCCCCGAGGTATTTTAGTGATAGGTTCTATAGGAATCGGACGATCCTATTTGTTCAAATCCCTAGCGAAAAACACCCACTTCCCCTTTATTACCTTAAAGGTGGGGGCGCGCTCCTTCTGTTGCTTGAATCTTTGTTCTTTTATGGATTTGTAGATTAATTTGAATGTAATGCATGTTTGGGTACTTAATTTCTACGTATATTTTTTTTTGAATTTGTTCTTTAAGTTTCCTGATGGAATTTTAAACAAGGTCAGTAATGAAACTTCATCACCGACTGTTTTGGTTCTTCCATAATGAATGGAAATAGTTTAATTACCAACCAACACAATTAGTCGGTAATGAAATCTATTGTCGGCCAATTAAAATGGTTGATCGGTAATGTACTTCGTTACCGACCGTTTTTAATTGGTTGGCAAAGAGTTTCATTACTGACCATTTTGTTTGGTCGACAATAAATTTTATTACCGAAAATTGTTTGACGACCTAAGATTTCGTCGTTAATGAAAAAAACAATTCAACACTGACATAACTTGGCTGACGAACCCGGACGTCAATAATTATCATACCGACAATAACTAATTCAAAACTATCATGACATATCTACACAATTCTTATGAGAAGAAATCAAATAGAAACTCAACCTTAACCTATAAATTGTGAGAACTCATCTAAGTCATCCATTTTATAAATGGATGGATGAGATGTAATTGAGTTGTTGATTACAAAAATACATCACTTTTTTGTAAGTGCTAGGAGGTTTTTAGTAAAACTATCATATTGTTTTTTTCTACCAATTAACTAATTTAATCATTCTCGCTTCGTTTGAACTCCGATAGGCTTCAAACTTGGGCCAATATTTTTGTTTTTTTTTATCAAGATCAGTGATTTCTATCAAGACCAGTGATGAATATATTTTGAAGCATGAAAAAAAAATTGTTTCGGGGCTGATTTAAATTTTTTTTATCTGGAACTCTTACAAAGAACCCCACAATGTACATGCTCTAATACTCAAATTCAAATGAAAACGTTCAGCGTCCTAATGAAGCAACACAGAGCAAAACATAGTCAGTTTGGCCGGAGTTCCTTTTCCGGTAATCTCGACGAGTTTGTTGTTTTTTGCTCAACCTTGGTGTCACTGTACAAGGAGATCCAGTCCCGTGTTGTCCCGGCAAAGAAGCGCCCTAAGGTTGGCCCGACCATTGGAGGTGGTGCGCAGCCAGCGATGCATGGCCGAGGGTTGTAGTCCCGACCGGTTTCTGCAACAAGGACGGGGAGCCAAGATCTGAATCCAGGTGAGGTTCCTATTTCGACTACTTCAAAGGACGTGGAGTCAGATGCAGTTGGCACGGCTGGAGCAGTGGTTCGCCGCTGACGACGTCCGATTCAGTACGAGGTGAGTGAAAACGAGCTCTTTTTAAGTTTGGCGACATTGCTTCACTTTCACTGCTGAAGAGAGCGAACAGGACGGGCCAGTTTTTTGGGTTCGTCCGTTTTACGACGTCCACGGCTGCGTCTCAGGCGCTTGATACTTTAAACGAGTCACAGGTGAGAGGGAATGTGCTGTTTCTGGCGCTTTCCAAGCAACGTTTAGCTGCACCGGCGACTGAATCAGTCGGAACCGAAAAATAGAGCACCTGCTCTGTTTTACGTGAAGACTTGTTTCCCAACTCCGGTGACCTCGCTCGGCCAGACGGAGAGGGTGTGGAACGTCCTAGAGGAGTGGCCAAGCCCCACCTGATCACACCTTCTCCGGCGACTGTATCGGAGACGACTGCTCAGGAGTCCGGCGAGCTTCCGCGTCCTTCTCCGTCCTCTACTTTCGAAGGTAATCCCGTGTTTTCAGGGATATCTGATCGCGAAATTCCGGATTCAATTCAAACTTTTGGAAACTCGTGTGATCTTTCTCAAATCACGCCGAGAAAAAAGGGCCCGACTCCGTCTCTGTTTCTGTCTCCGCTCTGCATTGCTAGGCGTGAAGATGGGCCTGTTGCTGAATTGGTCCAAGTTAAGGATGGTTTTGGGCTAAAGTTTGGGTCTTATCTGTCAAGCTCTTCAGGTAAGGCCTATCTTTTGACCCGAGATGATCCGAGTTTGGTGTCCATTTTTATGCGAATGGAGAAGGACTTGGACCCCTCAAATTTGGGCTCGCGTGTAAGCTCTCGAGATAATCAGTTGCGGGACGCGGAACTGAATTTGGAGCCTGGCTTGCAAGGCAGCCCATTGAAGGAAGCCTTGCAAAAACCGATCTTGGGGGCTGAGCCAAAAAGACGGGGTCGTCGTAAGAAGGGTCAGGCGAAGGTGATTGCACAACCAGTGGTAGTGTATCAGACAAGAGCCAGGACTTCTGCTGATAAAGGGGATAAATCGGGACGTTTTTTGGTGGATGTAGCCAAAAAGGATAGCTCAGGTAACTGGAGCTACACCTCGAAAGTTGGCAGAAAAGCTGTCGATTTGTGATCTTTACCTCTGGATTACGTTAAGGACAGGGAGTCTGCGGAACCGTTTTCTGACCAAGCCCTAGTTCCGGTATCTAACCGATTTTCTTGTTTGCACCCGAATAGGAGATAGCCAAGGTGTTTCTTTACGTCTTGTTTTGTTTCTTGTTCTGGTTTTTTTTCTCTTTGGAGCTGTATTGGTTGACGGAAAAGATCCTGTAAGAACCACTACCGGTCAACGCTAGTCAAATCGGCGAAAAAACAGGAAAATTTAAAATTATTGGACAGATGCTTAAATGAACCTAAGTTTGACCCCGAGGGTCATACCGGACCTAAGTTGACCCCGATATCGACCAAAGTGAGTTCCGGGGGACTCAGGGCAACTTTATGACCAAATTGGGAAATGTTGACTTTTCGCTGGAAAAGTCAACCGAGCGACGTTTTGGTCCATTCGAGGACCATTTTGGATCCAAAAAGCTTAGTCGTCGTCGCAGCGGTCTTAGTTGAGCCGTTTCCTTGTAGCCCGTGAAGTTTCATAATTTCTTGGAAAAAGTGATCGTTCGGGGCCCGAAACGTCCGAATTTCGCGAAACTGATTGGAAAATATCTAGAAGATTTTTTCCAAAAAGGTGTGGGACCCACTTTCCACTTGTCAAATATGTGGTGGTGTTAGGTATTTTTGAAACAAGACAAAGATGAGTGGACATGGGGGGGTTCGGCCATAAGGGGTTTTTGGGTGTTTTTGGAGAGAGAAAGTAGATAGAAGGAAGGAGAAGAGAGAGAAAAGAGAAGGTGGAAGCTTAGGGTTTGCTAGTTAATCGATCATCCACCCGTTGGATCATCTCAACGATAGAAGATTCAAGCTCACATCGACATTCTCTACGGTGAGCACCTAACCGATTCTCGTTTTACTAAGTTTAAAAGTTAGGGTTTGGTTTGAAATTGGTTGAATATGGATGAGTTGAGGTGTGGGGTTTTTTTGGAGGTGTTTGGAGCGAAGAGATGAGCGTTTTCCCGTGACCGGGAGCTCCGGCCACCGTGGGTGGTGGCTGGCCGGCCATGGAGTGGCTGGCCGGAGCTAGGGCCGGCCACCACCATGGTGAGCCGGGCCCAATTGGCCCTAGCCACCCACGTCCAAGGTTGGCCGGGTGGGGCCCACATGCTCGTGTGCTCGGGTTTCGTGTTCGGGTGGTTTAGGACGTTCCCCGAGTCATTAATCTACACCCGGATCGAAATTTGGAATTAAATTGTAAAAGTTGTAATTGACGGGTTTGGAAACTTGAAACGCTAATTAAATTACTCGGAAGTCGGAATTCGATTCCGTCGAGTGCATAGGAACCCTTGAACTATTCTAAGACCGTAGAAACGAAAACGGGAATTTTCGGAGCCCCGGAAGGGCGTTTTCAAAACCAGGGCAGATTCGCCATGTCGGGAGAATCGGGCTTTTCCGAGCCCTTTATCGACAATGTCGAGTAATTGGGAAGTTTGGGAGTGATCAACATTGTCGGGGCTGAGTTTGGGCGTTTAATTCTTTAAATTCGGGTTTCGCATGCTTACTTAAAAAGTGTGTAAATTGTAATAATTGTAGACCGTGTCGCCTACCGTGGAAATAGGAGGCTAAGCGGGAAGTTTGGAGCATTTCCGGAGAGCGAGCATCGGTTGTGATATGCTTCAAGAGGTAGGGAAAAGTAGCCGGATCTCGGCCATGACTATGGAAAGTTAACAGTAGAAATGCATGTGACATTGGGGTGTCGTGGGTTAAGTAACTTTACCTAATATTAGAAAGGCAGGCGACACTGGGTGGTATCATATGATACGGGAACGTATCGAACCATAGAAATGCATATGACACTTAGTAGTGTCGTAGGAGCAGTGAACTTTCGTTATTAGAACTACTGAAGGCATTTGGTTATGCCCGGAGGTTGATTGTGAGCCTCTTGATATTAGAACTGTTGTAGGCATTGGTTATGCCCGGAGGTTGATTGTGTAGTTGTGTCTTGGGTGGCCATGAGAGCCCGTACTTTACTGTTTGTGTCTTGGGTGGCCATGAGAGCCTGTGCCTTACTACTGTGTCTTGGGTGGCCATGAGAGCCCGTGTTTTACTGTTGGTGTCTTGGGTGGCCATGAGAGCCCGTGCTTTACTGTTGTGTCTTGGGTGGCCATGAGAGCCCGTGTTTTACTGTTGGTGTCTTGGGTGGCCATGAGTGCCCATGGGGTTGTTGAGCCCGGGAGTTATTGTCGGTGTGTCTTTGGAGGCCGTGAGTGCCCATGGGGTTTTTGAGCCGTGAGTTATTGTCGGTGTGTCTTGGGAGGCCGTGAGTGCCCGTGGGGTTGTTGAGCCGTGAGTTATTGTCGGTGTGTCTTGGGAGGCCGTGAGTGCCCGTGGGGTTGTTGAGCCCGTGAGTTATTGTCGGTTCGTCTTGGGAGGCCGTGAGTGCCCGTGGGGTTGTTGAGCCCGTGAGTTATTGTCGGTGTGTCTTGGGAGGCCGTGAGTGCCCGTGGGGTTGTTGAGCCCGTGAGTTATTGTCGGTGTGTCTTGGGAGGCCGTGAGTGCCCGTGGGGTTGTTGAGCCCGTGAGTTATTGTCGGTGTGTCTTGGGAGGCCGTGAGTGCCCGTGGGGTTGTTGAACCCGTGAGTTACTGTTGGTGTGTCTTGGGTGGCCATGAGAGCCTGTGAAGTGTTAAACCGGTATTGTTGTTGTTTGTTGAACTTTGTTTGTGATTGTGATTGTGGTTACCTGAGGTTGGTGACCCGACTTTGTGTCGGGGACGTTGTGTGGGTGTGGCTATCCTCCCGATAGAGATCGGGGGAAGTGGCGAGGTTGTGGGCTAGCCTCCCGACAGAGATCGGGACAAGGTGCGCGGGTGTGGCTAGCCTCCCGACAGAGAGCGGGGGAAGTGGCGAGGTTGTGGGCTAGCCTCCTAACAGAGATAGGGAGAAGTTGCGCGACAGGTCGACCGCCTGGCCTGACAGGGATCGGTAAAGGGCGCGAGGGGGGTTACTGAGCAGCCAGAGTGCGATCCTTTGTGATCTTGTTTGGTGTGCGATCCTTTGTGATCTTGGGTGTTGCGTGGTTGTCATTCGTGTCTTTGGTGGAAGTCGTCAATCGTTGTGTCGGGTCTACATTAGGTGTCCGAGTGTTGAGTCGGTTGTGGAGAGTAACGTTATGAGTGTCAGTCGGGTTACTTGAGTTTGGGGATAGTAGTCCCTGGTGTTGAGTTTGGTGTTGGTGTTACCGGCATTGTCTACTAAGTATGCCGTAGTCAGTCTGTTATCCGTGGTGGTGAGCGAACGCTCACCCCTAGCTGCTTTTCCTACAGGTACTGGTCGCAGGATGGACTAGGTGAGCTTCCGAAGCTTGAAGAGCTAGGAGCGGGAGTCCGGGTTTACTTTTGAGTCTGGCGACGTATACCTTGTATTTTGTCCGCTTGTAGGGACGTACTTTGAGTTGTAAATTATTATTTTGTTAAACAAATTGATGGTTTTTAAGCGATTTATTCAAAAGGTTGAAAAGGTTTTATTAAATTAAACGTTCGCGTTCCGGGTTCGGTTTTACTGAATTTGGGGCGTGACAGCTTGGTATCAGAGCTCAAGGTTTCACACCTCGGACTGTACATCAACTAGGTGGGAGAGTCGAGTCAGTAAAAGTCCCGTCGTGTGTTGGGTACGCAAGTCGGAAACCGTGTGTAGAACTGTAGTGTTGTGAGTCCTGTTTGTGTTTGTGTGTATGTGCAGTACGGTCATTACTGGCATACTGTTTGTGTGTGCTGCGTGAAACGTTTTTAGGCTGTCGCGACTCGACTTAGGGGCGCCCCTGTAGTCGAGCGTGACGGTGTTAATATCAAGTGGGTACAATGTAGTTCGGGGACGCCTGGACCGGGTTGTAACTACGTGATGTCAAGAAATGAGGTTTTTAATGAAATGGAGAAAATTTTAAAATTGGTTGGCCCTGTGGGCATTTTTGATTTTGGTTGGCCCGGTGGGAGTGTTTTGAAATTTGTTGGCCCGTGGGCGTGTTGTTGATTTGGGTTGGCCTTGTCGGATTGTGATTGGGGTTGAGTGAGTTGTGTTTGGTCTTGAGTGGTTGTATGTGTGCTGTTGGATTAGTGGTCGAATGTGTGCGACGCACTGATGTGCGGGTCGCTATTAACATGGAAAGATACGAGTGCCCTAGGGTAGACATAGCGGGTGTGTTGAGTGCGAAACCGTCACCGCTACGGGGCGGGCCGTGGACCGGCCCGATAGGAGACGTGGTCGGGGCCACTAGTTTGGCCCGAAAGGACGCATGGTCCGGGTGGCTTGCCGGCCTGGAGGGACGCATGGTCCGGGTGGCTTGCCGGCCCGGATGGACGCCCGGTCCGGGTGACTCGCTGGCCCAGAAGGTGAAGCGGTCCGGGCCACTCACCGGCCCGGAATGCTGCACGGTCCGGCCCACTTACCGGCCTGGTCCAGTCAGCTGCTTTCAAAAAATTTGGTTTCGTCGTGTGGTTAGTGTTGTTGTTGCGTGACTGGTTTCACGTATGCGCAGAGTGTTGGTTTGCGTGGCTGTGTTCACGGTCGGGTTGGTTGTAGAGGGCGTAAGTTCAGTGTTAAAGGATGAGGTCTTGGGTTCGAGACTCATCAATAACCTACGGTAATGATACAACGCCTCGGTGTGAGAAGCTCACCACAGAGAGGGGTTAGGGTTGATGCATTGTGGCGCCATACGAACTAGGTTTCCCCTATGTAAACGGGTGTTCGAGGTTTCCCTCGCGTGAACGGGTGGGTTGAGGTTTCCTTCACGTGAGTGGGTTATTTGAGGTTTCCTTATGTGTTCGGATTATTGGGGTATTGATAGTGTGAGCAATAATGTTTGCTTAGTTGAGAATATAATCCTCGTTTGAGGTTTCCCTACGTGATCGGGTAATTGGGGTATTGAGGTTGTGAGCAATGGTGGTTTGCTGAGTTGAGGACATGATCCCTGTTTCGAGGTTTCTCTTACGTGAGCAAGTACTTGAGGTGTTGATAGCTTGAGCAGTGTGACGCTTTGGTATCAGGTTTTGAGGTAGTGGTTTGCCCTGGTTAGATTGGTAAGTCGTTAGTGCTTTACTAGTATGCCATAATCGAACGGGTGTCCGTGGAGGTGAGCAGAACGCTCATCCCCTTTACTACTTTTCCCGTAGGGGACGAGTAGCGAATATTGGTTTGGTTGCGGAAAGTTATAAGTAAATGCATAGAGGACCGTGTGGGGGTTGTGCTAGACTTTACCGGAGTGACTAATGGAGGGGTTGTTCGGTCTCTGATTTAGGCGTCAGTTTTATTGGATACCGGGGTGTCACCCTTGTTTGCTTCGTTGAGTGGTGCTGAGGTGTTGGGGCTGAGTTAGAGCCGTTGAGTCCATCCCTGCGTCTGGATACACCGGTTGGGGGTGATGTGGTGTTGACTAGGGTCTGTCATGCCTACGGAGTTAGAGAAGCGAACCGATACAGGAGGTTCGAGAGAGGGCTCAAGAGCCCTGATGTTGGGTCGAGTCCTCACCCCGAGGATTCGGGTTTGTTCGGAGTTGGTAGGCACGAGGACGGTAGAGGAGCGAGGTCTTAGAGAGACCGCTAGGTTTCGTGAGGTTCGGCAACGACTGAGCTTGTGCGTGTATCCGTGGGAAGGATACTTACGAAATGACAGCCTTTGACGTAAACTTGGGAATAGATTGGCTGGCGAAGTACTGAGCCAACATCGACTGCTACAGGCGACGAGTGACAGTGTCAGTAGGCAGCACGAAGGTGACGTGTGTTCTGGGTAGTAAGAGTGGGTTTCTCCTGTCGGCGTTGTCCGCGGTGGAGGAAGTATCGGCCGTGCAGAGCCGAGAGTTACCGCGAGTGGTATGCGAGTTGCCCGAGGTCTTTCCTGAGGAGTTGAGCGGGTTGCCACCAGTTCGGGAGGTGGAGTTCGGGATTGACCTGGTGCCGCGAATGGCAGCGATATAGAAGGCGCCTTACAGGTTTGCGCCGACAGAGTTGACCGAGCTGAAGCGTCAGCTCGAGGAACTTCGGGAGAAGGGATTTATCCGTCCGAGCGTATCGCCGTGGGGAGCACCAGCACTCTTCGTGAAGAAGAAGAGTGGAGAGCTTCGGATGTGTATAGATTACCGGAAGCTGAACCGGGTTACGGTGAAGAACCGATACCCGATGCCGAGGATTGACGACTTGTTCGACCAGTTGAGAGGGTCGACCTATTTCTCGAAGATCGATCTGCGATCCGGATATTACCAGTTGCGAGTCCGAGAGGGGGACATCGCGAAGACTGCATTCCGGACACGCTACGGACATTACGAGTTCTTGGTGATGCCGTTTGGACGGACGAACGCACCTGCAGCGTTTATGGATCTGATGAACCGTATATTCCGGCCGTTCTTAGATCAGTTCGTGGTGGTGTTTGGGGACGACATCTTGATCTACTCGCAGAACGAGGTAGCACATGAGAATCATCTGAGGGCTGTTCTGAGCCTGCTGCGCACGCATCCACTTTATGCCACCTGGAGAAGTGCGAGTTTTGGCTCGCTGAGGTGAAATTCCTCGGTCACATTGTATCCCGTGATGGTATACTGGTCGATCCTTCGAAGATCGACGAGGTTTCGAAGTGGGCACGACCCAAGAGTGTCTTCGAAATCCGCAACTTTCTGGGGTTGGCAGGCTATTATCGACGGTTTGTCCAGGATTTTGCGCGACTAGCCGCGCCGATGACTCTGTTGACGCGCAAGGGAGTCGGGTTTGTGTGGACAGAGAAGTGTGAGCGTGCGATCACGCGCTGAAGGCTCGTCTGACTACCGCTCCAGTGCTAATAGTGACAGAGCGCGGGGTCGGGTATGAGGTCTACTGTGACGCGTCTGAGAAGGACTCGGCTGCGTGCTAATGCAGTTAGGTAAGGTGGTTGCCTATGGCTCCAGGTAGTTAAAGACACACGAGCGCAACTATCCTACCCATGACTTGGAATTGGCAGCAGTCATGTTCGCGCTAAAGGGATGGAGGTACTATCTGTATGGCGAGCGATTTCAGGTGTTCTCGGACCATAAGAGCTTTAAGTAAATCTTTTCCCAACGAGACCTGAATATGCGCCAGCGGCGATGGATGGAGCTATTTGAGGAGTACGACTTGAGCTACTCTACAATACGGGTAAGGCGAATGTGGACGCCGACACCCTGAGTAGAAAGTCGGTTTTGGGCCTTGCTAACATATCAGTCCGAGAATGGGACATGATGGGGGAACTGGGCACGTTCGGGCTTGAACTAGAGGAGGTTACTGGTGGCGTGACCATGTGCTCATTGTTGGCCCAGCCCGCCCGGCTTGGCCGGGGGTTAGAGGCACAGTCGTTGGACGTCGAGACGACAGAGATCCGGGAGAGAGTCGCCGGCGGAGTTGACGCCGAGGGCTGGGATCGTCGTACTAATTGGGAGTTATGGTACCGCGGAGATTTGTTCGTTCCGGTGGAGGCAACGAGCTGCGAGAGTCGCACTATTCGCGTCTAATAGTGCACGTGGGTAGCACTAAGAGGAGTGCGACATCGGGCGACATATCCAGTGGAACGGGATGCGGAGAGCGGTTGCAGAGTTGGTATCGCGGTACCTCTTTGTCAACAGGTGAGAGCCGAACAACAGCGATCCGCTGGATTATTGCAACCACTGCGGGTTGCACAGTGGAAACGGGGGCACGTCACGATGGCTTTCGTGAGCAGTTAGCCGAGTTCGCCTACAACAACAGCCTTCAGGCCAGTATCAGGATGGCACCGTTCGGAGCGTTGTATGGTAGGTCGTGTCGGTCGCCCGAGTGCGGTGCGGAAGTGAGGAATGAGGGTTAACTGGGACTAGAACTGAACCGAGAGACAGTTGAGTCGGTCGTGCCGAAGCATGAGCGGTTGAAGACCGCGCAGAGTCAGCAGGAGCTATGCTGACAGACGACGCCGACATCTCGAGTCAGCTGTCGGTGATCATGTATCCCTAGAGGTGAGTCCGAAAGGTGGACTGGTGCGTTTCAACCGCGGCGGAGGCGGGTTAGCCCCGCGGTGTATCGAGCCTTTCGAGGTTTGAGTAGAGGGGGAGCAGTTGCATACCGACCTGCACTGCCGCCGCAGCATGGGAATATCCACGTTTCCCAGTTGCAAAAGTATGTGCAGACCCCTCGTACGTCATTGAGTGGGCAGATGTCAAGGTAGCTGATGATGTCTCGTATGAGGAGGAATTGGTTTGGGAAATGGATCCGCGGGAGCAGGTCCTGCGCGGAAAGGCTATCCGCTTAGAATGGGTGCAGTGGCGGCACCACAAGGCTGAGTCGGCTTGGGAATGCGGGGACGAGGTTCGCGCGAAGTACCCTGATCTGTTCGACTCCAGAAGTATGTATGTCTTAAATTTCGTGGACGAAATTCTTTTAAGGGGTGTAGATTGTAAGAACCACTCCCGGTCAACGCTAGTCAAATCGGCGAAAAAACAGGAAAATTTAAAAAATTTGGACAGACGCTTAAATGAACCTAAGTTTGACCCCGAGGGTCATACCGCGATATCGACCAAAGTGAGTTCCGGGGGACTCAGGGCAACTTTCTGACCAAATTGGGAAATGTTGACTTTTCGCTGGAAAAGTCAAGCGAGCGACGTTTTGGTCCATTCGAGGACCGTTTTGAATCCAAAAAGCTTAGCCATCGTCGCAGCGGTATTAGTTGAGCCGTTTTCTTGTAGCCCGTGAAGTTTCATAATTTCTTGGAAAAAGTGCCCGTTCGGGGCCCGAAACGTCCGAATTTTGCGAATCTGATTGGAAAATATCTATCAGATATCTTCTCAAAAAGGTGTGGGACCCACTTGCCACTTGTCAAATATGTGGTGGTGTTAGGTATTTTTGAAACAAGACAAAGATGAGTGGACATGGGGGGGTTCGGCCATAAGGGGTTTTTGGGTGTTTTTGGAGAGAAAGTAGATAGAAGGAAGGAGAAGAAGAGAGAAAAGAGAAGGTGGAAGCTTAGGGTTTGCTAGTTCATCGATCATCCACCCGTTGGATCATCTCAATGATAGAAGATTCAAGCTCACATCAACATTCTCTACGGTGAGCACCTAACCGATTCTCGTTTTACTAAGTTTAAAAGTTAGGGTTTGGTTTGAAATTGGTTGAATATGGATGATTTGAGGTGTGGGGTTTTGTTGGAGGTGTTTGGAGCGAAGAGATGAGCGTTTTCCGGTGACCGGGAGCTCGGGGGGAGCTCCGGCCACCGTGGGTGGTGGCTGGCCGGCCATGGAGTGGCTGGCCGGAGCTAGGGCCGGCCACCACCATTGTGAGCCGGGCCCAATTGGCCCTAGCAACCCACGGCCAAGGTTGGCTGGGTGGGGCCCGCGTGCTCGGGTGCTCGGGTTTCGTGTTCGGGTGGTTTAGGACGTTCCCCGAGTCATTAATCTACACCCGGATCGAAATTCGGAATTAAATTGTAAAAGTTGTAATTAATGAGTTTGGAAACTTGAAACGCTAATTAAATTACTAGGAAGTCGGAATTGGATTCCGTCGAGTGCATAGGAACCCTTGAACTATTCTAAGACCGTAGAAACGAAAACGGGAATTTTCGAAGCCCCGGAAGGGCGTTTTCAAAACCCGGGAAGATACGCCATCTCGGGCGAATCGGGCTTTTCCGAGCCCTTTATCGACAATGTTGAGTAATTGGGAAGTTTGGGAGTGATCGACATTGTCGGGGTTGAGTTTGGGCGTTTAATTCGGGTTTTGCATGCTTACTTAAAAAGTGTGTAAATTGTAACAATTGTAGACCGTGTCGCCTACCGTGGAAAGAGGAGGCTAAGCGGGAAATTTGGAGCATTGCCGGAGAGCGAGCATCGGTTGTGACACACTTCAAGAGGTAGGGAAAAGTAGCCGGATCTCGGCCCTGACTAGGGAAAGTTAACAGTAGAAATGCATGTGACACTAGGGTGTCATGGGTTAAGTAACTTTATCGAATATTAGAAAGGCAGGCGACACCGGGTGGTGTCGTATGATACGGGAACGTATCGAACCATAGAAATGCATGTGACACTTAGTAGTGTCGTAGGAGCAGTGAACTTTCGTTATTAGAACTACTGAAGGCATTTGGTTATGCCCGGAGGTTGATTGTGAGCCTCTTGATATTAGAACTGTTGTAGGAATTGGTTATGCCCAGAGGTTGATTGTGTAGTTGTGTCTTGGGTGGCCATGAGAGCCCGTACTTTACTGTTTGTGTCTTGGGTGGCCATGAGAGCCCGTGCCTTACTGATGTGTCTTGGGTGGCCATGAGAGCCCGTGTTTTACTGTTGGTGTATTGGGTGGCCATGAGAGCCCGTGCTTTACTGTTGTGTCTTGGGTGGCCATCAGAGTCCGTGTTTTACTGTTGTGTCTTGGGTGGCCATGAGTGCCCGTGGGGTTTTGAGCCCGTGAGTTATTGTCGGTGTGTCTTGGGAGGTCGTGAGTGTCCGTGGGGTTGTTGAGTCGTGAGTTATTGTCGGTGTGTCTTGTGAGGCCGTGACTGCCCGTGGGGTTGTTAAGCCGTGACTTATTGTCGGTGTGTCTTGGGAGGCCGTGAGTGTCTGTGGGGTTGTTGAGCCCGTGAGTTATTATTGGTATGTCTTGGGAGGCCGAGAGTGCCCGTGGGGTTGTTAAGCTCGTGAGTTATTGTCGGTGTGTCTTAGGAGGCCGTGAGTGCATGTGGCGTTGTTGAGCCCGTGAGTTATTGTCGGTGTGTCTTGGGAGGCCGTAAGTGCCCGTGGGGTTGTTGAGCCCGTGAGCTATTGTCGGTGTGTCTTGGGAGGCCGTGAGTGCCTATCGGGTTGTTGAGCCCGTGAGTTATTGTCGGTGTGTTTTGGGTGGCCATGAGTGCCCGTGGGGTTGTTGAGTCCGTGAGTTACTGTTGGTGTGTCTTGGGTGGCCATGAGAGCCTGTGAAGTGTTACATAAGTATTGTTGCTGTTTGTTGAACTTTGCTTGTGATTGTGGTTATGGTTACCTGAGGTTGGTGACCCGACTTTATGTCGGGGACGTTGCGTGGGTGTGGCTAGCCTCCCGACATAGATCGGGCGAAGTGGCGAGGTTGTGGGCTAGCGTCCCGACAGAGATCGGGAGAAGGTGCGCGGGTGTGGCTAGCCTCCCGACAGAGATCGGTGGAAGTGGCGAGGTTGTGGGCTAGCCTCCCGACAGAGATCGGGAGAAGTAGCGCGACAGGTCGATCGCCTGGCCTGACAGGGATCGGTAAAGGGCGTGAGGGGGGTTACTGAGCAGCCGGAGTGCGATCCTTTGCGATCTTGTTTGGTGTGCGGTCCTTTGTGATCTTGGGTGTTGCGTGGTTGTCTTTCGTGTCTTTGGTGGAAGTCGTCAATCGTTGTGCCGGGTCTACATTAGGTGTCCGAGTGTTGAGTCAGTTGTGGAGGGTAACGTTATGAGTGTCAGTCGGGTTACTTAAGTTTGGGGATAGTAGTCACCGGTGTTAAGTTTGTTGTTGGTGTTACCGGCATTGTCTGCTAAGTATGTCGTAGTTAGTCTGTTATCCGTGGTGGTGAGCGAACGCTCACCCCTAGCTGCTTTTCCTACAGGTACTGGTCGCGGGATGGACTAGGTGAGCTTCCGAAGCTTGAAGAGCTAGGAGCGGGAGTCCGGGTTTACTTTTGAGTCTAGCGACGTATACCTTGTATTTTGTCCGCTTGTTGGGACGTACTTTGAGTTGTAAATTGTTATTTTGTTAAACAAATTGATGGCTTTTAAGCGATTTATTCAAAAGGTTGAAAAGGTTTTATTAAATTAAACGTTCGCGTTCCGGGTTCGGTTTTACTGAATTTGGGGCGTGACAGATCCTGTTTTGGATCCTTTTCCTTGCTATGTTTTATATCCTTATAGAACATATGCTTAATAAAATTCTTCAGCTTATCAAAAAAAATTATCTGGGTAATTTTTATCAACACTTTACTCGGGTTTTATCAACACTTTACACTAGTTTTATCAACACTGAACACTAGTATTTGTTAGTCTTAGTGCCCGTAATTCAATCATAAATGTCCAAATGTATGTATCATCATTAGCAATAAAATTTAAAGAGGCTTTATATTACTTATGTGTTGGAGTAATATATCGATGTGTTCTGATCTATGCCTATAATGCGAATAGAACCATCGATCACACTCGATGGGTCCCTAGTCAACAAAACTTCGCTAGAAGCGACTAGTATGAAAGATGGCTCTTCATGGCTTACGTTCTGTTAGTCATTGGAATGAGATTCCGGATTCTGATCATAGATATCATGTGGGACATGATATTGGACGACCCGACATGAATATGTGCGATAGATCAAGTCATGGGCATATTCATTGTCGTAGCTTGTCATGTATCCTTAGACCAAGGAGTCTTTATGATCGCTATGCAGTATACAACTAAGTTTGACTTGAGCCTAATGTTTCCGTAACAGGGCTTCCATATCGACCATGATTGGCTTGGGGATGGATTGCATGAGTGACACGAAAGGGAAAAAAGGTCATTTGTTGGCTTCTCAGGTATTGACATCGGCTTGGACTCGGTGGAGCTCAAGAAGCTAATGGGAGTTAGTTAGGGGGCTATTATCTGCACATTTATCGCTTTATGCTTGGTTTAGTTTTGTATGATTAATTCTTTATGTTTTAGACCTGCATGCTTAACTTTATTTACCAAGCATATCACCTCACGTGCAAAGATAAAATTGGTTTTAATCATTGTTTGTGACCCTTAGAATAGTCATTACATTGGATGTAGTTGACGGGTTGGAAGGAAGAATTACATTGGATGTAATTGGAGGCATCATTACATTTGGAATGTAGTTGATGTGCTCATCTCATCTAGAATGTGGCAAAAGTTCTAAACACAACCGGACATGTAAAAACAAGTCATGTTTGATACATCCCTATTATTAACACCTTACTGCATCCCCGTCCTGTGGGTGTCGTGCCCCTTAGCGGAGCATCCATGGGAAAGTTTGGTAGTAAGTTTGGACGACGTATGTGGATGTCGTGCGCCTTAGCGGAATACCTACATAATGACGGGTCATAGTTGAAAATTGGTGTACCCAGCTACGATTCTTAACTAGAATTGAGCTAGGGTATCATATAGGGTAAGTCGTGTACACGAGTACATACCCTAGCCAAGAGTCACATTGGATGTGATTGGACGGTGTCCTACCTACATAGGTCGATGAAGTGGTAAGCCTTCGTTCAGCTTGATCGAGTGAATCAAGGATCTTGGTTTTAGATTCTAAAGGTTTAGAATCAATTGGTTGGTGTTTAAACTTGATCTTCATAAAATTTAATCAGTTTACTGATTGAATTTTTTTTCGTGTAGATCGAATGGCAAGTACTTCAGCGAACAATAGTAGTTTGTCACTATAGGATCAAGCCAAGTGGGATAAACTACTTGGACTGGGACAGAAACTTGAGGATAGTCCTCAAATTCGAGCGCAAATAATATGTCCTAGACCAGGTTATCCCTGAGGAGCCAGCTAATAATGCCACCAGGGCCGTTAAAGATGCATACCCAAAGCACCTTAGCGATTCTATAGATGTGACATGTATTATGCTGGGCTGCATGGAGTCTGATCCCCAAGACCAGTTCATGGAGTACTCTGATGACCCCTATACTTTGATAGGGATCATAAAGGGTATGTTCAAGGAAATGACGCGTATCGTGAGATACAGTGTCCTTAATGAACTTCTCTCCTGCAAAATGTCAGCAGGAGTCTTTGTGGGTCCTCATGTGCTAAAGATGAAGGGGCATCTCGAACATCTTAATCGACTAGGTCTTAAGATAGAGAACGAGATGGCAGCGGATGTGGTTCTGCGTTCCCTTCCTCGTTCATATGCTACGTTCGTCATGAACTATCATATGCATGATATTGAAAAGACTATTTCAGAGTTGCATGGAATGTTGGTTGTCACGCCCCAATTTCAGCGAACCGAACTGGGGACGCCACCTCTCGGCTAGGTCGGGGTTCGGCTCCCCGAAAAATGTAGGTATCCCGAGGTTCAGGAAGTCTAGTAGTGCTCGGGATGTATGATCCTCTGTCTGAACGGCCCTCACCGGGACCGTGGCTGCCTCTGGTGCTGGTGAAGCCGACTCTCGGCTGGCGATGACCGCCACCAAACTCTGGACTGTCCTGGTCAGCTCATCCAGGGCAGTCATAACGGGTGGGTCTGCGACAGGCGGAATACTGGGTGTGCCTGTAGACGGTCCCGCATCGCTTCTCCTATCTTCTCCGACAGGAGTGCCCTGCGCCTCCGCGTACTCAGCGGGCTCACCGGTTGGCACCCTTCTCGGTGTCCCCGCTGACCGTCCCCGCCGGCCTCGCGTCGGCACCCGACCCCGTGTTCCCGCTGCTCGTCCGCGTCTACCGCGAGCCATAAGTCAGTATCCTCTGCACGAATACACGCAAACGTTCAGTTTGCGAACTCATAAAAACACAACAAGCTCAAATACACTACGCTCACACGGTCCACGTTTACTTTAGCGTGCTTAATACTGATACGTCACACCGCTCACGCTATTAGTACTTTAAATATTAGTATTAGTAAAAGAAACCTCAAAGAGACCGCGCCAAAACACGCGACGACAAACCCAACCGCACAACGAAACAACAACAACAACCAGTTCGACCACTCAAGACCGACCTCAAACATAAGCCAACACGGCCGAGCAACAACAATACATGCCCACTGGGCCAACCAAAGTCACAAACGCCCACCGGGCCAAACAAAGTCACACACGCCCACCAGGCCAACCAACCCAAAACACGCCCACAAGGCCAACCAATTTTAAAACTTTTTCCACTCCATTAAAAGCTTCATTTCTTGACATCAGGTAGTTACAACCCGGTCCAGGCGTCCCCGAACTACATTGTAGCCACTTGACATCAACACCGTCACGCTCGACCACAGGAGCGCTCCTGAGTCGAGTCGCGACAGTTTAACACATTTCACGCAGCACACACAAACACTGTACCAGTAACCCCGTACTGCACAAGCACATAACAAAAACAGGACTCAAGTCCTAACGGGTCTACACACGATTTCCGACTTGCGTACTCAACGCGAGACGGGACTTTACTGACTCGACTCTCCCACCTAATTGACGTGCAGTCCGAGGTGTGAAACCTCGAGCTCTGATACCAAGCTGTCACGCCCCAATTTCAGCGAACCGAACTCGGGACGTGAACATTTAAAAAGATGCAATACTTGAAACCTATTTTCATTAAATCACTTTAAAATGCCAGTTTAGTTCAACAAAATAATATTTACATATCAAAATAAGTCCCAACAATTGGACAAAAACGAGGTACACGTCACTAGACTCAAAAACACCCAGAAACCCGCTTCAAACTCTTCAAGCTTCAGAAGCTCACCTGGTCTAGCCGGCGAACGGTACCTGTAGGAAAAGCAGCTAGGGGTGAGCGTTCGCTCACCACCACAGATAACAGACTGACTACGGCATACTTAGCAGACAAAGCCGGTGACACCCACAACGACTCAAATGACACACACACGACCAACACTTTTCTCAACCGACTCATACACTCGGACACGTGATGCAGACCCCACACAACAATTGACGACCTCCTCCAAAGACACGACTGAAAACCACGCAATACCAAGATCACAAAGGATCGCACACCAAACAAGATCACAAAGAATCGCATACCAGCTGCTCAGTAACCATCTCTGTCTCTCGCCCTTTCCGATCCCAGTCGGGCCAGGCGGTCGACCTGTCGCGCAACTTCTCCCGATCCCAGTCGGGAGGCTAACCCACAACCTCTCCGCTTCACCCGATCCCAGTCGGGTGGTTAGCCACACCCGCGCGTCCTTCCCCCGATCCCAGTCGGGGAGCTAGCCCACAACCTCTCCGCTTCTCCCGATCTCAGTCGGGAGGATAGCTACACCACACAACCTCCACCAGTATCAAGTAACCAATCACAATCACAAACAAAGTTCAACAGACAGTAACGACACCAGGCTCAACTCCACAGGCACTCAAGGCCACCAAGACACCAACAACAAAACACGGGTTCGACAACCCTACGGCCCCTCATGGCCACCCAAGACACCAACGGTAAAGTACGGGTTCACAACCCCACGGGCACTCACGGCCACCCAACTCCAATAATAACAACACGGGCTCGCATGGTCACCCAAGACTCAACAACAACAACACGGGCTCTCAAGGCCACCCAAAACTCAACAATAATAACACGGCAACCTCCGGCATACTCAATGCCTCCAACAGTCCTAAGATCACTAGTTTCACAAACAACCTCTGGGCATGGTCATATGCCTCCAGTAATTCTAATATCGCTAAGTTCTCTGCTCTTACGACACTACTAAGTGTCACATGCCTTTCCAATAATTGCTAAGTTCCCGTAACATGCTTTTCTAATATTCGATAACCTAAATAACCCACGACACCCCGGTGTCACATGCAATTCTACAGTTAAGTTTCCCTAGTCACGGCCGAGATCCGGCTACTTTTCCATACCTCGTATATAACTCCAAAAGTGCTCCACTAAGTCTCGATGTGATCCCAGTCACTCGCCGAGCTTCCCTTTGCCTCGGTCCGCGGCACGATCTAAAAGAACACAATTTTTAATGCACTTTAAACTCGCAGGAAATAAACCGGAAATTAATAAACGTAACCCCGACAATGTCGATGACTCCCAAACTTCCCAATTGCTCGACATTGTCGATAAAGGACCCGTAAAGGCCCGATTCGCCCGACATGGAGAATCTGACCGGGTTTTGTAAATGGCCTTCCGGGGTCCAAAAGCCTCCGTTTTCGTTTCCACGGTCTTAGAATAGTTCAAGGAACCCAATGCACTTGACGGGATCGAATTTCGACTTCCGAGTCGATTAATTAACGTTTAAAGTTTCTAAAACCCGTTAATTACAACTTTTCCAATTTAATTCCAAATTTCGATTCGGTTAAGGATAAATGGTCTGGGAACGTTTTAAACCACCCGAACACTAAAACCCGAGCACCCGAGCACGTGGGCCCCACCCGACCCACTTGGCCGTGAGCCCTAGGGTTCAAAGGGGGCTCGGCCACCATGGTGGTGGCTGGTACCAGCTCCGGCCAGCCACCCCATGGCCGGCCGGCCACCACCCACGGTGGCCGGAGCTCCTCCCGAGCCTCCGGTCATCGGAAAACGTGCAAACACACCACCAAACACCTCTAAAACGTCTCCAATAAACCCCCAACCTCACTACAACCCTAACTCATCATTTTTAACCAAAACCTAACATGTGAAAAATTATCAAAACAACGATCGGTTTGGTTCTTACCAACGAGGGAGACGAGGGGAAGTTAAATGCTCCTTTCCTTGAGACGATCCAAGGGCACGATAATCTCCAAACCCTAGCTCTTCCTCTCTTCCCTCTTCTTCTTCTTCTTCTCATTCTCTCTCTAAACACTCTCTTCCTTTTTTTATTTCAAACAACTAACACAATTTCTATTTTTTTCTCTTTTAATCACATGTGGCCGGCCATGTCTTCCTCTCCACTCATTTCCCCCCCAAAACTAACACCACCACTTATTAGACAAGTGGCAAGGTGGGTCCCACACCTTTTGGAAAATATCTTTGATATTTTCCAATCAGATTTGCGAAAAACGGACGTTTCGGGCCCCGAACAGGCACTTTTTCCAAGAAATTACAAAACTTGACGGGCTACAAGGAAACGGCTCAACTAAGACCGCTGCGACGACGGCTAAGCTTTTTGGATCCCAAACGGTCCTCGAATGGACCAAAACGTTGCTCGGTTGACTTTTCCAGCGAAAAGTCAACATTTACCAATTTGATCCGAAAGTTGCCCTGAGTCCCCTGGAACTCATTTTGGTCAATAACGGGGTCAACTTAAGTCCGGTATGACCCTCGGGGTCAATTTAGGTCAATTTAGGTCAATTAAGTGTCTGACTTAAAAATTTTAAATTTTCCTGTTTTTCGCAGGTTTGACTGTCGTTGACCGGGAGTGGTTCTTACAATCTACCCCCCTTAAAGGAATTTCGTCCACGAAATTTAAAACAGACGTACCTCGGGAAACGAACAAGGCGGGATACTTCGCGCGAACTTCGTCCTCGCGCTCCCAAGTCGAGTCGGCCCCGTGATGCTTCCACTGCACCCGTACTAGGCGGATAATCTTGCCTCCCCGCAGAATCTGCTCCCGTGTGTCCTTGATCCGAACCGGCTGCTCCTCATAGGAGACATCGTCAGCCACCTCAATATCTGTCCACTCAATGACGTGGGAGGGGTCTGCGTTGTACTGTCGCAACTGGGACACGTGGAAGACGTTATGGACTCTCCCAAGTTGCGGTGGCAACGCCAGACGATAGGCCACTGCTCCCACTCTGCCCAAGATCTTGAACGGGCCAATGTCCGCTTCTATTTTCAACAGTCTGGTCACTAGAAGAAAGATTGCGGGAAGTTTCTTGATGATCTGAAGAAGGGCGGTGGTACTATGCCTTCATCAGGTATTTTATTTATACAACTAAATCTCACTACTTCCAAAGATTCATGGGTATTGGATATCGGGGCTGAATATCACATTTGTACTAATGTGCAATGGCTGGAAGGTAGGAGAAGCTTGAAGAAGGACGAGGTGGACCTCAGAGTGGGGAACAAGACTGGAGTTGCGGCGACTGTTGTAGGATCCATAAGTCTTCTTTTTCCAAGTGGGCTAGTTTTTCTTTTGAACAATGTATATTGCATATCTACTTTCAGTAGGAATATTGTATCTATTTCTTTGTTGGACAAGGAAGGATACAATTTTGATGTTTGAAAAAGGATTTTAAATATTTTCTGCAATGATATATTTTATGCTAGCGACAAAATGGTTGGAGGATTGTACATATTGGATATGGATAACAATGCCTCAAGCTCTATATATAATGTAAATACAAACAGGTCTAAGTCCAACGATTCAGACCAAACTCTGTTATGGCACTATCGTTTAGGCCACATAAACGAGAAACGCATATCAGCACTTCACAAGTGCGGGCTTCTTAGTCCATTCGAATTTCATTCGATTGAAAGATGTGAATCTTGTTTGATGGGAAAAATGACTAAAGCACCCTTCGTCGGTCGCGGTGAGAGGGCGGGTGACTTATTGGGGCTAATACACTCGGATGTGTGTGGACCAATGAGTACACTTTCCATGAGGGGTTTTAGCTACTTTATCACATTTACTGACGACTTCAGTAGATATGCCTATGTCTATTTGATGAGACATAAGTCTGAAGCTTTTGATAAATTCAAAGAGTTTAAGACAGAAGTAGAAAACCAGCTCGAGAAAAATATTAAAGCACTTCGATCGGATCGAGGTGGAGAATACTTGACCACATAGTTTTTAGATCATTTGGCAGAGAGTGGGATCCTTTCAGAATGGACTCCGCCCGGAACACCAAATTGAATGGTGTGTCTGAACGGAGAAATCAGACATTATTAGATATGGTGCGGTCCATGGTCAGTGGGACTGATCTCCCAATCTCTTTCTGGGGTCATGCTCTAGAGACGGCCACATTCATAGTCAATCGGGCTCCGTCGAAGGCTGTGGAAGGGACACCATTTGAGAAACGGCAGGGGAAGAAGCCCGTTTTGTCCTTTCTAAAGATTTGGGGTTGCGAGGCTTATGTGAAACGTTTAGTTCCGACTAAGCTCGAACCAAGATCTGATAAATGCACCTTCGTTGGGTATCCCAAAGAAACAAAGGGATACTACTTCTACAAACCTAGCAAGAACACGATGTTCGTCGCTCGAGGTGGGGTCTTTTTGGAAAGGGAGTTTATTTCCAAAGACGTTAGTGGGAGGACTGTACATATAGAAGAAATTCAGGGTGGTACAGATCCAACTGATCCACTGGACAACCTTGTAGAAGAGCCTGAGATTGTCATAGAGAAAGGACCAGTTCCTGCAACAATTCCAAAAGGTCCAAGGCGATCTGAAAGGGTTAGTCGTCCACCTATGAGATATGATTACTTTGTGTCTGGAGGTGAAGGTGAGCTTTTGGTGGATCACGATGATCCAGCTACATTTCAGGAAGCCGTGGACGGACCCGACTCTGAGTTATGGATGGGAGCCATGAGGGAGGAAATGAAATCCATGTCGGACAACCAAGTCTGGGAACTAGTTGATCCCATTGGTGGTGTAAGAACCATCGGAAGCAAATGGATCTTCAAGGTGAAGATGGACATGGAAGGCAACCCCCAAACCTATAAAGCCCGATTGGTGGCGAAAGGTTATAGGCAGATCCAAGGGATTGACTATGAGGAAACCTTCTCCCCAGTGGCTATGGTCAAATCTATCTGAATTCTTCTTGCCATAGCTGCGTATCACGATTACGAGATATGGAAAATGGATGTCAAAACCACTTTCCTAAATGAAAATTTGTCGGATGACGTTTATATGTCTCAACCCGAAGGTTTTGTCGATCCGAAGAATAAGGGAAAGATTTGTAAGTTATTGAAATCCATTTATGGATTGAAACAAGCTTCTCGGAGTTGGAACCTTCATTTTGATGAAGCTATAATTGGATTTTGCTTTATCAAGGGCGAGTATGAACCTTGCACTTACAAGAAGGAAAACTGGAGTAAGATTACCTTTCTGGTGCTGTATATCGATGACATACTACTCATTGTAAACGACATCCCAACCTTGCACGAGACTAAAGCTTGGTTAGGGAAGTGTTTCTCAATGAAGGACTTAGGCGATGCTGCTTATATCTTAGGGATTAAGATATATAGAGATCGCACCAAGAGGGTCATGGGTTTGAGTCAAAGCACCTATGTGAACAAGGTATTGAGTAGGTTCTCAATGCTTGATTCCAAGAAAGGACTCTTACCCGCACGTCATGGCGTACATCTCAGCAAGACTCAATGTCCTACGACACTTGATGAGCTGAAAAGGATGATGTGAATCCCATACGCTTCAACGGTAGGATCGATCATGTATGCCATGATATGCACGGGACCGGATGTGTCACACCCCAAATCCGGCCTTTGACCGAATTCGAGACGCGACTAAAGATATACAGTAAAACAAGAGAAATGAAGATAAATAAAGTTCCAAAAAGAATATAAACTTCCGAAAGTGAAGAGTCACAGCTCAATTAGTAAAATACAAAGTACAACATAGACCAAAAAGATGTACGTCTCTAAACCTAGCTAAACCCTCAGCAGTTCCCAAGCTCCGAGAGTCCGGCTAGTACTGCTCCCGTGCAACACCTGAAACACCACAACGACAGGAGGGATGAGCTTACGCTCAGTAGGAAAAGTAAAAGGACTCCAAACACACCTTTTAACCTCACGGTAAATCGGTAATTAGGGTAAACTAGGAAAAAGATCCAACAAATTGCGGGAGTCAACTCCATCGATTTGCACACAGCTGATTATATCGCACTGGAACACACAGCGTCAGTCACGACATCTTCCTCCTCACACAGGTGAAGGGCGCTACTCTCATATGTACCGAACTGGAACTCCATCGATTTGCACACAGCCGCTTATATCGCACTGGAACACACAGCGTCAGTCACGACATCTTCCTCCTCACACAGATGAAGGGCTCTACTCAACGTAAATATAAAACCGATTTGCACACAGCCGCTTATATCGCACTGGAACACACAGCGTTAGTCACGACATCTTCCTCCTCACACAGATGAAGGGCGCTACTCTCATATGTACCGAACTGGAACTCCATCGATCAATCCCATCCCGGATTATGAGTCATCTGAACACGCCATCCTTGGTCTCGATATGATTATCCATCCGGCTACGCCGTCTCTTAAACACACACAGGGTTTCGCACACAGCACACTCACTGATGGTCTCGGTATACCAGCCGAACCATCTTAGCATACACCCGGTCTATCACTCACCCGGTCATTTCACAAACAAGGGTTCACATAGTCACACATGGCACACTTGCCCACACAAACACATCATGCAACATCGGTGATAATTCTAGTTAGACATTTACACAACGGTTATAATATTATTTAGTTTCTCACACAGCGATTATGACGCTAATTAGACTCCCACACAGCGAATAAACATACAGCATGCAACTCTAGGACCTAGACGTAGCCCGTCTATCAGCACAGCAATTCCCAGAAAGTACAAGCAAGTCAAACGGATATCAAAACATGTTCTTTCCCAGTATTATCAAGACTCGTCCAATTAGACTAATAATATAACAGTCTTACCTATGTGTCACTAAGACATTCCGGTTATTAACAACCCTAGTCATGCATACTAGTTCGTTCCGGTTATTAATAACCCTAGTCATGCATACTAGTTATTCGTCCACAATTAAGGAGGGGTTCGATACTTTCCCTACCTCAAGACGATACCACAGCAGCGTCTCCTAGCTGCTGACGACCGGCCAACACCGTCTTCTAGGTCGAAGTCCGCGTCTGGGTTAACTCCGACCGTCTCTTCACTCGAAGCCGGACTCTACTTTGCACAGAAAGTTACAATTAAAAATCGGTTTCACAAATTGATTTATAAGGTTACAACGGTTTCGATTTAAGTTCAAAAGTTAGACTCGAGCGGGCTAAAAGCGGGATTACGACGAATCGGGTTCGAGCACCCGAGCACCGAACTCAAAACCCGGTGCACGATTCCCGAGGTACAGATCCCGATGCACGGATCCCCGAGGTCCGATTCAGCGTTCAGCTTTTTAAATCCCGTCCTAAGTCCGATTAACAGTCCCGTTATTACGCTCGAGTTTCCAAGTTCGTTCAAGTTCCAAAACCGACAACAGTCCCCTTTTATTAAAACTGATTTTCGTTTTAAAAACAAGTTCTTTTCTTTTCCTTGAACCAATTTCAAATCAACACTGTTTTGTTTCAAATTAATTTCCGTAACAGTTTCCTTTTATTTTTCTTCGAAAAAGACCAGATCCAAAAGCCACGGGTTTCAACGATGCTCAGTTCCCACAAAAAAAGCACGGGACGAGAAAATAAACAAAAGAAGGAGAAGCTCGGTTCGAATCCGGCCGGCCACCGGCGGCGCCGTTGCCGGTCGAAGCTCCACGGCTCGGAATCTCACCGTGGGAAAAAGACGGTGGCGGGAGGGCGGTTGGTGTCGGGCGCGGCGGCGGAGTACGGCGGTCACTTCTCGCCTCAGATCTGGACGAACTCGTCGTCCCGTCCCGGATCTGATGAGCTCGCCGGCAGAGCGTTCACGGAGGCGACGGGAACTCGGGCTAGTAGAAGTGAAGACGCGGGGAGAAGGAGAAGGCGAGTGAGGGAGAGGAAATCGGCGGCGGTGCTGAGAACTGAACGTAGAGGAGAGAGAGACGGTGGTGGGTGGTGGCGTGAGGGCGACGCCGGCGAGGAGCTCGGGATTAAGGGCGCGGCTCAGAGAGGGTCGGGAGAGGGTGAGCTGCGCGAACGAAGAGGGAGGAGAGAATGAACAGAAAACCCTAGCTTTTGGTATAAGTAGCGCGGGCCAGCATCCTTTGGGCCTTGGACGACAACTGGGCTGCACGGCCCAAAACGTGCAGGGCTGGGTTGGCCTGCTTGGCCGAGTCTGGCCTGGTTCAACCTTTTTTTTTTAACGAAACAACACTTAAAATGAATTTCAACCTCGCTGTTACCAAAAACCGACCCACTTCTCAAATTCTACGTTC
Source organism: Erodium maritimum (assembly GCA_963921825.1). NCBI lineage: Eukaryota > Viridiplantae > Streptophyta > Magnoliopsida > Geraniales > Geraniaceae > Erodium > Erodium maritimum. Next base: position 20,993,592 of record OY997596.1, read on the forward strand.
CGATCGAACACTTTTAAATAATTAAAAAAAATTTAAACCGAGGCGATCTTCACAGGATGTCTCATATGCCTTGAGTTGTACCAGTAGACATCAGTCTAATCCTGGTGAGGAACACTGGATAGCGGTCAAGGCGATTCTCAAATATTTGAGAATAACCAAGGACGCGTTTCTGGTGTACGGGGGAAAAGATGATTCTGAACTAGTCGTTAATGGATATGTAGACGCTAGTTTCCAGATAGATCCATATGACTTTAGAAGTCAGTCAAGATATGTGTTTATGCTGAATGACAGAGGTTTCAGCTAGAAGAGCGTGAAGCAAGACACCATCGCTGACTCCACGACAGAGGTTGAGTACATAGCAGCTGCAGAGGCAGCCAAGGAGGCTGTATTGATCAGGAAGTTCACGATAGGGTTGGGTGTATTTAAAAACCCATCTAGCCTACTGAACCTATTTTACGACAATACAGGGGCCATTGTGCAAGCTAAAGAGCCCAGATCGCATAACAGATTCAAACATGTACTACAGAGATACCACCTCATCAAAGAAATATTGAATCGAGGGGATGTGAAGATCACATATAGTGCAACGAATGATAACATAGCTGATCCATTGATTAAGGAAATGTCGTTTCCTAAACATGAGAGACATGTAAGGTCAATGGGATTAGATTGGAGTTTGGATTGGAACTAGAGTAAGTGGGAGATTGTTAGTCTTACGGCACGTAGTTCAATCATAAATGTCCAAATGTATGCATCATCATTAGAAATAAGATTTAAAGAGGATTCATATTACTTATGTGTTGGAGTAATATATCGATGTGTTCTGATATATGCCCATAATGCGAATAGAACCATAGATCGATCACACTCGATGGGTCCCTAGTCAATAAAGCTTCGCTAGAGGCGACTAGTATGAAAGATGGCTCTTCATGGCTTACGTTCCGTTAATCATTGGAATGGGATTCCAGAGTCTGATCATAGATATCATGTAAGACATGATATTGGACGACCCGACATTAATATGTGCCATAGATCAAGTCATGAGCATATTCATTGTCGTAGCTTGTCATGTATCCTTAGACCAAGGAGTCTTTGTGATCGTTATGCAGTAAACAACTAAGTTTGACCTGAGCCTAATGTTGCCCGTATCAGGGCTTCCATAACGGCCAGGATTGGCTTGGGGAAGGATTGCATGAGTGACACGAAACACGGCTAAGGGATTTATCCCTCATACTACGTTATGGGAAAGATATCGGTTCTCGCCCGCTTGATCGATAGTGACTAAAAGAATAGCATGGCCATGCACATGATAATGGGTATCATATATTCAGTCATTTCACATATCAAGGAAAAGTGATTGAGAATAATAAGGATGACGACTTTATGCCTTATCTCAATCAGGATATCAGTGATAAAAGGATAATGAAAGAGACGACAGAAAAGTTAGAATCGATTGGGTCGATTCGCTATGTAATGTCAGGCAATACTAAAGTCTCGTTAGTTTCCACTTATATAGGACCAAGTAAAATGATATTTTACGTTGATCTATCGACATGCATAAAAGGGTCACACCGAAGGATGAAACTCATTGACACATTTATGGAGAATGGCCAAAAGAGAGTTGTCTCGGGACATGACCAAAATTGGGTTTTGGGTCATGTGCCCATAAGTGAATAGGACTTTGCGGATCGAGACAAGGCTTGGAGCCTTGGATTGATCACGTTGGATAATGTTGGACATTTCCGGTATGGAAGCCTTGGAGGCGATGAGCACGTCACGGGACCTCGTTGGGAATGGCCATGAGCCATGTTCCAAGAGGCCCATGAAAGGCCCATGGAACTAATTAATCAAGTTTTGATTAATTAGTACTAAGTAAGCAAGACAAGGATTAAGGTGTTGGTGATTCACCACATAACCCATCTTGTCTTGCCATACTTAGCACCATACTTGTCTTACTTCATACCATGCTTCACATCTTACTTGTCCTTGATAGTTGTTGATGGTTTAAGTCATCTTTTTCCTACAACAAAACACAAGACAAGAATAGGAACACAACCTCTCTCCCTCTCTCCCTACAATATCGAGTTTGACATTTTTTCTTCATCTTGTTGTGTTCTTGAGTCATCTAAAGAAGAACTACGTGGCTTTGATTCCAATTGGATATGTAGGCGTCTTGGAGACTCAAGCCGATCATCGTTGTTGCTTTGGTGTTTTTGAACGAATTGGTAAGGAGACATCCATATTGTTTATTCTCTTGTGTATCTAATATTTGGTAGTGTTCTATGGCATGGTCTCGAGTTATTTCCACTGCAAGTATGTGTTCATACCCTCCATCGAGACCCAAGATTATTATCACCTTATTTTCCAAAATTGAACATGATTTTTATCACCTCATCACATGTTTTTTTATGAACACTAGTTTTATCAACATTAAACACTAGGTTTATCACTAAATTACATGTGTTTTATCACCCCATCACATGTTTTTTTTTATCAACAATGAACACTAGTTTATGACCCTTATTATCAAAATTGAACATGATTTTTATCACTTCATCACTTGTTTTTTTATCACCTCAGTACATGTTTTTTTATCAACATTTAGCACTAATTTGATCACCTTGATATAAAACATTTATTAGTGAAGATTTATCAACACTCAACATTATTTTTATCACCCCGATATAACTTTTTATTTTTTTGCTTCAAAATATATTCAATATGCTACTTGATAGATAGTCGTTGGAAAAAAAATAATGGCACAAGTTTGAAGCTAATCAAGGTTCAAGCAAATCGAGAATGATTATATTAGTGAATGGTCAAGGAAAAATGGACACTTGTCCACATGAGACCATGTTATTACAATCATGCCCTTACTTATATGAGAATGGATGAAAGTGGCGTGTATTTGGGTGGAATTGGGGTGATGATATGGCATCATGAAAAATATTGGATTTTAAGTGTGTGAATAGGATGAGTTCTCACAATTTTTAGGATAAGAGGGGTTTTTAGTAGATTTGTCCTCTTATTCATATTACTAAATAGATCAGGGATCAGCAACTCAACTAAATCATGTCATGATAAAAAGGCTAGATAGTACTTGAACGGTTGAAACCTTTGAGAATTGGTCGGAAATAATTGAATTTGTATTTTTATAATGATTAATATATATATATATAGGGGAACAATCAAGTACAAACCTTATTTCGGGTCAGAACGTAGAACTAATCTGGGCCATTGATTAACTAGATCGGATGGCCACCGAAATTCAGGGGGGGTGGTGATTGATTACGAAATCAATTACAAAATATGCATTGATTAAAAAGATATTAAAAGATATGCATTAAATCTGGTCCATTAATTCTACGATACAAGGGCCCAGATTGATAGTTCTACGTTCTGACGAAAGATACAAGTTCGTACCTGATTGTTATCCTATATATATATATATATATATATATATATATATATATATATATAGGGTAGCTATCCAGTAAAAACCACCCTTATTGTGCAAACTACGAACTCACCAGGTGCTGACACGTGGCACGCATAGTGCTGATAGTTTGCGCAGCACGGTGCTAATAGTTTGGGACTATTAGCACTATGCGCCCAAACTATTAGCACTCTGCGCGCCACGTGTCAGCGCCTGGTGAGTTCGTAGTTTGCACAATAAGGTGCGGTGTTTTATATATATATTTTATATATATATATATATATATATATATATATATATATATATATATATATATATTGTCCACGTGTCAGCATCTGGTGCGCTCTGCTGACATCACTTTGGGGGGATCCTGTGGCTCTTATGGGTTCGTAGTTTGCACAATAAGGGGGGGTTTGTACCTGATACCAATCCTATATATATATAAGAACAATCAGGTACAAACCCCATCTTAGATACAAACATAGAACTAATCTAAACCTTCCAATATATAAGATCAGTGGCTCATATTTGACAGTAAATATAGCTAATTTTTTGGCAGACGCGCGTCTGGAATGGGTAGTTTCGGAAAAGTGGGAGTGGGAAATACCATTATTTTTGGCACATCCGAAAATCAAGGGCCATTAACCCTATCAAATATTGCAGATATATTTGTTTCTGAAATGAGATTAATCCGACTGGAGTGAAATCAAAATATATTCGGCAGAAAATTGTGGGAAAACGACAGAGACGGGCAAAATGACAGAACAGTGACGTTTCAGAAGAGGTGGAGCAAAAAAATCAGTTGGCAAAAAGAACGAGTTCTGATTGTTTTAGAAGAGGAAGTCGAGTAGTTGCAGCAGAATACATCGATTAAAATGACAGGTTCTATTCGGTTGCATTTTAGTTTGATCGATATTTTGTATTGGCGTGGTTTTGGATCGTATGCCTAATTCTAGTAATACGTAGTAATCGTCAAAATGTATGTATACCATGCAGATGATGTATGTAATATTTTGTTTGTTTGTATGATTAGTGTAAATAGGTTATAGAATGGTGTAGTGAATTGTACTTGCTACAATAGTTAAGAATGTGTTGTATACTATGTATGAGTCCGGTTGGAAAACGAATTTGTGAGTGGTGTCACGTAGTTTTAGTGCAAACCAGATGAATAGGGTAAGAAACTGAAATGTATGTATAGTTAGTGTAAATAGGTCTAGTATCATGCATGATTTGGTTGACTAAAATGATTAGGGCATGTACTTGTCGATGTTATTGTATGATGTATGAATAGGTGTACTCATTTGATTAGGGTACGAATATGCAAAATGTAATTATTAGTGTATGAGTAGATTACATACTATGTATGTAATGTGGCCGTCATTTGGTAGGGTGTGAAAAGTGAAATGTATGTATGATTTTTGATTAGGTCTAGAACCATTCATGATTTGGTTGACTAGAATGATTAGGGTATGTACTTGTCGATGTGATTTTAAGATGTATGATTATGTGTTATATGATGTATGAATTGGTGTACTATGTTAATTAGGGTACGAATATGCAGAATTTAATTATTAGTGTATGAGTAGAGTAAATACTATGTGTGTAATGTGGCATTGATTTGGGAGGGTGGGAAAGTGAAATGGTTTTATAATGTGTGATTAGGTCTAGTACCATGCATGATTTGTTTCACTACAGTTATTAGGGTATGTAATTGTCGATGTTATTTTGTGATGTATGATTAGGTGTAATATGATGTATGAATAGGTGTACTCATTTGATTAGGGTACGAATATGCAAAATGTAATTATTAGTGTATGAGTAGATTACATACTATGTATGTAATGTGGCCGTCATTTGGTAGGGTGTGAAAAGTGAAATGTATGTATGATTTTTGATTAGGTCTAGAACCATTCATGATTTGGTTGACTAGAATGATTAGGGTATGTACTTGTCGATGTGATTTTAAGATGTATGATTATGTGTTATATGATGTATGAATTGGTGTACTATGTTAATTAGGGTACGAATATGCAGAATTTAATTATTAGTGTATGAGTAGAGTAAATACTATGTGTGTAATGTGGCATTGATTTGGGAGGGTGGGAAAGTGAAATGGTTTTATAATGTGTGATTAGGTCTAGTACCATGCATGATTTGTTTCACTACAGTTATTAGGGTATGTAATTGTCGATGTTATTTTGTGATGTATGATTAGGTGTAATATGATGTATGAATAGGTGTACTCATTTGATTAGGGTACGAATATGCAAAATGTAATTATTAGTGTATGCGTAGATTAAACACGATGTTATTTTATGATGTATGATTAGGTGTAATATAATATATGTACTTGTCGATGTTAATTATTAGTGTATAAGTTGAGTAAATACTATGTGTGTGATATGGTGCAGATATGGATATTGATATTGAGCAGGAAGCAAATAATACAGTGATAGTAGGACCTAGGGGATCCAAAACTTACATACCATCGTGTGTAGCTGAACGAACACCGTTTCAAGGGCAAATATTTAGAACCTTGGACCAGGGAATATTATTCTACAGGACATATGGTATACTTGCCGGCTTTGACACAAGGCTGACAACGACAAAGAAGGATAGGGATAATGTCGTGAAATTGAAATACATAACGTGTTCAAAGGAAGGACATCGGCGACAGACAATTGATACAATGGGTCGGGGGACAGAAAAAACAAGAAAATGTATAAACACACGAACTGGTTGTGCAGCGATGATCAGTTTGAATTTTGTATCCACAACTGTTGGGTACGTGGTGAAAAGGTTCGTACCAGGGCACAACCATCCAATGGTATTCAAGAGCCAGAAACATACTTTGAAGGGAAAAAGACATGTGACAGAAAATCACGTTGGATGGCTTGATCACTGTGCCAAGGCTGGTATAGGACCAGCATGTGCTCATCGGCTAATGAGTCAACATTGTGGAGGGGCAGAAAATGTTGGTGCGAGTGAATTGGATTTCATGAACTACCATCGGGACTTGAAAGCATATATAGGCAACAGCGATGTGCAAGTGATTCTTGACAAGTTTCGTAGTAAGAAAGAGTCGGACAACGGGTTTAGATACGATTACTCGGTCGACGATGAAGGAAGGCTAACGAATCTGTTTTGGTGTGATGACATTGCTGTGAAGAACTACCATCTTTATGGGGACTATGTCAGTTTTGATACGACATACCAAACAAACAAGTAAGATGTTATTAAACTTTTTTTATTTCATATAATTCATTTTCTTATATTAATTATGTGGAACAGGTATATGATGCCTTTTTGTCCCTTCACTGGGGTGGACAACTATAAGAACAAGGGTAAACTTCATCTCACTACCCTAAAAAAACTTAAATTCCAACCCACTGCCCTAACGAAACTTTGTTACACATCACTACCCTAACGAAACTTTTAGTGTCAATTTAATACCTACCGTTAGTTTTCCACCCATTTTGGATGGAAAATGGTCATGTGCTAGGCACATGACCCCAATTTTTTTTAAAATGACAACATTACCCCTACCAAAAATAATAAATAAATTATAAAATGAATAAATAAGATTTAAAAAAATCTAGAAACTAAAAACCAAAACATAAAACAAAACATTCATTAACTTTCATCAAACATAAAAATCACTCTCACCATTCTCTCTCGTCTATTCATCTTCATCAAACTCTCTCACTACATGACCCTTTCTCTCTCTCATCACACCTCTGTTCATCTTCATCAAACCCAGCCCAGCCACATATCCATGGAGTTCACAATACCTCACCCTCTCTACATGACTCTCTCTCCCTCATCACACCTCCACCGCCGCACATCCCAACTACATCACCCCCTCTCTCTCTCATGAATCAGCCCCATCGTTCATCGTTTATGGCTTCTATCCACACCGTCTCTCCCCAAACATTCTTCTCCCTCTCCAAACCCAAACCCACCTCCATTTCGCCCCCCAAATCCCTTTCCAACTCTCCCTATTTCCATGGCTCCAAGCTTCTCCAAACCCTAATTTTCTCCAGATCTGTCGCCGTCAGATCTGTCGCGGGTCAGTCGGAGGGTATTGGTTTTTTATTTTAGCTTATGTGAGCCTCGTCGGAGGCGTTTGAGTGCTTGCACAATTGGGGTTTTTATTTTAACTTCTGGGTATTGGTTCTTGAGGAGGAAGAACGAGAGGTTGAAGAAGACGAAGATCTCGAATATCGAAACCAGATTTGTTCCTTCGATGGAGCAGAGCTTCTCGCGTGCTAGTCGGAACTGTTAGTTGGGGCTTCTCAGATCTGGATTCTGTGTGTTTGATTAAAAGTTCTTACTTTTTTTTTGCAATTTGTGTTTGATTCTGTGTGTTTATGGGAGAGATTGAGTGAATGAGTAGAAATTGTTTGATTGAATATTCCCTTAGAGTTTGAGTGATTTGCTCTTGATTTGTTGATGAATCTGAGAATTTTGAATTTGATTGTTCTTGATTTGTTGATGGATCTGAGAAATATGGATTTGTTGTGAAATTTGGACTAGCTGTAACTTAGGTTGAAGAAGTTGTTCTTGGTGGAAAAAGGAAAAAAATTATATATCTTGGTAGAAAAATGAAAAAAAAAATTAATAAGATATTAATTATGAATTATTAAATAATTTAATATGAAATTTTAAAAAAATGATTTTTAAATAAACACTAAATTTTAAATAAAAATTGAATTTTAAAAAAGTAAAACTGATTTTTATAAAATAAAATTTGATTTTATAAAATAAAAACTGAATTTTATAAAAATAAAACTGATTTTTAAAATAAAAGCTAATTTTATAAAATAAAAATTAAATTTTAAAAAATAAAAACTGATTTGTTAAAAACAAAAAACTGATTTATATAAAATAAATAAATAAAAAGAATTTTTGAAAACCAATGGCATGATTTTGAAAATTTGTGTGTTAGTGAGGGGTATTTTGGACTTTTTACCATTTTCCATCCAAAAATGGATGTCAAGTTAACGGTAGGTACTAAATTGACACTAAAAGTTTCGTTAGGGTAGTGAGATGAAACTAAGTTTCGTTAGGGTAGTGGATTGGAATTTAAGTTTTTTTAGGGTAGTGGGATGAAGTTTACCCTAAGAACAATGTGACATTCGGATTAGGGCTGGTGACAAATGAGGACATCGCTTCTTTTACATGGATGTTCAATGCTTTTTTGAAGGCAATGGATATGAAGGCACCCAAATATTTGGTTATCGATCAAGATCAGGCCATGAAACAAGCAATTCCAACAACCATGCCGGATACCACACATAAATTGTGCATGTGGCACATTATGGACAAAGTTGATACCAAGGTAAGGTTGATTTGATCATGTAGTATGTGAACTATGAAATTATATGTAGCGTAAAATGAGCATACTTTTCATCTACTCAGTACATATAAATGTGAACTGATAGTATGACTAAATTCACGCATTACTGATGTAGGTTCCAGGAGCTAAGGTGAAAGATACGCCATTCTACAACAGTTTGTACAAAATAGTTTTCAACGATGACATCAAACCGGATGAGTTCGGAGACCAGTGGAATGATATAATAGCTGAGTACGATCTGCAAGAAAACAAATGGATGCAGAGCATATATGAGCTGCGACATAAATGGATACCAGCTTATTTCAGGGATTTGGATATGGGTCAATTTATGAGGACATCATCCCGTTCAGAATCTATGAATAGTGCATACTCACAATTCACGAATCGGTATGATAGTCTAGTACAATTCATGTGGCAATGTGACGGAGTAATAGACAAGCAAAGACATGAGCACTACAGGCAAATGATGCAAAGCCACACTTCGTTCCCACAGTTGGTGATGAATATGGACATAGAAAGAGATGCTTGGAGACATTACACTCGTCCAGTGTTCAATGACATACAAGACGACCTTTTGGATGCACAAAAACTATGCGAGGTAGACGGTATGGGGGGCAGCGGGGACTATAGAGAGTATAAGGTAATTGATTCTAAATGAAAGCATGCTAAGAAGTTCATAGTGATACGAACATTAGACACGGACCACCTCGAATGCAATTGAAACCGTGTGTTAACGCATGGTCTGTTGTGTTCACATATTTTTTGTGTTCTGCAAAACACAACGTTGAAGACCATCCCGCAAAGCCTAGTGAAGAGGCGTTGGTGTAGGGAAACGAAAATATCTACAATAGTGGACGTTGTTGTTGAACCACCAGAGAACCCCACCGTACCGACTGAGGCCCTATTCCTTACTTTGAAGAAAGAGTTAGACGACAAGCTTAAAACACCAGATGTAGCTGAGTCTAGTCTGCGAGAATTGTTGGATACTCTCCGGAATTTTAAATTTAAGACAATACATGATATAGTAGAGGAGAAACGCCTGAGCATGACGAGTTACATTGCTTCAGTGACTGGTATCGCATTGCCGGACTTGGTGGCCGTCAAACCACCGGCTATTACAAACACTAAGGGTAATCGGTTGCCGACAAGCAATAGGTTGAAGTCAAAGAAGGAAAAGGCAATAGAAGCTGGAAGTAAAGCTCCAAGATTGTGCAACACGTGCAAGCAGTATGTTAGGGATCATGATAGCAGGAACTGTCCATTGAAAAAGAATAAAATGTAATCTTGCATGTTCAAGGTCGTGCTTTGTTTAAATAATAGTTGATTTCATTCTGAATAACTTGTTTGATTGAAATGTATGTTCATGTGCACAATGACTTGCTCCATACGTGCATTCAGTAAATTCGTAACCTGATCAACTTAGTACACCAATTCATACATCATATTACCCACAATCATACATCATAAAATAACATCTGTAAAGACCGACTCGTGTGATTGATGTATCAGCACATCATATGGATGGAGCATTAATGCTCCATGTTATTTTTGTGGGTTAGCAACAGCAAACAAGCGATGGAGCAGTAATTGCTCCCTATTTAACTCATGGTTCAAGAGCACCAAGGTACACGAGTTGGTGACTTTTTGGTTGAGCCTTTTAGCTACTGAAATGAAGGGGAACAAAAGGCAATAAATGCTTGGTTGGCTGCGGAAATCAAGGAGAACAAAGGAGCATTCATTGCACCTTGGTGTGATACTCAGTAACACTAAGTTGGGGAAGAAGCTATCAATTTGGAAGCAAGCAAGTCTCGGCATAAACAAGTCCAAGAAAAGAAAAAAACAAAGGTATTTTGTTTTTAAAGGTTCTTTTTGTTTATTAGAGTTTCCCTTTTCTTTGAGTTAGTATCAACTGAAAAACAGGGATTACAGCTAGGTTTAATTGTTCTCGTCTTGACTGTCTTTGTGTATTGAGAAATAGGGAATTAGGGTTTGTAATTCGTAAGAATTTGGAAAGTGATTCCGCCAAGTACGTTGTAACGCGTGAATATAATTAGAAATTGTAGAAACGCAAATGGAAATTTTCGGAGCCCCGGAAGGACGTTTTCCAATCCCGGGCAGATTCGCCGGGTCGGGCGAAACGGGCCTTTCCGGGTCCATTATCGACAATGTCGAGTAATTGGGAAGTTTGGGAGTGATCGACATTGTCGGGGTTACTTTTGGGCGTCAAGTTTATTAAATTCCGGTTTATGTCTGCGAACTTAAAAGTATTTAAATCGTGTTCTTATTAGATCGTGCCGCAGACAGAGGCAAGGGAAAGCTGGGCGAGTGACCGAGATCACGCCAGAGCTTATTTGTGCACTTTTGGAGAAAACATACGAGGTAGGGAAAAGTAGCCGGATCTCGGCCCTGACTAGGGAAAGTTAACAGTAGAATTGCATGTGACACTGGGGTGTCGTGGGTTGAATATGTTTATTTAAATATTAGGAAGGCATGATACGGGACTATAGCGTTTATTAGAAAAGTAGGTTACGGGAACTTAGTAATTATGAGAAAAGCATGTGACACTTAGTAGTGTCGTAGGAGCAGAGAACTTAGCGTTAATTGTTTTACTGGAGGCATATGACCATGCCCGGAGGTTGTTTGTGAACTTATCGATATTAGGAGTACTGGAGGCATATGACCATGCCCGGAGGTTGTTTGAGAAACTGTTGATATTAGGACTGTTGGAGGCTTTGGTTAAGCCGGAGGTTGGTTGTTTATTTGTGTTTGGGTGGCCTTGAGAGCCCGTGCTGTTATTGTTGAGTCTTGGGTGGCCATGAGAGCCAGTGTTATTATTTGTGTTTGGGTGGCCTTGAGAGCCCGTGTTATTATTGAGTTTTGGGTGGCCTTGAGAGCCCGTGTTATTATTGAGTTTTGGGTGGCCTTGAGAGCCCGTGTTATGGTTGAGTTTTGGGTGGCCTTGAGAGCCCGTGTACTAAGGTTGGTGTCTTTGGCTGGCCCGACCGAGTTAGAGTCTCGAAGGGGGTTGCAAGCTTTCTTTAGCTGGCTTACGAGTTAGAGTCTCGGTAAGTTGCAAGCGTGTTTTATGTTTGGTGTCTCGGGAGGCCGTGAGTGCCTGTGGGGCTGTTGAGTCCGTGTTTTGCTGTTGGTTGGTGTCTAGGGAGGCCGTGAGTGCCTGTGGGGCTGTTGAGTCCGAGTTTTACTGTTGGTGTCTTGGTGGCCATGAGTGCCTGTGAGTGTTGAACATTTGCTGTTACTGGTTGTTGAACTTGCTTGTGATTGTGTTTGTGATTGTGATTGTGGTTACCTGAGGTTGGGGGCCCGCTTCATGAAACGGGGGTCCACGATCACACGCGTCTGCATGTTCAGACGGGGTAGGGGGCCCGCCCGCCAATAAAGGGGTCCTGGCCGCGCGTGTGTGGTTTGGGTTTGTGAGCATACTTTGGCTGGCTTACGGGTTAGAGTCCCGGTAAGTGCAAGCATTTTCCGGCTGGCTTGCGGGTTAGAGTCCCGGTAAGTTGCAGCATTCTTGGGTTGGCCTGACCGGGTTAGAGTCCCGGGAGGGCGTGAGCATTCTTGGCAGCTGGTTTGCGATCCTTTGTGATCTTGTTTGGTATGCGATCCTTTGTGATCTTGTTTCGTGTTGCGTACTTTCTTTTGAGTCCTTGGAAGAGGTCGTCAATTGTTGTGTCGGTTCTACTTTACGTGTCAGGGTGTTGAGTCGTTCGAGGAAGGTCACCGTGGGTGTTAGTCAGTCAGAGTACTCGAGTTGGGGACAGTGATCCCCGGAGTTGAGTTTGTTGTTGGTGTTACTTGCTTTGTCTGCTAATTATGCCGTAGTCAGTCTGTTATCCATGGTGGTGAGCGAACGCTCACCCCTAGCTGCTTTTCCTACAGGTACTGTTCGTGGGACGGACTAGGTGAGCTCTCGAAGCTTGTGGAGCTAGGAGCGGAGTCCGGGTTTTGTCTTTTGAGTCTAGTGACGGATACCTTGTACTTTTGTCCACGTGTTGGGACGTATTTTAAGTTGTAAATATTATTTTTGTTGAACTAAAATGGTATTTTAAAGTGTTTTAATGAAAACAGGTTTTAGTGTTTTTATGTTTTTAAAACGTTCGCGTCCCAAGTTCGGTTTACTGAAATTGGGGCGTGACAACATCGACAAGTACCTACCCTTTTTTTTTATTGAACAATGACACACGTCTAATAACATAATCCTACTCATTCAAATTTGACAACCTTAACGGAAATATGATTAATCCAGGACATACAAGCAAAACATATTTCTACAAAATACATGCAGGACTGATATATACAAACATTAAACTTAAGACTGTAATCTTTTTTTTATATATGCGAATCCTTGTATTTATAAACCTTAGCATTCAAAACAAAGCCAAATCCAAGGACAAAGCTCAAACCAATTACATACATCTGGAAGTAATGAACTTCCCCAAAAAATACAAACCAAACCCCAAAATACACCTCAAGACCGTAAAACAGGGTCTCTGTTACGTACATGCCAACTTAAAACAAGTTAAGCCATACAAGAGAATTCTAATTCACCCAAAGTCTTGATCAAATCAATTATGCAGCAATGGCCTAACCAAACTTCTGTTTTAGGAATCAAACCTAACCAAAAATTACAAAAGCCAACAAATATAACTACTGACTAAGAACGTGTTCCATCATCATCAAAATCAAAAACAAGAACACATACTTTCACAAATACATGTTCAAACAATTAAGCTAAGGATTAGAAACATTGAAACTAATTTCCATCATCATCAGAATAAAAAAAAAACTAAACACATACTTGCACATTACCATGTTCAAACATTCAAACTAAAGACTGTGAACATTGAAACAGAGAATTCCAGCTTCCATTCATTAATACTAAGGGCTGATGATTGCCAAACAAAAATACAGATGATAGATATCGGAACAAACTAACAAAAACTAACAAACCCACAAAAAACTAACACTGTTTGTTCATCATCAACCTATTCAAAAAACAAAGGACAACTTATATACTACCTAATTGTCGCCTTCATCCGAGTGATCATCATACCAGATATCATGACCGCTGTAGTCGTCTAGATCCTCCTCCAACGATGGCTCTTCCTCCAAAGATTGCTCCTCAGCTTCCTCCTCGGACGAGTGCTCCTCATCTTCCTCCTCCTCCTCCTTCTATAAGGCCTCCAACACCCAAATAATTTTCTGCCTCTTCAGATTCTCCTTTTCCTCTGCAACCGATGACAGTTCATCGTCTCTCTTCCTCTTTGTAGCACGCGACTTCTCCTCACCGTCGCAACCAGAAATTTGATCGAACTTCTCCGGATCCTTCAGCTTCGACGCCGTTGTATAGTCCGTCTCCTTTTCCTCTGCAACAGATGATTCGGCTTTTAATTTCGCCTTTCCCTTTCCCTTGGCCGTGTCCTTGTGATCACGGCAGAGCTCCTCCGGGAAGTGGGGATCGTCGTCACAGACATGGAGGAAGTCGGTTGGGGCTGCATGCAAGGACGACTCCGGCTGTGGCGATGCTTTTCCCGAATCGGACTCCGACGTGTAGATGTCGGAGGAAGCCAGATTCGATTTCATCATGTGGTATGATGCACCGATCCGGCTTGAGGTTGTAGTAGGGTTTGGCGCTGTAGATTGATTTTTTAGGCATGGTGTTGTGGTTTGATGATGAGGGTTTGGTGAAAGAAGGTGAAGAGTTTATAGCGAAGAAGAGAGAACGTGGGGAATAAGAGGAAACGTGGAGAAGACAATGGGGCTTTATTTTCGGTTTTAATATAGTGACCAAAATAATTTAGGAAAAAAAAGTATTAGGAAATATAAGGAATATGAATAGTTGTGATTAAAGGCAATTTTATGTGATTAAGGAAACAAATAAGTGGTGTCCAATCTATATGCATGTAATGATGGACTACTAGATTTTCAAATTGCATATCAAGATATTGGTGGGAGAACGTGAGATACATGCAAATCTAAATTTAAACTAAAGGGGTATAAATTTGGATAACAAAATAAAAGTATGGGTTCTAATTTGCATTTGTATGTATAAGCCAAATTCTATGTATGTGTCGACACAATTTTCATTTGTGTCAAGTTGATGATGTTTAGATGACTACAATTGTTAAATCAAACAAAAGGGTTGTCATTTGCAATATAATGAATAACTGGTTCTCATGTTTTAAAACTAAAAGGGCTTATACTGTAAGTTTTAATACTAAAGGGGTATTAATTGAAAATTTATCAAATGGGTTCTCATTCGCAAAATAATGAATACCTAAGTGTCATAGTTAGACCTAAAGGGGTAAAAATTTGAATAACAGAATAAAAGTATGGGTTCTAATTTGCATTTGTATGTATAATCCAAACTCTATGTATGTTTTTGTAATTTTCATTTATGTCAAGCTGCTGATATTTAGAGGACTACAATGGTTAAATCAAACAACTGGGTTGTCATTTTCAATATAATGAATAGTTGGTTCTCATGTTTTAAAACTAAAAGGGTTGACACTGCAACCTTTAATACTTTAAAGTTGGCATGTTTTAAAACTAAAAGGGCTTATACTGTAAGTTTTAATACTAAAGGGGTATTAACTGAAAATTTATCAAATGGGTTCTCATTCGCAAAATAATGAATACCTAAGTGTCGTAGTTTAGAACTAAAGGGGTAAAAATTTGAAAAACAACATAAAAGTATGGGTTCTAATTTTCCTTTGTATGTATAAGCCAAACTCTATGTATGGTTTTGTAATTTTTATTTGTGTCGAGTTGCTGATATTTAGATGACTACAATGGTTAAATCAAACAACTGGGTTGTCATTTGCAATATAATGAAAAGCTGGTTCTCATGTTTTAAAACTAAAAGGGTTGACACTGCAATCTTTAATACTTTAAAGTTGGCATGTTTTAAAACTAAAAGGGCTTACACTGTAAGTTTTAATACTAAAAGGGTATTAACTGAAAATTTATCAAATGGGTTCTCATTTGCAAAATAATGAATACCTAAGTGTCATAGTTTAGACCTACCAAAATAAAAGTATGGGTTCTAATTTTCATTTGTATGTATACGCCAAACTCAATGTATGTTTTGTAAATTGCAACTTGCGAATAGGTGGGGTTTAAAAACGGAACGTGCATGACTGTGTGTGTACAACATAAATATTATGTATGAACTACTATATGTTAGACTTAGTGCCCGTAGTTCAATCCTAAATGTCCAAATGTATATATCATCGTTAGCAATAAAATTAAAGCGGCTTTATATTACTTATGTGTTGGAGTAATATATCGATGTGTGCTCTGATCTATGCCCACCATGCGAATAGAACCATAGATCGAGATAGATCACACTCGATGGGTCCCTGGTCAACAAAGCTTCACTAGAAGCGACTAGTATGAAAGATGGCTCTTTATGGCTTACGTTCTGTTAGTCATTGGAATGGGATTCCGGAGTCTGATCATAGATATCATGTGGGACATGATATTGGACGACCCGACATTAATATGTGCCATAGATTAAGTCATGAACATATTCAGTGTTGTAGCTTGTCATGTATGCTTAGACCAAGGAGTCTTTGTGATCGCTATGTAGTCAACAACTGAGTTTGACCTGAGCCTAACGTTGTCCGTAACAGGGCTTCCATAACGGCCAGGATTGGCTTGGGGACGAGCTACATGAGTGACACGAAAGGCGGCTAAGGGATTTATCCCTCATACTGAGGTATGGGAAAGATATCGGTTCTCGGCCGCTTGATCGAGAGTGACTGAAAGAATAGCATGGCCATGCACATAATACTGGGTATCATATCTTCAGTCATCTCACATATCAAGGAACGGTGATTGAGAATAATAAGGACGACGGCTTTATGCCTTATCTCAATCAGGATATCGGAGATAAAAGGATAATGACAGGGACGACGGAAAGGTTAGAATCGACAGGGTCGATTCGCTATGCAGTGTCAGGCAATACTAAAGTCTCGTTAGTTTCCACTTAAATAGGATCAAGTAAAATGGGATTTTACGTTGATCTATTGACATGCATAAACCTAAGGGTCACACCGGAGGATGAAACTCATTGACACATTTATGGAGAATGGCCAAAAGGGAGTTGTCTCGGGACATGACCAAAACTGGGTTTTGGGTCATGTTCCCGTAAGTGAATAGGACTTTACGGATCGAGACAAGGCTTGGAGTCTTGGGGTTGATCGCGTAGGATAATGTTGGACATTTCCGGTATGAAAGGCTTGGAGGCGATGAGCGAATCACGGGACCTCGTTGGAAATGGCCACGAGCCATGTTCCAAGAGGCCCATGAAAGGCCCATGCAACTAAGGCCCATGGAACTAATTAATCAAGTCTTGATTAATTAGTACTAAGTAAGCAAGACAAAGATTAAGGTGTTGGTGATTCACCACCTAACCCAATCTTGTCTTGCCATACTTTGTCCTATTTACACCTTACTTGACACCATACTTGTCTCATGCCTTTAGTTGGACAAGTATGAGTTTTGTTATGTTTAAGTCATCTTTTTTCAACATAACAAACACAAGACAAGAATAGGAAACACATTTTCTCTCCCTCTTCCATGGCCATTTCGGGTTTGGCTAGTTTCTACCTCGATTTTTGTGTTCTTGAGTCCTCAAAGAGAAGAACTACGTGGCTTTGATTCCCATGTGGATACGTAGGCGTCTTGGAGACTCAAGCCAATCATTCGTTAACCGGTGTTCTTGTTTTGGTAAGAAATAGTGCTGAATTTTTCTCTTGTGAATCCATTCTTTGTTAGTTGTTTCATGGTTTAATCGTCTCTTGGTTTTCATTGATTTTCCGCTGCGAGTTGGTTCATCTCCAACCCTACCTCGAGACCCAACAGTGGTATCAGAGCCGTGCTACCTTCGGGATTCACAAGACGGTGTTCAAAGTTTCGGTTTTGCTTGAAAGTTTCGTTTTTGGCATGTTGTTTTGCTAAATTGTTTGATAACATGTTTTAAATTCTTGTTTATGGATTTAATGCATGTAAAATGAATTTTTGAAAATTATTTCAAATCTGGAAATTTTGAAAAAAAAATGATTTTTCGGGTCTCGGGAGCGGGACTCTCGGGGAGCCGAAACCGGAACCGAACGGGGCTCCGTTGGACGGAGCTAGGCCAAGCATGACCATTGGATGGTTGATATGACAAGGCTAAACCGTTTTGTTAGTTATGACGAGTTTGGAACCGTCATTACGAACTCGAAGATCAAATGTTCAAAAGTTTCATTTTTGAACGGTTTCGATAAACCGAGCATCAAAAAATTTCGAAACTTGGCTATTAATTAAAACCGGAAAATCACATGATGTTTGATAACATGCTTGTTTGATAACACGATGTGTGATGTGATGTTGGCATGGTGTACATAATAGCCCCGAGCTCGATTTAATTATTTATCGCTTTTCACGGCCTACGAGCCATTAGAGTTAGCGTGTAATTATTCTTTCAAGGTGTGGTCGTCGAACCACTTGTTTGTAATATTTATTTATTCCCGACCTGCGAGTCGTGTATTAAATTGTAATATTTTACTCAAGACGAAGAAATGGCGAAAAGGTCATTTGGTGGCTTTTCGGGTGTTGGCATCGGCTTGGAGTCGGTGGAGCTCAAGAAGCTAGTGGGAGTTAGTTTAGGGGGCTATTATGTGCACATTTATCGCTTTATGCTTGGTTTAGTTTATGCATGATTAATTCTATGTGTTTTATAATTGCATGCTTAACTTTATTTACCGAGCATATCACCTCACATGCAAAGATAAAATTGGAATTTTAATCCTTGTGTGTGAACCCTTAGAACCGTCATTGCATTGGATATAGTTGACGGGTTCAAAGGAAGAATTACATTGGATGTAATTTGAGGCATCATTGCATTTGGAATGTAGTTGATGTGCTCATCGCATCTAGGATGTGCCAAAATTTTAAACACAACCGGACAAGTAAAAACGGGTCATGTCCGATACCTCCCAATTCTCAACACCTTACTACCTCCCCGTCCTATGGGTGTCGTGCGCCTTAGCGGAGCATCCATGGGAAAGCGGGGTAGTAGGTTTGGATGACATATGTGGGTGTCGTGCGCCTTAGCGGAGCACCTACATAGTGGCGGGTCATAGTTGAACATTGGTGGACCCGACTACGATTCTCAG
Organism: Erodium maritimum; assembly: GCA_963921825.1. Classification (NCBI taxonomy): domain Eukaryota; kingdom Viridiplantae; phylum Streptophyta; class Magnoliopsida; order Geraniales; family Geraniaceae; genus Erodium; species Erodium maritimum. The sequence continues at coordinate 21,012,568 of OY997596.1, forward strand.
CTAGGGTTGAGCTAGGGTATCAGATAGGGTAAGCCGTGTACTTAAGTACATACCCTAGCCAAGAGTCACATTGGATGTGATTGGACGGGGTCCTACCTACATAGCTCGATTGAGTGGTGAGCCTTCGTTCAGCTTGATCGAGTGAATCAAGGATCTTGGTTTTAGATTCTAAAGGTATAGAATCGATTGTTGGTGTTTAAGCTTGATCTTCATAAAATTTATTCAGTTTACTGATTGAATTTTATCTGTTGTAGATCAAATGGCAAATTCAGCGAAAATTAATAGTTTGTCATTAAAAACCATTCTTGACAGGGTCAAACTAAATGGGACAAACTATTTGGACTAGTACAGAGTTTTGAGGATAGTCCTCAACTCTGAACGCAAAGAATATGTCCTTGACAAGGCTGTCTCTAAGACCATATCAGAGTTACATGAAGTGTCATTAATTGCTGAGAAGAATATATCAGGGATCTGGGATCCAAGGATATTCTGATGGTCAACAAGGGAATTGGAAGTGGAAAGGGCGGGGCCCATGCGCACTTGGCAGGAAAGATGAGACACATGAGAATGTCTGCTTCTACTGCCAATAGCCTGGTCATTGGAACCGGGATTACAGGAAGTTCACGGCTGATCTGAAGAAGGGCAGTGGGACTGCGCCTTCATCAAATAGCGTGGATGATCTGAAGAAGGGCAGTAGGACTGCGCCTTCATCAGGAAACCTGGATGATCTAAGGAAGGGCGGTGGGACCGTGCCTTCATCCGGTATTAACTCTATAGAGCTACATCTCTCTACTTCCAAAGATTCATGGGTATTAGATACCAGGACTGAATCTCACACATGCACTTATATATGGTGGCTGAAAGTAGGAGAGGTTTGGAAAGCACGAAGTGGACCTCAGAGTTGTGGCAACTGCCGTAGGATCCATGAGTCTTGCTTTGCCAAGAGGCCTTGTTTTAGTACTGTATAATGTATATTGCATACCTACTTTTAGTAGAAATATTATATTTGTATCCGTGTTTGACAAGGAAGGATATAATGTTAATATTGGAAATGGAGTTTTCAATGTTCTATGCAATTATATGTTTTATACCAGTACTGACCTGGTTGGAGGATTGTACATATTAGATATGGGTAACAATGTTTCAAGTTCTATATATTCCATTAATACCAAGAGGTCTAAATCCAACGATTTAAACCTAACTCTGTTATGGCACTGTCATTTATGTCGCATAAACAAGAAGCACCTATCAGCACTTCAGAAGTGCGGACTTTCAGGTTCATTCGAATTCCATTCGATCGATAGGTGCAAGGTTTGTTTGATGGGCAAAATGACTAAAGTGCCCTTTTATCGATCGCGATGAAAGGGCGGGTGAATTATTGGGGCTGATACACTCGAATGTGTGTAGACCAATAAGTTCACTTGCCAGGAGGGGTTTTAGCTACTTTATCACATTTACTGATGATTACAGTAAATATGGTTATGTCTATTCGCTGAGACATAAGTCTGAAGCTTTTGATAAATTCAAAGAGTTTAAGACTAAAGTAGAAAACCAGCTCGACAAAGGTATTAAGGCACTTCGATTGGATCGAGGTGGACTATACTTGACCACAGAGTTATTAGATCATCTAAAAGAGAATGGGATCCTTTTGGAATGGACTCCTCTTGGGACACTGTAGATGAAAGGTGTAGCCAAACGGAGAAATCGGACATTGTTAGACAATGGTCCGTTCCATTATTAGTTGGACTGATCTCCCAATCTCTTTATGGGATTATGCTCTAGAGACGACCGCATTCATAGTGAATCGGGCTTCGACGAAGGGTGTGGAAGGGACACCATTTTAAAATGATATGGGATGATGCCCGCTTTGTCCTTCCTAAAGATTTGTGGTTGCGAGGCTTATGTGAAACATTTGGTTTCGACTAAGCTCGAACCAAGATCTGAGATATGCACCTTCGTGTGGTATCCCAAAGCAACAAGGGGATACTACTTCTACAATCCCAGTGAGAACATGGTGTTCGTCGCATGGGGTGGGGTCTTTATGGAAAAGGAGTTTTGTTTCCAAAGACGTCATTGGGAGGACTGTGCATCTCGAAAAAATTCAGGATGGTACAGATCTGTCTAAACCAATTGGCAACCCAGTAGAAAGGAGCCAGAGATTGTCGTAGAGTAAGAACCAATTCCTGTTACAATTCCGGAAGGTCCAAGGCGATTTGAAAGGATCAATCTTCCACCTCCAAGATATGGTATCCGGAGGTGACAATGAAGTCATGGTGGATCACGATGATCCAGCCACCTTTCAGGAAGTCGTGGATGGGCCCAACTCCGAGTTATGGCTGGGAGCCATGAGGGAGGAAATGCAATCCATGTCGGACAACCGAGTCTGGGAACCGGTTGATCCCATCAATGGTGTGAGGACCATCAGATGCAAATGGATCTTCAAGGTGAAGATGGACATGGACGACAACCCTCTGACCTACAAAGCTCAACTGGTGGCGAAAGGTTATAGGCAGATCCAATGGATAGACTATGAGGAAACCTTCTCCTTAGTGGCTATGGTCAAAATCGATCCAAATTCTTCTTGACATAACTGCGTATCATAATTACGAGATATGGCAAGTGGATGTCAAAACCGTTTTCCTAAATGGAAATTTGACTGAGTACGTTTGTATGTTTCGGCCCAAAGCTTTTGACGATCCGAAGAATAAAGGAAAGATTTATAAGTTGTTGAAATCCATTTATGGATTGAAACGAACTTCTCGGAGTTGGATCCTTCGTTTTGATGAAGCTGTAATTGGATTTGGCTTAATCAAGAACGAGGATGAATCTTGCGTTTATAAGAAGGCTAGTGGGAGCAATATTACCTTTCTGGTTCTCATTGAAAACGACATCCCAACCTTGCACGAGACTAAAGCTTGGTTGAGGAAGTGTTTTTCAATAAAGGACTTAGGCGATGCTTCTCATATCTTAAGGATTAAGATATGTAGAGATCGCACCAAGAGGGTCTTGGATTTAAGTCAGGGAACCTATGTGAACAAGGCATTGAGTAGGTTCTTAATGCTCGATTCAAAGAAAGGACTCTTACCCACTAGTCATGGCATTCATCTCAGCAAGACTTAGTGTTCTAAGACACCTGATGAGCTGAAAAGGATGATGAAAATCCTATGCGCCTGGGGGCAGGATCGATCATATATGCCATGACATGTATGAGACCAGACGTCTCGTAAGCCTTATGTTGTACCAGTAGACATCATTCTAACCCGGGGGAAAGATGATGCTGAACTAGTCGCCGAAGGATAAGTAGATGCTAGTTTTTCAAGACAAATCCAGATGACTTTAGAAGTCAATCAGGATATGTGTTTACGCTGAATGGCAGAGCTTTAGCTTGGAGAGCGTAAAGCAAGATATCATTGCCGAATTTACGACAGAGGCCAAGTACATGGATGTTGCAGAGGCAGCTAAGGAGGCTATGTGGATTTGGAAATTCATGGCAGGGCTGAGTGTAATTAAAAACCCATCCAGCCCGGTGTATAATTCGATTCTTACTTGAACTCAGTGTTTCCTAAATTAAAAGAAATCTTTTAGTATCGAAATTACTAGGGAAAATTACACATAACCTCCCCTACTATCGTCTTATTTTCACATTGCCCCCTTATCTATTTTTTTTTTATATTTAACCCCCTTAACTTTATTTGTTTTTCACTTTACTCTTTTTCCATTCAAAATCAGACGGAAATTGACATGTGCAATCACATGTTGTTATATTTTTTTTGAAAATACCTAAATTACCCTTAGTATATAAACCTAATCTATAACCCTAACCATCTCACCCTTATCGCTTCTTCTCCATTTGCTTTCTTCCAACTGCCTCTGCCCACCATATCTGGGTACTTTGCTTCACTGGTCAGTTTCTTCTCGAGTTTGGGGCTGACCCTTCGTCTCCGGCGAGGTTCATGGATCTGGACAACCAGCTCTAGCCATGGAGCCACACGGTGGAGCTTCACCGCGCGCCGCCGTGTCGCCTTCACCTTGGGATTGTGTTTACTGGCTCGTGTAAGCTCCGATCGACCCCGACCAGTTCTGCTCTTCACTTCTTTCATCTCTTATCATCACCAAAATCATGAAACCAACCCCAATTTGGCTTTGGCAGGTTCGATTAAGCATGCCTCTCCGATGAGAGCTTCATGGTTCGATTGAGCATACCAGGCTTCTCTAAGTCCATGTCCTGATTTCATTTTTTGTTTGTATTTTTCAGAGTCCATGCATCTCCTTTTTTGTCTGATTTCGAGCTTTTCCGAGTGTTCAACTTGAGATTGTCAGATTAATATTTTTAGTTTAATGGAATAGCTGTGTTGTTGCAGATTTGTTTTTGGATTTCTGGGTTTTGGGTGTAAGAGACAAATATGGATCATGAATTTTTAAGATTATGTGAAAATTTTAGACTTGGGATTCGGTTTTATGCGAGGCAGAATGTGATTTTTTTTCCAGAAATTTGAGGAAGACGAAGTTGAATAAAAAATGAATATTATTAAAGTAAAAATAATTATAAAAAGTAAAATAATAAAAAATAAAGAAAAATTAAAAGAATCTAAAAAATCAATATTCTTAAAGAAAATAATAAAAAAGAATTATACTTTAAAGAAAAAAAGAATTTTAAATTTTAAATTAAAATAATATTAAGAATTAAATAATCTGAAATAAAAACGATTATTGAAAATTAGAAGAAAAAGAAAATAAAAACTTTGATACAAATTAATAAATATTAAAGTATTTTTTGTAAAAAATAATAAAAAAATAATGTAAATCAATAAAAATGTGAAGAATTTATTTTCTGTAAATTAATAAAAAAAAATAAAGATTATGAATATTTACAAAAAATTATATAACAATTTGAAGAAATAAATATAGATTTTAGGTTTTTTTTCGGACCTAATGGCATAATTTTGAAAATTTTATGGTAAATGAAGGGTATTTTCGACTTTCTAAGTTATTTGGATGGAAAGTTAACGGAGTTGGACTAAAGTGAAAGAAAATAGAAGTTAAGGGTGTTAAATGAAAAAAAAATAGTTAAGGAGGGTATCTGAAAATAAGTCAATCCTAAGGGAGGTTATGTATAATTTTCCCAAATTACTATACAACTAAGATATGTTTTGATTTTAATTCCCTAAAATTAAACTCCATACGACACTAAATAAACACCTAAAGTCGCATATACCCTTATTCCCATTCGAAAAAACGATGCCAGCTTATTTCTGCGCGCGTGATGTTATAATTTAGAGACTAATCTCATCCATCCAATAAACGATTTGAAGGGATGAGATTAGTTCTACGTTATATATATAGGGTTGGTATCAGGTACAAACCACCCTTTATTGTACAAACTACGAACCAATCTGAGCCATAGGATCCCCCCAAAGTGATGTCAGTAGAGCGCACCAGATGCTGACACGTGGACAATAAATATATAAAACACCGCGCCTTATTGTGCAAACTACGAACTCACCAGGTGCTGACACGTGGCGCGCACAGTGCCAATAGGTTGGGCGCACAGTGCTGATAGTTTGGCACTGTGCTAAACTATCAGCACTGTGCGCCCAAACTGTTAGCACCGTGCTGCGCAACCTATTGGCACTGTGCGCGCCACGTGTCAGCACCTGGTGAGTTCGTAGTTTGCACAATAAGGGTGGTTTTTACTGGATAGCTACCATATATATATATATAAAGTATAAACAATAATAATATCAAAATATAAAATGTACAACATTTCATTAAAAATTTTATAAAATAGAAACTCTATTCTCAAACTAGCCCTTTCATCATAATCTTATCTTCAATATACTCGTACGTATATAACGTTATCCTCAATCTAACCTTTTTTTATCGTTGACATCTTCACTTTCTAGCTTTTGTGTCTTCTTCTATTTCTCTTCCTGTAATCTTCTTTTCTTCCCATTCATTCTCAATTTTTATGTCTTTTTACTCTTGAGTAACTTTTTTCGTTGTAAAACAACGCCTTCTCTTCGTCGTGGATCGAGACTAGGAAAGATAAGAGCAAACTAGGAGACATCGGGGTACATCGTGGAAGATCAGGGGAACATCGTTGTGGTCGACCTACCCCACCATGAACCGCTTCACCCTTCCTTGAAACTATAAAACGTTCGACCGCTAGTTGTTCCCTACTATGATAAGGCAGCATCTAACCGATCGACTTGGCCGATTTCTCATAACTACTCTCGAGTCTCCATACTATATTGTAAGCTTTCTACATGTAGTTGAGGTCAAATTTATTATATGTCAAACAAAAACGTAAGTTAGTCTATCTTAATTTGTTAAATATTTAGTTTATACTCTATTACACTGACATGTGAATTGAGTTGAAATAGATATATATAAAATTAAACTTGTTTGACAATCGAATTCTCTTCAAACAAATTTTTTATATGTTCCGTGACATGATTCGTTGAACATTTATTATAATATTATGTGTGGATAAAACATAAATTATGGCTCCAACACAGAACACTTATGTAATTCAATTTTTTTTATCAGCAAAGCAATATTATAAATCTCTCCTTTTTCAGAGAATGGAAAGGGAGGACAAAGTGAGATCTGGCTACGGAAACCCAACGATACAAACAAGAGCACTGGCAGTCAAAAGCACAGCCTCTAACCAGAAATCGGACCGAGATTCACCTCGTCCAAACCTACAAACAACCAATACAAATGACGGGGTCTAAAACCCAAATATACCAACCATTAAGCACAAAAACAAACAAAGGATCTCCGGTATCCAGATAATACCAACTTGAAGCACAAAAGATAGGACTTCCAGCAGTACCACCAAAGAATCGATAAAAACTTAACCCAACCCGGACGTAACTGAGCAACTCCTTTTTCTTCCCTCAATCAATTGGCTTCTAGGAGGGCAAACATGCCAATACCCTCGCCAGCGGCCAGCACCTTCAACCGACGAGCTCGAACCACTCATGAACGAGATGAAGCGAAGACCAATCGAAAAGGAGAACAATAGGGGAGAGGCCCGCAGAACAAAGCGGGAAAAGTAGATACCAGACGAAGGAGCTCGAACTCAGTCCTCCGAACCCATTTCTGATCAACACAGAGAAAGAGCCCCAATGGGGAAGGACCAATATTTCTACCGAGACGAGCTCAAACTTTCAAGCCGGCAGCAGCAAAAACAATTATAACATTTTGTAATATAATATATTCAAAACAATGGTCATGATTGATCAAAAAAATGATTATCAAAAAATTTCCAAAATTGACATTTAACGTCGTGTAACAAAATTTTGAGCTCATGCGATTTAGAAAAAGGCAGAGAAAATAAGCTGTTGGAAAAAGGAAGGTTCCACCGAGACTTGAACTCGGGTTACTGGATTCAGAGTCCAATGTCCTGACCACTAGACCATGGAACCGTTTATGACACTGTAAAGGACATTATTAAAAGATAGTAGTTATTTGCACTATATCTCTTGTTCGTAGACACCATAATCACCTCTTATCGTAAAATCTGGATTTATTCTGCGCGGCACATAATGCCTTGACGCAGAGTGAATCTGGGTTTTCTCCACGTGTAAATCTCTATCAAGCTTTGTGGAACTGGACGGAGTCTCTTCACTACGACAATCATACTCGTCGGAAGGTTACTCTAAACCTGCAAATTGAAGGTAATCTCTTAGTATTTGCTCATTTCATTCTCATGTTCTCGGGTTTGTTCATGTAAAATTTTGGAAATGAAGATGAATTAGAATCTGGGTAATTGGTATTCTGGAACTAGAAAGTATAATCTCCACTTTGATGGAACAGAATACGAATCTGACTGTAGAGTGAAGTTTTCAATTTTGATGGTTCTGATGTTACTATTTGGGTTACTAGACTCAACATCCTGTCCTGAAAGAAGATTCTTAGGGATTGTGCTAAAAAGGTTGCTTTTTTGGTTTATTTCAGGAGACAATTTCTGGTTATGGAAATACTCTCTTATAGTACTGGACCATGTTGTCATGTTGTGAGTTCTAGGAGGAATATAATTGTGCAGAGTGTGAGTTGTAGTCAAATGAAACTCCCAGCTTCTACAAGGCAATGCACTAAACTTGGGTCGGAGCATGGGTATAGAGGCCTTAACAAGTCAACTAAGTTTTTCTTGAACAAGGGTGAATGGTGGCAAGGTTCTAGATCATCAGTAGCCCATAGAGGTTTTCAAAATGTTGTGTTGAGTGGAAGTTATGATGGTTATGTATTGGGCGGGACAGATGGTGGAGAGAGTACTTCGGGAAGAGGGGAATCACCAACTAAGGTTTTGATCCCGGGATTGCCAGATGAACCGAGTGGCGCCCAAGTAAGTAGTTGTTTCTGGGAATGGAAGCCAAAACTTAGTGTGCATTATGAAAAATCTGGGTGTGAAAATGCCCGTGCTCCTCCTGTGCTCTTTCTTCCCGGTTTTGGTGTTGACTCTTTCCATTATGAGAAACAACTTAAAGATTTGGGTTGTGATCATAGGGTATGGGCAATAGATTTCCTTGGTCAGGGCAAATCATTGCCAGTTGAAGATCCCACTTGGAGTTCTACTGAAGGGAGCTCCTCAAGAGCTGAGAATCCTGTATGGGGATTTGGAGATGAAACCGCGCCTTGGGCAACCAAACTTGTCTACTCCATTGATTTATGGCGGGATCAAGTTAGGTATTTCATTGAAGAGGTAAGGCATTACCTTTGTGTTTCTTCTCTTTCATTTCTGTCATGGACATTGTAGATTTCGGAACCAGTGACTTGTGTGGATGGATAGTAATACATCGTGTTTGTAATAGGTCATTGGTGAACCAGTTTATATAGTGGGAAACTCGCTTGGAGGATTTGTGGCACTATACTTTGCAGCATGCAACCCTCAATTAGTGAAGGGGGTTACATTGCTGAACGCAACCCCCTTTTGGGGCTTCTTACCTAATCCAGTGAAATCTCCTAGATTAGCAAGGCTGTTTCGGTGGGATGGAACATTTCCTCTGCCTGCCATTGTTCGAAAGATCGTAGAAGTTATGTAAGTTTCACATTTATTTGGTCAATTAGATTTGATTCGTGCCTTTTTGGGGATTCAGGAGTATATTCAAAACCAAGCACTTCAACTATCATAACATGTTCTACTTTTATATATGCAGTTGGAAGAAATTAAGTAACCCTCAAAATATTAGGGAGATACTTAAGCAAGTTTATGCTGATCATTCAACAAATGTAGATGAGTTGATTACCCGTATACTTGAAACAACACATCATCCAGCTGCTGTTGCATCGCTTGCTTCTATAATGTGTGCTCCACGGGGACAGCTATCCTTCAATGAGGCATTATCGACGTATGTAATACAAAAGCTCTCAATGCTACAATTAAGTGTGGCAATTAATGATGTGGGCTTCATTTGTATTTGTAGTTGTCAAATGAATAAGCTACCAGTCTGTCTCATGTATGGAAGAGAAGACCCTTGGGTGAAGCCTATCTGGGGCCTTGATGTGAAACGCCGGATCCCTGAAGCTCCATACTATGAGATCAGTCCGGCCGGTCACTGCCCTCATGATGAAGTCCCTGAGGTAATATGCTTTACTTGTTTTCCTTTACGTTACATAGACTGAGTGTATTGGTGATACAGGTTGTGAATTATTTACTACGTGGGTGGATAAAAAACTTGGAGTTGGAAGGTTCAGTTGCACTGCCGCTGCATGATGACCCAGAATGTGAAGGGTATAGCTTTGCCAGGGAATTGGAGTTTGTGAGACAAGGGTCAAAAAAGTCAGTGAGGGTGCACTTCTTTGGATCCGAGTTCTCAGTATGGAAACAGATAAGTTCTTTTGTAAAATCTCGCTTTCAAACTGCATCTTGATTACATATGGTGTATCATAGTTGTTTTTCTCCTCTTTTCCTTTCTGGTAATGAAAAGAATGTATAATCATATACACTACATTAGCTCATTAGATATTTGTGCTTCAAGGTCAAGGTCTCTCAGATACATGTGACCCTTTTGGGCATTGGATTCCCTTCAATTTCTTTTGAAGATATGTAGTTTGTCTTTACATGTTTCACCCTCCTTTTTTCTGATGAATAAATGTAATGCTCATGAACCAAGCTGATTTCCACTGTAGTTGTCACCTGAGGGAGATGTCAATGATCTCATACCTTTACATAAAATTCCTATTCTTGCCAACGATCAGATACAGATTCATGATCCTAGGAAATTTGCTGCTACCCTAAAGGAACAAAGGGCTATGTTTTGATGCTGAATAAATATGGACCTGACCCCGACCCCGACCCCTTGTTAGGTGTGTTGCTTGGTACTTTTTGGATATTGGGACCAAATTGCTCCTTTAAGGAACGAGAAGCCTCACACCCATTACCCATATCACCCTGGAAGATCATGCACACATTACACAAGTTTATATATAATGATTATTGAATCATATAATTTTTACTTTTAATATGTGTATTTCCATTTGGACTAAACATACTGAGAATTGTAGTCTTGTTTGTTGTTTTCGTCTTTAATTTTTCGAATCATATATAGATCTATAGGAACGAAACTTGTGTGGTAGGAAGCATTCACATCATTCCACTTGCATTGAGCTTCAAATGGGTTAGTGATTGGTGGGTACAAGGACTACAAGAAAAGTCTCTTGTCATCTGCTCATGATAGCTACCTTGCTATTTATGTATCTATCAAACCAAACATACTTAACTGTTTCATTGGATATAAGCTGTTTTCTTAAGATACAATCTTACATTTTTTTTCTTTCCTTATGGGAATGCTAAAGATAATGGAGTTTTTAACTTTTTTGATTGGATTAACTGTTTTCCCTAGATACAACCTCACATTTTCATTTTCTTTTTTTTAAAAACGAGTAATTGGGAAAGTGCATTAATGCAAGAAATAAACCATACAAGGTAGGGCGTACAAGCCCTGAATTCCATATATATGTTCTGGTTGCCCGTAGCCAACCCGGCGCTCATGGACCCATATTGCTTTGGATCGCAGGTACTAACTGTGCACATCTCCTTACCGACATTTCAAAAGTACGAAACGAGAAATTTAAACGACCTAAAAACCAAATCCTAAAACAGTACATGAAGCGAAAACAAACTATCCAACCTAATGAACCGTAAAGGTCCTTATTGAAGCAGAAAGCGTTGAACCAGAGGATCCTACGGTGGTGTCCTCCTTTCTTCCCTCCTGTGCTAGGATGTCGTGGAGAATTGCACCCCCTTACCGCCCCTCCCCCGGATCCCAAACCCACCTGTCGGTTATCTGATATTCGCCGGAAAAGAGAAGCATCTGAGGGACGGAGTTGAAGCCTCTTCGCTTGAGAGGATGACGGCCCGAAGGAGGTGGATCAGCAGAGACGACGATGAAGACAACCATGACGGCGAGTGGTGATCGGCGGCAGTTTGAAAAAACAAAAAAAGGAGACGTAATAAGGTTTTTCTTGCTGGTTAAGGTTTTTCCCTCTTAGTCTAAAAAATCATTTGCAAAGATGATGAAAACCATGGTTAGAGTCATGCCCATGGTCAAGACCATCTCTGTTTGTCCCCGCTTTAGAGTTTGTGCGCTGGACCCATTTTTATTTCCTAATGCTAAAGATATTGGAGTTTATTTCTGCGGGTTAAGAGCTGGTACCAATAACCTGTAGAAGATAGATGTACAACCTCCACAAATTGATACTCGATAAATTATTAAATTCTACAAAATAATATTTTGTTTTCTCTCCGGTTCTTACTTGGCCCAGTAAAATGACAAATTTCTATAAGATAATAATATAATTTTGAAAACTCCTTATACAAATATAAGATCACGTTAATAATACAAATTAATTAATAATTATATATAAAGTTAAAAAAACATAAACAAGGAAATTTAGTAAAATATGATTCTAGTATCATTTGTTTTTTTTAATAAAATTTGAGTTTATTTGAGATTCATCTCTAATTTTTCTCATTGCATCCAAAATTTCTAGTATTGTACTCTCCAAATACACCAAAAATTGTGAAGAGCTGTAGATATGATAAGTAATTTTCTAGTTTCTTTCTTTTGAGGAAAGATCTGATAAGTGTTTCATTCCGTCATCTTCAGTTTCATCACCAACAATACTCTTAAGGATGGTAGCCAAAAAAATTCTTATTTCTGGACTCCCGAATGTATCACTTTCACCTAGGTTACCCAATAGCCTGTTGAAAATTATTCACTTTGTGATGGTCCAGATCATTAATCATGACCTCAACATCATCGTTATAAGTGGGTTGATCTAAATTTTTGAGATTTCATCCCCTAAACGAATTTTAAAATGTCAAAAAAAAAATGTTATATTATTTCTTGTTCAACATTCACTGTCCAAGATTATAAGCTTCATAACATTCAAAACCTTAATGAATACTTACTTATATCAAATTGTCCCAATGTGTAACCTTTTAAATCTCTTACAATAATACAACTTCAAAACTCTAGTTTAAACATTACAAAATTGAATTTTTGATGTCATGTTGGGCGACAAGGAGAATAATTTGGGTTCGAATAATGGTTAGAGTATGGTTGTTCAATACAAAATCATAATTAAACCACTTGAGTTAAATTACTTATATGTATTATAGTCCTTTATTACTTATGAGTCCGACTTCGTTATATTGGCACACCATCAAACCCGACACATAACACATTATCACGTTTCTGCAGTCATATCATCAATCAATATATAGTTGAGCAAATGAGAGCAGTTAATTCAAACATGGTTGTCCGCAACCCTAGCAAAGACTTTCCCCTTTCTTTCAACTACCACCATCGGTGGCTTTCGTGGCCTTTTGTGTTCCCTATGTTTTATCGCTCTCGAATCCGGTGCACCCAGAGTCTGGTTCGGGAGATATGTTCTCTTTGTTTGCTTTATTGGTATTCGGAGGTGGTGGGTTCTATCAATTATTTTTCGGCGGCGTTGTTTTGTTCCTTCCTTTGGGTGAAGTTTGGGTCTTGTTACTGGGTTCGTGGTTTGCGAGCTCGTCATCATCATTTTGGCGCTGGTCATCGATGTGTTTCCTCTTCTGACTCTATTTGGGTCTGGATCAGTATTCTCGTGTTGTTGATCGGTTGTACCTACTAGGAGTGTGGTCGTTATCGTGCTTTGTTTCTTGTGCGGCGATGGTTCTGAGTTAGGAAGGTGCGGTGTTGTTGGCCTCGTTTGGTCTCTGTGTCAAAATAATCTTGAGTCGATGAGTTGTTCCTCAAGTCTCAGTCAAATTAGAGTTGTTTTAGTCAAATAATTCTGTTAGTTTGTTTCCTTTTTATTAGCTCATAAGGATAAGGTTGTTGCAGAAGATATTCTCTATTCCTTCCCTTGTATTTAAGTAATTCATTACAGATGAAATAAACCACCCGATTACAACTATTCCGTTACCTTTTTCTGCTCTATTTATCTTTTAAATTTCGATTACTGTAAGGGTTGGTTTCTTTATTATGATTTGCTTTGTGTTTATGAATTGCTTGCATTCCTGACCAATATGCTTTAATTGGTATCAGAGCGTCTTGGTTGAACCAGACATGACACGATCACCTGCAAAAGGAAGCACAAGAGGAGCAAGTGGCTCCGGAGCGGTATTGAAAGGCCAGAATCGAGGTGGGCTATCAGTTGCATATCCAATGCTGACAAAGGGAACTTATGGAATATGGTCAGCAAAGATGGAGATCCTAATGAAGGTTCTCGGAGTCTGGGCGGTTGTGTAAGGTGGCGTTCCAGAAGAAAAAGACCATGTGGGTCTTGCGGTGATTCTCCAAGCAATCCCAGATGCGACGTTTATGGCAATCGCAGGGAAACGAACGACTAAATTAGCATGGGAAGCGATCCGTGATATGCACATTGGAGAAGAAAGGGTGAAGGCAGCGAATTTGATGACGCTGAAGAGAAACCTCGACAAGTTGCAGATGAATGAAGAGGACTCGGTAGCTGAATTCGCACAGAAATTGACGAATCTGGTGAGTGAGAATCGAATTCTAGGTTGCGAAATTACTGATGCTATGGCAGTTGAGAAGCTATTCATCTCAGTTCCTGATTCCTATCTTCCCATTGTAGGAACAATTCAACAATGGGGAGACATAGCAACAATGACCCTATCTGAAGCGATAGGGAGGTTGCATGCGTTTGAAGCAACCATGAAAGGACAAATCCAGGACAGAGAAGAGGAGAACTTGATGCTCACCCGAGCTCAATGGAGGTCATTGGAAGCCAAGGAGCGTGGTAGTGACCAAGGACGAGCTCGTGGTCGAGGCATGACCCAGAAAACCTGGCGGGGAGAGAGTAGCAACAGTCCTCGAAAGAGCCAAACACAAAACAGGTTTGGAAAATCCAAGGTTAAGTGTTATAATTGTGGAGATTTAGTACATTACTCATATGATTGTAATGTGGCTAATTTTGCTGAGAGGGGCGATGGTGATGAAAATGATGAACTATCGCTCCTGATGATTGTGAAAGAAAATCAGGAAGAAGAGTTGAAGAAACTGGTTTTTCTCAATGAAGAGGATGTCAAACCATAACTAAGAGATGAAGGAGAAGGGAAGAAGGACTATTGGTACCTTGATACAGGCGCGAGCAATCAGATGACTAGAAACAAGGATTGTTTTGCCCGACTTGATGAGAAGAGAAAAGGCTCAGTGAGGTTTGGGTATGACTCTCTCGTAGAGATAAAAGGCAAGGGTACTGTGATCTTGCAGGGTACAAATAAGGAGCATCGCGCGCTGCCTGGGGTCTTCTACATCCCAAAACTAAGGAGCAATATCATCATTTTGGGACAACTTGATAAATCGGGCTACAAGGTTACAATTGAAGGAGGATTGCTCAGAATCTCAAACAGAGCAGGCCAGCTAGTAGCAAAAGTAAGTAAATAAAAAAGTAGACTCTATATCCTGCAAGTTAACTATGTTGCCCCTATTTGTCTTCTCAGCAAGCTCGACCAGAAAGAGCGGTTGTGGCACGCTCGCCTTGGCCATCAGAATTTCCAAAGCTTAAAGGAGATGGAATCGTTCGGATTTGTCACAGATTTGCCTAACATTTCACACCCAGAGCAATTGTGCGAGGCTTTCTTATTGGGCAAGCAAAAGAGGGTTAGCTTTCCTACCTCAGCCAAATACCGAGCTACTCAGAATTTGGAGTTGATTCACCCTGATCTTTGTGGCCCTATCACATCAGCAACTACCTCGGGTAACAAATATTTTTTTTCTTCTTGTTGATCACTCACGTTTCATGTGGATCTTGCTCTTGAAGAGCAAAGATCAAGCCTTTGATAAATTCAAAAAATTCAAGGCTAAAGTTGAGAATGAATGTGGAAAGAAGATCCTGGTGCTCAGAACTAATCGTGGAAGAGAGTTCTTGTCAAGAGAGTTCATTGCTTTCGGCAAGGAACACGGGATCAATCGTCATCTCTCTGCTTCAATGACGCCTCAGTAAAATGGCGTGGTAGAGAGGCGAAACCAATCCATTGTGGGAACTGCGAGATGTTTAATGAAAGATAAAGAGATGCCTAGGAGATTTTGGGGAGAGGTTGTGGTCACGGCAACGCATCTCCTCAATCGAAAACAAAACCTGGGAATTAACTCCTTTGCCTCAAAGAAAGAAGAAGATAAGCCTGAAGTGGGTTTTTAAAGTAAAGAAGAACCCAGAAGGAGAAATCGTGAAGTACAAGGCAAGGCTGGTGGCAAAGGGTTATGTTCAAAAAGAAGGCATAAACTATGAAGAAGTCTATGCACATGTAGCAAGGATGGAAACTGTCACGCCCCAATTTCAGCGAACCGAACTCGGGACGCGAACATTTAAAAAGATGCAATACTTGAAACCTGTTTTCATTAAATCACTTTAAAAAACGGTTTAGTTCAACAAAATAATATTTACATCACAAAATAAGTCCCAACAATTGGACAAAAACGAGGTACACGTCACTAGACTCAAAAACACCCAGAAACCCGCTTCAAGCTCTTCAAGCTTCAGAAGCTCACCTAGTCCAGCCTGCGAACGGTACCTGTAGGAAAAGAAGCTAGGGGTGAGCGTTCGCTCACCACCACAGATAACAGACTAACTACAGCATACTTAGCAGACAAAGCCGGTGACACCCACAACGACTCAAATGACACACACACGACCAACACTTTTCTCAACCGACTCATACACTCGGACACGTGATGTAGACCCCACACAACAATTGACGACCTCCTCCAAAGACACGACTGAAAACCACGCAATACCAAGATCACAAAGGATCGCACACCAAACAAGATCACAAAGGATCTCATACCAGCTGCTTAGTAACCATCTCTGTCTCTCGCCCTTTCCGATCCCAGTCGGGCCAGGCGGTCGACCTGTCGCGCAACTTCTCTCGATCCCAGTCGGGAGGCTAACCCACAACCTCTCCACTTCACCCGATCCCAGTCGGGTGGTTAGCCACACCCGCACGTCCTTACCCCGATCCCACTCGGGGAGCTAGACCACAACCTCTCCGCTTCTCCCGATCCCAGTCGGGAGGCTAGCTACACCACACAACCTCCACCAGTATCAAGTAACCAATCACAATCACAAACAAAGTTCAACAGACAGTAACGACACCAGTCTCAACTCCACAGGCACTCAAGGCCACCAAGACACCAACAACAAAACACGGGTTCGACAACCCTACGGGCCCTCATGGCCACCCAAGACACCAACGGTAAAGCACGGGTTCACAACCCCACGGGAACTCACGGCCACCCAACTCCAATAATAACAACACGGGCTCTCATGGCCACCCAAGACTCAACAATAATAACACGGGCTCTCAAGGCCACCCAAAACTCAACAATAATAACACGGGCTCTCAAGGCCACCTAAAACTCAACAATAATAACACGGGCTCTCAAGGCCACCCAAAACTCAACAATAATAACACGGGCTCTCAAGGCCACCCAAAACTCAACAATAATAATACACAACAACCTCCGGCATACTCATTGCCTCCAACAGTCCTAAGATCACTAGTTTCACAAACAACTTCCAGGCATGGTCATATGCCTCCAGTAATTCTAATATCGCTAAGTTCTCTGCTCCTAAGACACTACTAAGTGTCATATGCCCTTCCAATAATTGCTAAGTTCCCGTAACATGCTTTTCTAATATTCGATAACCTAAAACCCACGACACCCCGGTGTCACATGCAATTCTACAGGTAACTTTCCCTAGTCAGGGACGAGATCCGGCTACTTTTCCCTACCTCGTATATAACTCCAAAAGTGATCCACTAAGTCTCGATGTGATCCCAGTCACTCGCCGAGCTTCCCTTTGCCTCGGTCCGCAACACAAATCTAAAAGAACACAATTTTTAATGCACTTTAAACTCGCAAGAAATAAACCGGAAATATATAAACTTAATGCACAAACGTAACCCCGACAATGTCGATCACTCCCAAACTTCCCAATTGCTCGACATTGTCGATAAAGGACCTGTAAAGGCCCGATTCGCCCGACATGGCGAATCTGCCCGGGTTTTGTAAAAGGCCTTCCGGGGCTCCAAAAGACCCCGTTTTCGTTTCTACGGTCTTAGAATAGTTCAAGGAACCCAATGCACTTGACGGGATCGAATTCCGACTTCCGAGTCGATTAATTAACGTTTAAAGTTTCTAAAACCCGTTAATTACAACTTTTCCAATTTAATTCCAAATTTCGATTCGCTTAAGGATAAATGGTCCGGGGAACGTTTTAAACCACCCGAACACTAAAACCCGAGCACCCGAGCACGTGGGCCCCACCCGACCCACTTGGCCGTGAGCCCTAGGGTTCAAAGGGGGCTCGGCCACCATGGTGGTGGCTGGTACCAGCTCCGGCCAGCCACCCCATGGCCGACCGGCCACCACCCACGGTGGCCGGAGCTCCTCCCGAGCCTCCGGTCACCGGAAAACGTGCAAACACACCACCCAACACCTCTAAAACGTCTCCAATAAACCCCCAACCTCACTACAACCCTAACTCATCATTTTTAACCAAACACTAACACGTGAAAAATTATCAAAACAACGATCGGTTTGGTTCTTACCAACGAGGAAGACGAGGGGAAGTTAAATGCTCCTTGCCTTGAAACGATCCAAGGGCTCGATAATCTCCAAACCCTAGCTCTTCCTCTCTTCTCTCTTCTTCTTCTTCTCCTTCTCTCTCTAAACACTCTCTTCCTTTTTCTATTTCAAACAACTGACACAATTTCTATTTTTTTTCTCTTTTAACCACATGTGGCCGGCCATGTCTTCCTCTCCACACATTTCCCCCCCAAAACTAACACCACCACTTATTGGACAAGTGGCAAGGTGGGTCCCACACCTTTTGGAAAATATCTACTTGATATTTTCCAATCAGATTCGCGAAAAACGAATGTTTCGGGCCCCGAACGGGCACTTTTCCCAAGAAATTACGAAAGTTGACGGGATACAAGGAAACGGCTCAACTAAGACCGCTGCGACGACGGCTAAGCTTTTTGGATCCCAAACGGTCCTCGAATGGACCAAAACGTCGACATTTACCAATTTGATCAGAAAGTTGCCCTGAGTCCCCTGGAACTCATTTTGGTCGATAACGGGGTCAACTTAAGTCCGGTATGACCCTCGGGGTCAATTTAGGTCAATTAAGTGTTTGTCTTAAAAAAATTAAATTTTTCTGTTTTTCGTAGGTTTGACCGTCGTTGACCGGGAGTGGTTCTTACAGAAACCATTAGACTGATGTTGGCTCTAGCGGGGCAATGTGGCTGGGAAGTGCATCATATGGATGTTAAATCAAAATTCCTAAATAGAGAGCTAAAAAAAGAGGTATTTGTGTCCCAACCTATTGGTTTTATAAGTAAATATAACCCTAATGTTGTGTTGAAGCTAATGAAAGAACTATGTGGCTTGAAGCAAGCTCCGAGAGCCTGGAACACCAAGTTGGACAAAACTCTGCACTCACTTGGATTTGCTCGAAGCAAATTGGAGCACGTTGTGTATACCAGACACAAAGGAGACTCAATGTTGATGATTGGAGTCTATGTAGATGATCTTATCATCACATGACACAAAGTGGAAGAGATCAATCATTTCAAGAAGCAGATGGGAGATGCATTTTGCATGAGCGACCTAGGTTTGCTATATTACTACTTGGGTTTGGAAGTTTCACAAGGAAAAATGGGTATTATGCTATGTCAATCTAGTTATGCTGCAAAAATACTAATGGTTGCAGGTCTGAGTGACTGTAATAGTTGTGCTACTCCAGTGGAACACAAACTGAAGCTGAATAAAGATGAAGGAACACTCGTTGATTCAACCATGTACAGAAGCCTTGTGGGGATCTTGGGATATCTCGTGAATACAAGGCTCGACATTTCTTACTCTATTGGGATGGTAAGCAGATACATGGAGAGACCAACAACTCAACATCTGTCAACAGTAAGGCACACCCTCAAGTACATAAAATGAACAATCAATTATGGTTTAAGTTATCAAAAATCAGACAAAGAATCGTTGTTGAAAGGCTTTAGTGACAGTGATCTAGCTGGGGATCAAGATGATCGCAAGAGCACCTCAGGGTTCCTATTCTATCTTGGATCAAGCTTGATCACTTGGACCTCAAAAAACAGAAAATCGTGGCCTTGTCCTCGTGTGAGGAAAAATATATTGTTGTTTCTACTGCCACATGCCAAGGACTTTAGCTCAATAGATTAATATGTGAGCTTGAGAACAAAGAGGAAAGATGTTTTGAGCTAAACGTGGACAACAAGTCTGCAATCAAACTCAGCAAAATTCCAGTCTATCACAAACGCAGCAAGCATATTGAGATCAAGTATCATTTCATTTGTGATCATGTTAAGATGGGAAGAGTTATCATCAACCATGTGTCTTCACAAGATCAAAAGGCAGATATATTGACAAAACCACTAGGAAGGATCAAATTCGAAGAACAAAGGAGCAAACTGAGCATTCGAAACTTGCAAGATTAGGGGGGAGATTGTCATAATAATCTTGAGTCGATGACTTGTTCCTCAAGTCTCAGTCAAATTAGAGTTGTTTTAGTCAAATAATTATGTTAGTTTGTTTCCTTTTTATTAGCTCATAAGGATAGGGTTGTTGCGGAAGATATTCTATATTCCTTCTCATGTATTTAAGAAATTCATTGCAGATGAAATAAACCATCCGATTACAACTATTCCATTACCTTTCTTTGCTCTGTTTCTCTTTTAAATTTGGATTACCGTAAGTGTTGGTTTCTTTATCATGATTTGCTTTGTGTTTATGAATTGCTTGCATTCCTGCCAATATGCTTCACTCTGGTGTCAATCGCCGGTGGTTCTCAGTGTTTCGAGATCTGGGGTGGTTGTTGTTCCGAGGTCGAGGCACAACATTGTATCTTCCTGTGAAGATGTGGTTGTTCATGTTCCCTAAGTCAAGCTTGTTTGTGCTGGGTATTGAAAAAACCGAGTAATATTGCTCTACAAGGCATCGAGTTTTAGTGGCAATCTTTACTGAATAAGTCTTGGTCGTATCCTGTTTCAATTCTATTGTGTTATGTCTGGTTTATAGGAAATTTTATTGTTAATTTTGTTTCTCTCTTCAGCTGTAAATAAAGGGTAGATCCCTTCGAGAAAATCATCTTGGGGTTTATCAATTTTCAATTGTGTTGTTTCCTTTCATCTACAATTCAATTTCCTTTATATCAGTTCACATTGGATATCAGAGCGTGGTTAAGAGTAAAGAAAATATGGTTGAAGGTTCCCCGAAGAAGACATGAGCTTTGGCCGTTGGCAGCTTGGGATAAAAAAATGGGAGGGGGGCTTGTCCCTCAGTTTTCTGATCTTGATAGAGACAAATTGTGGCATCTCAGCCTATAAAATGATTGCGATAATGAAGGCAATAGGAGTGTGGGTCACAATTAAGAGCAATGAATATGTTGGATAGGAACATGTTCAAGGAGTTTTGGATGTGCTTACTCAAGTAGTGCCAGAGACGACTTTGATGGCTATCGCTCATGTGAAGACAGCGAAACAAGCCTGGAAAGCTCTGGAGGTGATGCATGTTGGCCAAAACAAAGTAAAGTCAACCAATGTGCTTAGCTTGAAGCGTGAGTTCCAAAGACTGGTAATGGAAGAAACTGAAACCATTCACAGTTTCTATCTTAAATTGGCAAGACTGGTGAGTGAGATAAGATCGCTAATTTATTTTGTATAGAGAAGCCATTTAGAGATAAGAGAACATAAGTGTACGAAGCAGTTTCAATCGATCGGATCTCCCACCTCCAGCAACCTTCCGGCGAGCTCCAACTACCGAATCGAAGATTGAACTCCCCTATTTCCATTCCAGCCATTAGTTTCATATTTTGGGGCTTCATACATAAATCAAGCTCCATGGTAGGCTATAAACCCATTTTGGGTTCAAGGTGTTTTTGGAGTTTTGAAGCGATTTTGAGCGAGTTTTTGATGATCTAAGCTAGGAATAATCATTACTAGCATGGGTTTTACCTTATTTCATCTCATTCTCAGGTCAATGTCGTTTTCATACACTGATTTCGTCGTTTTTAGCTCTATGGCTCGTGAGTAGTCACTCCGAGCCATGAATGTCGTTGTAAATACATTTTACTGTAATTAATGCATAAGGTTATTATTTATGGTGTTAGATGATAATTTTTACGATATTGAGTTTGATACCCATTTGTGTTCGTTACCCGATTCGATTGATTTTGATTGGTTTATGTACGTAGATCGATTTTTAGGTTAATTGAATCGGGGAAAATAATTTGTGCATATTATTTGCATGCTAAATTAGATATTTTGGATATGAACTTGATTATGAAAATTTTCAATCTCTCGCGCGAATATCAAGTGCTAGATTCATATTTTCGTAGCATTCCTTACTTAATATGTTTAGTGCTTATTTTGAATGCTTGACGTGTTCGTTGCATTCTATATGAGATTGATTATTTTCCGATGGTTGCTATTTATGTCTGGTGTGTTTTAAGCTAAATTGATGATTTCAGGCGTTGATTACCATTGAGTGGTTTATTGTTTTGGGTGTCGATTTCCCTATGAATTGTTAGTTGTAGCTATCTAAGATCGGCGTATGATTTTTTTGTGCACTTTGAGACTATTTGAGACATTAAATTGCATCATTACTTTTCTCGATGAGTTATCTAATTTGAGTTATACTAAGTCTCTTATTAGTGGACTTATGTATATCATACTCTAACCAAGACGTTCACGTTAAATTTGGAATGGTCGGGTTAAAGAAGTTGATCTAAATGTAGCTAGATAATTCACTTTTCCTAGAGATTGTGTTCTATACTTGAGTATTACTAGAA
Organism: Erodium maritimum; assembly: GCA_963921825.1. NCBI lineage: Eukaryota > Viridiplantae > Streptophyta > Magnoliopsida > Geraniales > Geraniaceae > Erodium > Erodium maritimum. The sequence continues at coordinate 21,034,918 of OY997596.1, forward strand.
CGAGTTTCTATTTTGTTCAACTTGATTATTGGTACTGTAATAACCACTCCCGGTCAACGCCAGTCAAACCTGCGAAAAACGGGAAAATTAAAAAAATTTGAGCAGACACTGAATTGAACCGGAAATGGACCCCGAGGGTCATACCGGACTTAAGTTGACCCCGTTATTGACCAAAGTGAGTTCCGGGGGACTCAGGGCAACTTTCTGATCAATTTGGGAAATGTTGACTTTTCGTTGGAAAAGTCAACCGAACGACGTTTTGGTCCATTCGAGGACTGTTTTGGATCCAAAAATCTTAGCAGTCGTCGTAGCGGTCTTAGTTGGGCCGTTTCCTTGTAGCCCGTCCAGTTTCGTAATTTCTTGGGAAAAGTGCCCGTTCGGGGCCCGAAACGTCCGTTTTTTGCGAATTTGATTGGAAAATATCAAGTAGATATTTTCCAAAAGGTGTGGGACCCACCTTGACACTTGTCCACATTGTGGTGGTGTTAGTCTTGGGGGGAAAGTGTGGTTGTGAGGGGTGGCCGAAATTAAGGGGTAAAGGAGAGAAAAAATAGGTTTTGTGTTAGTTTAAGAAAATAGAAAAAGAAAGAGAGAAGTTAGAGAGAGAAGGAGAAGAGAGAAAGGGAGAAGAAGAGAGTTGGGGTTAGGTTTTGGCACTATTCACGTCATTCAAGCCCTTGGATCGTCTTCAAGCAAGGAGCAAACTCGTTCCCCTCATCCTCCTCTATGGTAATACCTAAACCGATTCTCGTTTTGATTATTTTGGAAAGCTAGGGTTTGTTAAAACGAATGATCTAGGGTTGTGTGGAGGTTGGGGAGGTGTTGGAGACGTTTTAGAGGTGTTTGGGGGTTTAATTTCACGTTTTCCGGTGACCGAAGGCTCGGGAGGAGCTCCGGCCACCGTGGGTGGTGGCCGGCCGCCCATGAGGTGGCTGGACGGAGCTGGTAGCAGCCACAACATGGTGGCCGAGCCTCCCCTTGAACCCTAGGAGCTCTCGGCCAAGTGGGTTGGTGGGGCCCACGTGCTCGGGTGATCGGGTTTTGTGTTTCGGGTGGTTTAAAACGTTCCCCGGACCATTTACCCTAAACCGAATCGAAAATTGGAATTAAATTGGAGAAGTTGTAATTAACGGGTTTTAGAAACTTTAAACGTTAATTAATTGACTCGGAAGTCGGAATTTGATTCCGTCAAGGGCGTTGGGTTCCTTGAACTATTCTAAGACCGTAGAAACGAAAACGGGGACTTTTGGAGCCCCGGATGGCAATTAACAAAACCCGGGCAGATTCGCCATGTCGGGCGAATCGGGACTTTATGGGTCCTTTATCGACAATGTCGAGTAATTGGGAAGTTTGGGAGTGATCGACATTGTCGGGGTTAAGTTTGGGCATCGAGTTTAATGGTTTTCGGTTTATTCCTGCGAGTTGTTTAGTGACTTTAAATTGCGTTCCTTTAGATCGTGCCACGGACCGAGGCAAGGGAAAGCTGGGTGAGTGACTGAGATCATCACCGGAGATCGTGGTTTGACTTTTGGGAGAACACGCACGAGGTAGGGAAAAGTAGCCGGATCTCGGCCCTGATTGGGGAAAGTTAACAGTAGAATTGCATGTGACACCGGGGTGTCGTGGGTTGAATAGGTTTATTTAAATATTAGAAAAGCATGCTACGGGAACTTGGTAATTACTAGAAAAGCATGATACGGGTTTGTAGCGTTTATTAGAAAGACATGTTACGGGAACTTAGTAATTATTGGAAAGGCATGTGACACTTAGTGGTGTCGTAGGAGTAGAGAACTTAGCGATAATTGTTTTACTGGAGGCATATGACCATGCCCGGAGGTTGATTGTGAACTTATCGATATTAGGAGTACTGGAGGCATATGACCATGGCTGGAGGTTGATTGTGAAACTGTTGATAGTAGGACTGTTGGAGGCTTGGGTTAAGCCGGAGGTTGGTTGTTTAATTGTTGGTGTTTAGGGTGGCCATGAGAGCCCGTGTATTTATTGTTGAGTTCGGGTGGCCATGAGAGCCCGTGTTATTTATTTGTTGAGTTTGGGTGGCCATGAGAGCTCGTATTATTTATTGTTGAGTTTGGGTGGCCATGAGAGCCCGTGTATTTATTGTTGAGTTTTGGTGGCCATGAGAGCCCGTGTATTTATTGTTGAGTTTGGGTGGCCATGAGAGCCCGTGTGTTATCATTGGCGTCTTGGGATTGTTGAGCCCGTGAGTTAAGTGGATGTGTCTTGGGAGGCCATGATGGCCCGTGGGGTTGTTGAACCCGATTCTTGACTGCTGAGGTGTCTTGAGTGGCCTTGAGTGCCTGTTTGTTGAACTTTCTTGTGTTTGTGGTTGTGTTTGCCCGAACCGACTGTGTGTCGGGGAGTGGTGTGGATTTTGGCAGGTTACGAGCATTCTTGGGCTGGCCTGACCAAACTCGAGCCTCGACAGGTTCTGAGCATTCTTCGGCTAGCATGTTCCGTGTCCGGATCTCGAAAGGTTATGAGCATTCTTCGGCTAGTCTGATCCGTGACCGGGTCCCAGCAGGTTACGAGCATTCTTCGGCTGGCCTGATCCGTGTACGAGGCTCGGCAGGTTCTGAGCATTCTTCGGCTAGCCTGATCCGTGTTCGTGTCTTTGGGGAAGGTCATTGTTGGTTGTGTCGGTTTTACTTTACGAGTTTGAGGTTGAGTCTGGTGAGGGAGGTTACTGAGTAGCTGGTTTGCGATCCTTTGTGATCTTGTTTGGTGTGCGATCCTTTGTGATCTTGTTTGGTGTTGCGTGGTTTCTTTCGAGTCCTTGGGAGAGGTCGTGATCGTTGTGTCAGGTCTACTTTACGTGTCAAAGTGTTGAGTTGGTCAAGGAAGGTAACAGTGGGTGTATGTCCAGTCAGAGTCCTTGGGTTGGGGACAGTGTCCCCCGGTGTTGACTTTATTTTTGGTGTTAATGGCATTGTCTGCTAATTATGTCGTAGTCAGTCTGTTATCTGTGGTGGTGAGCGAACGCTCACCCCTAGCTGCTTTTCCTACAGGTACTGTTCGTGGGACGGACTAGGTGAGCTCTCGAAGCTTGTGGAGCTAGGAGCGGAGTCCGGGTTTTGTCTTTTGAGTCTAGTGACGGATACCTTGTACTTTTGTCCACTTGTTGGGACGTGTTCTAAACTGTAATTATTATTTTGTTGAACAAATGGTACTTTTAGAGGGTTTAATGAAAACAGGTTTCAAGTGTTTTATGTTTTAAAAGGTTCGCGTCCTTAGTTCAGTTTTACTGAAATTGGGGCGTGACAGGTACCATCTTGATTGTTGGTGTTCGATATTCAAGAAGTGAACTAAGAGTAGCTAGACACAATTCTTTATTTGTGCTTGTCTATTTTGGCATTTGTGTGTTACTAGGGTAAGCATCGCTTATACTATGTAAGTTGACTCGCTTTGATTATTTGTCGATATGATATATTATCAAGTTGAGAAGCAACTTAAGATGATGCAAAATAGATGTATGAGAGTTCGATGATTGGTTTTACTTGAACCATAGAAATCCATACTTGCACATTTACTCCGGTAATTGGTTTTTGAGCCATGACGAGAGCACTCTTTTCATAATCATTGACACTCTGAAAATTAACTCTCAGAATGGCACGACAAGCGTACCGGTCGTCAAGTAGTAATGTGGGTTTAGTCCGAGATATCGTACCTGAGGGAGCAATTCGACAAGCACTTTGGTTAATTAATTCGCTGGTCAAGCTATTCCTATACCGATAATTGGTTTTGTTTTGAAAATAATAATTCGATACAATTTTGAAACAATGTAAATGATCCGAGAATGTAAGAGCACAATATCAAAAGCAGATTTAAAATCAGAGATTTAAAGCGATCTAGGACATTGACGGGGTTCTGATATGATGAATAAATTATCGGGATTCGGTCTACACTTGCAACTAGTATTATTCTAAAGGCAACAGGAATTCTCTATCACTAGTCCTAACCATCTCTTGATCGCATTAGGACCCTATCGTACTCTGGCCACCTAATTATCTCTAATCTAGGTGTAGAAAGGTACCAAGCATTAAGATTTACGAATTCCTCTAACTTTTCGGGTTTTACTCCTATGGTTATTGCACTCGTGTCAGTATAGCCATATTCTAGTCTAGATTGAAACCCGAGTTATATAATTACTTTTCCTCCTACTAACCTCATTTCTCAATTGTTGGTTACTAGAATTCATATATCTATCACGTGATCAAGGCGACAAAGCATTAAACACGAAATTATATAAACGATAGCATAAATACAAGTTTAACATGTGTAAAGTCGAAACCCATTCATTTATGTCATCCATCGTTCCCCTATGTCCTAGATCAAAGGTATTTAGTTCATGACAGCGGAATAAGAACACAAAACGCAGTTGAATGCAATCATAAACATCATAACTAGCGAAAGCGATACAAATACCGGATTATCAATCACAACGATGAAGTACTTCGATTACAAGTCTCCAAAACTCCAAACCTTCAATCCTAGCTCTCAAACTTGTGTTTTTCTCTCTGAAACTCGTGATCCCCATGCTAATGCCCTAATTTCCTATTTATACATCGACAAAAACTAAGGGCAAAAGAGGAAATCTGACTGAAAAGTTACTGTTCTGCGCGTCGTACGGCCATCCGTACGTCGTATGAGGAGAGTATGATACCTACTTCGTCCATACCCCGTATGAAATGGAGTATGGTTCCTACTCCAGACATATGCCGTACAAATTGGAGTATGGATCTTACTCCAGCCATACGCCGTACGAACTGGAGTACGAGCTCAGATCCACTTTTAGCTTCTCTTTTCCTTGTTTGCACGCTCAGCCCACGTCCAATGCACGGCGTACGACATCTTGATTTGAAGAATTTGCAGTTTTTACTCTGTTTTGGCTCTTTTCCGCTCCGAGATCCTATTTCCTGTGGAGAGAGATCAACTGCACCAAAGTAGAGAAATACACATCAAAGTACATAATACCGAGACTGAAAAACTCAAGAATGTGGGCTAAAAACATCTAGAATAGATGCATTTTACGTCCACATCAAATCCTCTAGTGGAGCTCTATTCCGTGTATGGAAGCAGTACAAGACCTCCAAATCCCTCTTCATCACTTTGTCTTGGCTCTTATTGCGGCCAAAAATAATGAACGTGAGGATCTTGTGAAAATATTGGAGCTTGGGAGACTTAAGGTCAGCCGCCTTTAAGGGCTCAATAAAACCAGCCTCAGGCGAACAGATTGCAGCCCACATCCTATCAGTTGTACCTTTATAATAGTTGAGGTTGGGGGTACGGTAAATTCAAACAGATCCCCGAATTCTCTTCTAGTCAGTTGAAACTGACAACCACACAACCTGAATTCAGCTACATACTCTCGTGTTACATTTCTAGTTGCATAAGTCAACCCTAAAGATGCGAGAAACTCAATGGTGAGCCTCTCGAATGTCGGTACATTCCAATTGAGGAGCATTGGAAACCCGACACCCTCTACTCCAACAATAAAAGCATCCCTAAACCCAAAATTGGCTAGGAACTCATGATCTACAAATTTGCATGCAACAAATAGGCGATTCAAGAGACGATCACGTCTCGTCTGATGGTCCTCCACATCAAAATCCAAACATGCAACAGATGGAGTAAATAAAATAGGGGTACCTGATCGATCAGGAATATCTGGCTCTTCATCTGATTCTGTGTTGGTTCTTTGCTTCTTGCCCTTAGAAGTGGTTGTTTGTTTCCCTTTAGCTTTAGAGGTGGCTGGAGTAGCAGAAGCAGGCCTCTGAGATAGTCTCATGGTGGACAAAGGATTTACAGCGTTTCTACTATGTTAGTACAGCGTAGGAGGGGCGTACGATGTGTACCCTTCACGTACGGCATTGAGAATGGCGTAGGCGTTCAGTAGGCAGCCTACTCTGCTTGTACGGCGTGGACTTGGGCGTACGACTTGCTACTCCTCGGTTCTTCTCATTCCCGAGCTTTAGGCGTGGTTCCTCCTCGTCTCTAAGTGCTTAGGACTCTCGAAACCGAGTTGAAGGCTTGGTTTATGGTTGATGGTTTACAGGTAGGTGAAGGAGAGGGTGGTTGCTGCAAGGTCGGTGGATGATGGTGATGGGGTGATGGCTGCGAAAAGTCTGAGAAGGTTTGGAGACGATGAAGAAGGGTAAGGTTTGATGAGGTGGGGGTGAAAAGAGAAAGTAGGGTAAGGTATTTTTTGTGTAAAGGGAAATCTGGAAAGAGGGGATAAGGTGTGGAATTCGAGGCCCAAACAGCAAATTCGAAGCCCAGTTGGAGCTTCATACGCAGCCCATACGACGTACAAGCCGATTACGTGACCTACGCATTCTGTACGATGTAGTTAGTGGAGTACGCTGCGTACACCAGGCCTACGACGTACGGTAGGGCGTATGGGAAAAAATTCACTCCGTGCACACGACCGGTGCAAATTTATCTGCTCTCTGTCTATATGCACGCCCATCACACCCCTCATGCACGATGTGTACTCCCCTTTTTTCCTTCCATATTTTTTTTCGGCCTCTTTATTTTTTCCTTTTCAAAGCTTCTACTTGCATTTTCGAGCTTACTGATCCAATGTCCTGCACATCGGTGTCCAAAATTAAATTTACACATACAAAGATGTTTAACTTAAATTTAAAGAACATTAATAGAGCCCGGGTTGCCTCCCGAGAAGCACCTTTGTTTAAAGTCGTTGGCTCGACTTGAGGGTGGTCTGTGCCGCCACTCTATCCTCTTCTAGGCTAATTGGAAAGTGTTGCGACGCTTCCGCTCGCCCATACACCTTTACCAATCTCTTTCGGCTTCTTCCACAAGTTCACCACCAAGCTGAGATCATTTTCCATCAAGACCCTGCACATACAACATGACGGGTTACATTCTCGAATATGGATCAATGTTTCACCCAACATTCTGCTCTTTGTTGTCACGCCCCAATTTCAGTAAAACCGAACTCGGAACGCGAACGTTTAAAACAATAAAAAAATTCAAACCTTTTAAATAAAACACTTTAAACCACCATTTACTTAAACAAAATAATTATTTACAACTCAAAAGTACGTCCCAACAAGTGGACAAAATACAAGGTATACGTCGCTAGACTCAAAAGTAAACCCGGACTCCCGCTCCTAGCTCTTCAAGCTTCGGAAGCTCACCTAGTTCATCCCGCGACCAGTACCTGTAGGAAAAGCAGCTAGGGGTGAGCGTTCGCTCACCACCACGGATAACAGACTAACTACGACATACATAGCAGACAATGCCGGTAACACCAACAACATCCCGACTGACACACACAACTGTTACTTTCCTCAACCGACTCAACACTCGGACCCGTAATGTACACCCGACACAACGATTGACGACTTCCTCCAAAGACACGACAGATAACCACGCAACACCCAAGATCACTAAGGATCGCACACCAAACAAGATGACAAAGGATCGCACTCCAGCTGCTCAGTAACCCCCTCACGCCCTTTACCGATCCTTGTCAGGCCAAGCGGTCGACCTGTCGCACTTTTCCCGACACAAAGTCGGATCAGGCTGTCGACCTGTCACCCCTAACCACGCACGCGCGGCCAGGACCCCTTTCCTCACGGGCGGGCCCCCTACCCCGTCTGAACATGCAGACGCGTGCGATCACAGAACCCCCGTTTCATGAAGCGGGCCCCCAACCTCAGGTAACCACAATCACAATCACAAACAAAGCTCAACAAACAGCAACAACACCGGTTTAACACTCCACAGGCACTCATGGCCACTCAAGACACCAACGGTAAAACACGGGCACTCACGGCCACCCAAGACACCAACGGTAAAACACGGGCTCAACAACCCCACGAGCACTCATGGCCACCCAAGACACCAACGGTAAAACACGGGCTCAACAACCCCACGGGCACTCATGGCCACCCAAGACACACCAACAGTAAGGACACGGGCTCAACAACCCCACGGGCACTCATGGCCACCCAAGACACCAACGGTAAAACACGGGCTCAACAACCCCACGGGCACTCACGGCCACCCAAGACACCAACGGTAAAACACGGACTCAACAACCCCACGGGCACTCATGGCCACCCAAGACACCAACGGTAAAACATGGGCTCAACAACCCCACGGGCACTCATGGCCACCCAAGACACACCAACAGTAAGGACACGGGCTCAACAACCCCACGGGCACTCATGGCCACCCAAGACACAACTACACAATCAACCTCCGGGCATAACCAATGCCTCCAGCAGTTCTATTATCAACAGGCTCACAATCAACCTCCGGGCATAACCAAATGGATCCAGTAGTTCTAATATCAATAGTTCACTATTCCTACGACACTACTCAGTGCCACATGCATTTCTATTGTTCGATACGTTCCCGTATCATACGACACCACCCGATATCGCCTGCCTTTCTAATATTCGATAAACTTACTAAACCCACGACACCCAAGTGTCACATGCATTTCTACTGTTAACTTTCCCTAGTCAGGGCCGAGATCCGGCTACTTTTCCCTACACTTAAAGCGTGTCAAACCCGATACTCTTACTCCGGAAAAGCTCCATAATTCCCGCTTAGCCTCCCTATTTCCACGGTAGGCGACACGGTCTACAATCATTACAATTAACACACTTTTTAAGTAAGCATGTGAAACCCGAATTTAAATAATTAAACGCCCAAATGCAACCCCGACAATGTCGATCACTCCCAAACTTCCCAATTACTCGACATTGGCAATAATGGGCTCGGAAAAGCCCGATTCGCCCGACATGGCGAATCTGCCCGGGTTTTGAAAACGCCCTTCCGGGGCTCCGAAAATTCCCGTTTTCGTTTCTACGGTCTTAGAATAATTCAAGGGTTCCTATGCACTCGACGGAATCAATTTTCGACTTCCGAGTAATTTAATTCGCGTTTAAAGTTTCTAAACCCGTTAATTACAACTTTCACAATTTAATTCCAAATTTCGATCCGGGTGTAGATTAATGACTCGGGGAACGTCCTAAACCACCCAAACACGAAAACCTGATTACCCGAGCATGTGGGCCCCACACGGCCATAACGAAAAATGTTCCTTTTCACCACAAAACGTTCCTAACGAACCCCAATCCTTAACCCAACCTTAATCAACTCATTTAAACTAAAACCCTAAAATTCAAACGTACCAAAACGAAAATAAATTAGGTTCTCACCGTAGGGAATGATGACGGGAGCTCGATTCTTCAACCGTTGAGACGATCCGCCGGTTGGATCGTCGGGAAATCACCAAAATGTCACACTTTCTCTTCTCTTTTTCCCTTTTCTCCTTCTCCTTCCTCTCTCTACTTTCTCTCTCCAATTCTTCTCTTTTTTTGAATATGGCCGAGACATCTCATTGCTTTCCCTTTTGTTTTGTCTTAAAAATAACAACTTTACCATATTTACCAAACTAACACCAAAGTATCATCTTTTGTTTTGTTCAAGAAACCTAACACCACCACATAATTGACATGTGGCAAGTGGGTCCCACACCTTTTGAAAAATATCTTTGAGATATTTTCCAATCAGATTCGCGAAATTCGGCCGTCTCGAACCCCGAACGGGCACTTTTTCCAAGAAATTACGAAACTTCACGGGCTACAAGGAAACGGCTCAACTAAGACCTCCGTGACGACGGCTAAGCTTTTTGGATCCAAAACGGGCCTCGAACGGACCAAAACGTCGCTCGGTTGACTTTTCCAGAGAAAAGTCAACATTTCCCAAATTGGTTAGAAAGTTGCCCTGAGTCCCCCGGAACTCACTTTGGTCGATATCGGGGTCAACTTAAGTCCGGTATGACCCTCGAGGTCAAATTTGGGTTCATTTAAGTGTCTGTCCAAAAATTTTAAATTTTCCTGTTTTTCGCTGATTTGACTGGCGTTGACCGGGAGTGGTTCTTACATTTGTCCTAAGAACGTGCATAAGCTCTTTTTCCCTGTCATCAGCTAAGTTAGATGAAATCACAATAGGGTATATATCATTTTCTCCCAAATACACATATTTCATATTATTCAGGAGAGATTTAAGTTGACTCTTCAGAACTACCCTATTATTATTCTCTAATTCAGGTTGTGGAGGGATTTTATTGTCTTCTTGATTCAACTCAGTCATGTGCTCATCTTCAGAACTGATGAGTTTACATGTCGAGTCTTTGGATTTAACATTACCCTTGACTACATAAAATGTTTTCTCCTCCTCACCATGCCTGACTTTGATTTCCCCTCGTTCTGCATCAATTAAGGCTCTAGCAGTATCCAAAAATGGTCTCCCCATAACGAGAGGGATCCTATGATCCTTCTGCATGTCTAGCACGATGAAATCTGCGGGGTATATAAATTCCCCAACCTTGACTAATACATTCTCTATAATTCCCCTAGGAATTTTCACTGACCTGTCTGCTAGTTGCAAGGTCACTCAGGTTGGTGTGGGCTCATCCGCAAGTCCTAACTTCCTATACACCGATAATGGAATAAGGTTTATACTATCCCCTAAATCACATAGGGACTTTTCAAAGTGAACATTACCTATGTCACATGGTATAGTAAAGCTCCCTGGGTCCTTACACTTAAGAGGTAATTTGTTCAGCAACATGGCTGAACACTCTTCACTTAGATTCACAATCTCCCCATCTAACAACTTCTTTTTCTAACTTAACAACCTTTTCATAAATTTGGTTATCTTAGGGATCTTGGTCAATGCTTCAAGATGAGGAATATTAATGTCCAACCTCCTAAATATATCTAAAAAAGAGGTATATTGACCAACCAACCTATTATTCTTACATACATAAGGAAAAGGAAGAGGTGGAGTCCACTTTTCTGATTCAACAGTAGACTCCCTTACCTTCTTACATATGATGGGTTCCTCAACCTCTGCCCCTTTATGGTGACTCTCATCTGCATTATCGTTCTGTGGAGGAACATGTTCCTCTAGTGCCTGATTGTGGATTGACATTATGGCATTGACACTATCCCTGGGGTTCCTTTCTGTGTTGCTCGGGAGGCTTCCTGGTGCCCTGGAATTCAATAGAGTTGATATCTGTCCAACTTGGATCTCTATGTTCTGGAACCGAGAGTCATTGTTTCAGTTCACTTTATGTTGCTCCTGCACAGATGCCTTGTGCAACTCAATCACCTCCTTTTTATCCTCCTTCATCTGTGCCATCATGGTTAGCATCATCTGCTCAAGTTTAGAGGAGGAATCTTGTGAATGCGCATTTTGAGGCAGTTGTTAATACTGTTGATTTTGGTTCCACTGCTGGAACTGCTGGTTCTGAGACCTCTGCTGATAGCCTTGTCCTTAAGGTCTTTGTTGAAATCCATGAGGAACTTGACTCTGGTTCCCCACATAGTTTGCAGTTTCTCCTTGAGGTTCTCCAATACCTTCAATATAGTCAAGAAGATCAGAAAATGACGGAACATGCATTGCATCCAATCTCTTTGTGACACTCTAGACAATCTGATCCACCACCCTGTCCATTGATGATGACTCCACTGCATTAACCGTTCCCTTATATCCTGCGCCTCTTCTGTTGGACTGCCAGACTCTATTAGAAGCCATCAAGTTCAAGAGAGCCACATTGTTCTCTGGAGTCAATTGCACAAAAGAACCTCTAGCTGCTGAATCAAGTTGTCCTTGGCTGACCTCATTCAGACTCGAATAGAAAGTTTGTAGTTGGACCCATAGTGGTTGACCATGATGCGGACACTGCCTCAATAAGTCAGAGAACCTCTCCCATGCTTCTACTAACGTTTCACCACCTTGTTGAGAAAATGTGTTAATGTCAGCTCTTAGCTTTATCGTCTTCTTTGGTGGGAAGAACTGATTCATGAATGCTTCCACCAACTGGTCCCATGTTCTGTTGCTCCTAGTAGGCAATTCTCTTAGCCACTTACTTGCTTTATCCTTCAGTGAAAAAGGAAAAAGCCGAAGGCGCACTGCATCACTTGATACTCCATTATACCTGAACGTATCACAAAACTCGAGGAACGTTGTTAAATGTTCCAATGGATCCTCGTGTGCATTCCCGTGAAATGGGTCACCTCTCACCAGGTTGATAATTGATGTCTTGATCTCAAATGTCGGGTTCGTGACTGGTGGTGCGACAATGCTGCTCTCAATGCCTCGGATTGATGGAGTTCCATACTCCATCAATTTCCTTTGTCTCGGTGGCACCTCTGGAGCAAACAGGGGATTAAAGCCAGGAGGAGCTGGATTTCGCTCCCTAATTGGGTTCTCATTCCTTGGCTGGATCACATCCCTTTGGTTTCCATCCTGGTCATTCTCATTATCCGAGTGATGACTCGAACCAGAGTGATGACTCGATACGGAATGATGACTCATAGCTTGCTTCCCTTGACGCTTCGCGATCCGAGCGTTCCTCTCGACCTCTTAAATATTTGTAGTCAACAAGCTCGGAGAGGGGTGAGACCGCAATTGCATACACAAAGTTAAATAAAAGAAAAAAATGAAATAGTCTTAACACGAATTACAAACGTATCAGAGTTGCCTTAGTGGCTCCCTGGCAACGGTGCCATTAACTTGACACTCTGAGAATTAACTCTCAAAATGGCACGCAAGCGTACCGGTCGTCAAGTAGTAATCAGGGTTTAGTATGAGATATCGTACCCAATGGAGCAATTAGACAAGCACTTTGGTTGATTAATTCGATGGTCAAGCTATTCCTATACCGATGATTGGTTTTGTTTTGAAAATAATAATTCGATACAGTTTTGAAACAATGTAAATGATCCGAGAATGTAAGAGCACAATATCAAAAGCAGATTTAAAATCAGAGATTTAAAGCGATCTAGGACATTGACGGGGTTCTGATATGATGAATAAATTATCGGGATTCGACCTACACTTGCAACTAGTATTATTCTAAAGGCAACATGAATTCACTATCACTAATCCTAACCATCTCTCGATCGCATTAGGACCCTATCGTACTCTGACTACCTAATTATCTCTAATATAGGTGTAGAAAGGTACCAAGCATTAAGATTTACGAATTCCTATAACTTTCGGGTTTTACCTTTATGGTTATTGCACTCGTGTCACTCTAACCATATTCTAGTCTAGATTGAAACCCGAGTTATATAATTACTTTTCCTCCCACTGACCTCATTTCTCAATTGTTGGTTACTAGAATTCATACATCTATCACGTGATCAAGGCGACAAAGCATTAAGCACAAAATTATATAAACGATAGCATAAATACATGTTTAACAAGTGTAAAGCCGAAACCCATTTATTTATGTCATCATATCGTTCCCCTATGTCCTAGATCAAAGGTATTTAGTTCATGACAGCGGAATAAGAACACAAAACGCAGTTGAATGCAATCATAAACATCATAACTAGCGAAAGCGATACAAATACCGGATTATCAATCACAACGATGAAGTACTTCGATTACAAGTCTCCAAAACTCCAAACCTTGAATCCTAGCTCTCAAACTTGTGTTTTTCTCTCTGAAACTCGTGATCCCCATTCTAATGCCCCAATTTCCTATTTATACATCGACAAAAACTAAGGGCAAAAGAGGAAATCTGATTGAAAAGTTACTGTTCTGCGCGTCGTACGGCCATCCGTACGCCGTATGAAGAGAGTAAGATACCTACTTCGTCCATACCCCGTATGAAATGGAGTATGGTTCCTACTCCAGACATACGCCGTACAAACTGGAGTATGGTTCCTACTCTAGCCATACGCCGTACGAAGTGGAGTACGAGCTCAGATCCACTTTCAGCTTCTCTTTGCCTTGTTTGCACGCTCAGCCCACGTCCAATGCACGGCGTACGACATCTTGACTTGAAGAATTTGCGGTCATGGATCCCATAGTATGAACACGACACCCATAATTGAACACGACACCCATAGTTGAACACGACACCCATAGATGACCAGAGCCATGACCAGAGACATTGATTACCTTATGCATGATTGACTTTATGTATGAACACGACACCCATAGTTGTTTTCTCCTACAAAAAGTTCACATTTTATTTCAGTTTTGTCTTTTTTTATTTCTCATACAAAATTCTCATCAACATTTACTTTTCCGTTTTCACTATCTGAACCATTAGCTTACTTTCGAGAAGTGTATTTAGTGACATTCATACACTTTTCTCCCTTTTTACCAATTCTTCATAGATTTAGCCATCTTTGGTCCGATTGCTCCCTAGTGTTCGACGATTTCTTACCATTATAAATATATTGTTTGAATGGCTGTGTACGGAAGCACGTTAAAGAGGGTATGCTAAAACCTCTTCTTCACTCTCTCAATAGAGCTATCATTTGCTTCTCAATGATAACATTAAGCATCTCTATTTGTGGATTTTCCACTGAAGTACACCTTTACTGTCCTGCATGTAAGAGAATAATATCTTCAAGAGTCATTTCTTGTCCTACATATATTTTGATAAGCTTCAACTGATTTTGCAAGTTGTTTCCTTAGAATATTCAGAGGCAGTCTGAGAACTAGATCTTGGGGAAACTGAGCAGCTTGTATTTTCAGAAGATGAGTTGGTGAATAGGTCTATAGTAATTTGTTGAATGGGTGGGATGAATTTGGAGTCAATGGTGGATATTCAGACTTTGAATGCTTGTCTCCTCAGACAGATTTCTATTTCTTTTGAGACAGATTAGAAATGTTGAGTATGCACTAACACATAAGCTATATCAATGTGAGTTCCTTTCTTTGATTGTGGATGAGTAAATAAAACCTTACCTTGTGAAGCTACTGCTGCTTGGAATGTCTCTTCACACCACCCTTGACATGGCACGCGTTGTACTGATATCCATGCTAATTTTCCACCTTTCTTACTTGAGTCTTCATTTCCTAGAATGAAGGTTAGCCGATGTTGTATCCAAATACCATCCTCCTTTATCAATTCCTTATATAAAAAAAAGAATCTGGACAATAAACAAGGAAAACTTTGTTCCCCAGATCTTTTAATTGAATTTTGCACACTCCTAATAGAACTATCTTATGCATAATTGCTTCCGTGGATAGATTGAGATGTCCTATGGACATGTGAGATTGCTATAGAATTTTCACTTGAGATGTGACTACTGATCCTTTCTTGATGAAATCTTCATAAGTTTTTGCTTCCTTGTTATGAAGGCTATAAAATTCTAACAATTCAGGATTATCTTGAGCTTTGTTGTAGCTTCTTGAAGGAGAATTTATGTCCCAGGCTTTTATTACAAATAGGGTCTGGTTGTTGATCTTCATCCCATTGAATCTCAGGATTGTTTCTTGCAAGTTTTCTTGGGAGGAGAAGTAAACAAAACCATATCTTTTTCCTTTAACATTTGGATTGAAGCCTACTATTGATATGTTGTTGCCCTGTAAATTTCCAAACACTTTCTAACCAGGTAGAGGGAGCATGAGCTGGGATATTGAGGATGAATGTTGTGTAGTTTTTGGAGCGGCCTAGAATGGGATGGATTTGATGATGTTTTTTTCCTGTGGCTGAAGGTTGAAGCAGGTTTTTTTTGTCCTGTTGTTCTAATTGGTTGAATGTGCTCGAAACCAGGATGAGGATATCCAAAAGAAGAAGAGCCTTCAACAATATTTTTTTTTTGATCAGTAGATTTTTTTTTTATAAAAAAACCACCAGTTTCAAAATGAAATCGATGGCCAAGGGCGAACCCTCATTACAACCCAGAGGACAAAGCCTCAAACCAACAATCCCAACAAGGGGAATTACAAACATATGGTCTAATAACCCTGATAAACCTAACATTAAGCACAAACCAATAGACTGAAAAGCCAAACTTTAATCAGAACAAAGGCAGGGTCTAACAAATGCTTAAACAAATAATTACTAACGTTAAGCAAACCAAACACCCAACAAGGGGTGAACCAGACAAACAAAACAAAACCAGAAAGGTCTTAGTACCCTGATTAACTACCATTAAGTCCAACACAAACTAAAAACAGAGAACCAAAAGGGTAAAAGGAAAAAACCCAAGCTTCAAAAAACCTCCAGCTTCACACCAACAACAGCAAAGCCACCCACACCCGATCACCGTAAGTCCACACCTTCGAAACCGAAGAAATAGTGCCCCTTACCCCCTAAACCACATATGACTACTCTTCGAAACCGGCCCGAAGACCGAACAATCTCAAGGTGGCCAACACCAGTAAGACTGTGAGGCCCCAACCACTAAACGGGTTGAGAAGGGGAAGAGGAAAGTAAATGAGGCGTAGAGAGCAAAGGGGACACCAGTAACAATGAAGACGACACCCATCTCGACGCTGGCCAGCACCAAACAACGATTGAACCACCAAAATTGGCAGATCTGTAGGGATAAGGGGGAAGAGCGAGAAAGGACTAGGCCCCACCCTCCGTGACCGCGAGTCTCCGGTGACCAAACCCCTCCATTTCAAACCCCAGATCTCCGAACAAGCCAACCGGCTAACAACCTACTCGATAACACATCGAGAGGCCCCGACCCAAAAAGGTCGGGAAAGGGAGATCTGAATAAGAAAGAAGGAGGTGGGAGATACCTTTGGGTAGCCGACCATCAGGGACGCCCAGATCCTCCTCGACGGGCTCGGAGCTTCCAAATCTTCAACAAATCCTTGCCGGAAAAGATTCCCACGGAAGATCCACAAGTGAAAACGCCTAAAAGGACGGAGGAAAGCCAAGAGATTGTAGATCTGATGTCGGGCTGTCAGATTCGAGAGCAAGGGAGAACAGGAAAGGGGTTTTCAAACCAGAGAATGAGAGAAGAAGACAAGGGGGAAAAGAGAAATAGAAGGTAAGGAGAAGAAGGGGGAGTGGCCATCGGTGACGTTCATGCCAGGATGGCCGAGAATCGCCACCGACAACCACAAGACGGCTAGGGTTAGGACGAAGAAGGAGAGGAGGTTTTTAAAGAGAAGTTAGAGAGTTTTTGCTTTTTCATAATAAGAGCCTCCAACAATATCTCTTTGCTAAAAGACCTTTTGCTGATAAATATGTTTTGGGAACTCAAACCAGCTTCGATCCCTTATTATTGCCCCCACAACATATTTATCAGCAAAAGGTCTTTTAGCAATGAGATATTGTTGGTTTGAGTTTTCCTTTCTTTGTTTTTTTGGAGAGAACTTATTTTCGTTCAAAGAGAGACTGTTCTTTGTGTATTTCCTTAAGAGCTTCCCTGAATGAGATGTTAGATCCGAGGAGTTGTTATTAATATCTTGAATGTTTGTAGGAGGTAGAGCGATTTGTTTTCCACGCTCGCTGCCTTGATTACTTCTTCTGTTTTTCTAAGTGTCTTTATCCATGAACAAGGGTTTCGAAGTTTGATGTTTTATCTGTATCTAAAGCCACGGACTGAAAACATTTATCATAAAACACCTTCTTTCTGTCTAAGAGTTTAGTGTAGCCTCCAGATGAGTACTGTTAAGTTTTATTAGATGAGGAAGGTGACTGAAACCTCTTATTTCCTCCTCTTTTCTTGATCCTTTTTTTTGCATTGTTGTTCGTTGCAGGAAAAACTAACCGGCCAATCTAATCTCTCCTTTGTAAATCCTCCACCGTGTTCTTGAACCGACAGGCTTGATACCTACCTTCCTCCATCAGCTCCACCTTGTGAGTTGCAGGTCGTCAAGCTTGAAAGAGTTCTTCAATAGACCTTCAAATATTCTTCAGGATGAAGATTGGGTCCTGTAGCATCCTAGAGAGAGATTCTGGTCGGCATTACATTTTCTGTGTGCTAACCTAATCTGACATGCTGCCTAGTCTTAATCAAAAGTTGCATTGATCCAACCAATGTAGCTATTCTAATTAGAGTCACATCCACATCACAAATTAACATGAGATATATCTTATTAGAGGCTACTATTTCCTAAGAAAACACACCTCTCATATGCCGTATGTAATAGTTTCTTACGTTACTTTCTGTTGTTGTAAGTATCACTTAATCCCATGCTTAGTATCTTATACAAGTACAAAAAGAAAGAAGAAGAAGTAGAGCTAGTTGGAACGTAGAGGAGGATTGTGGCGGTCCATAGGAAGTTTGATGTTTCCAAGAGAGCCAGCGGGAACGAGCTCAAGGTCCTCACAGTTGCATATTTCGATCATGAACCCATCAGGATCGTTGAAGAAAAGCTGATCTATTCTCGTTCCCCTCTTCTCATCCTCCACCCTCCTCTTCTTGTACCCAACCTCCCTCTCCTTGAGTCTCTCCTCCATTGCTTCCATGTCCTCGCACTACATCACATGTATACGCATAATTCTAAAATATATAATAACTACTTTATGGTGTATATAATTTGGTCTGTTAACTTAAATTTGTTTTCGCTGATAAAAACAAGCCAACCTGAAAAGAGATGTGGTTGTCCATGGGGTCTAACTCTGCGGTGTCGGGCAGCTTATGTTCATCATTGGATTGAACCAAATGAACTCCGATGCCGTAATTGAAGAGCCAGGCTCCGTCGAAATCCAACGCCGGAGGCCTCTCGATCTTCACGAACCCTAGGACCTTGGTGTAGAAATCGATCGACTTCTCCACGTTCCGGCACAGCCTCGACACGTGATTCAGTGCCATTAGTGGTGGAGCCGTGTCCTCTTCTTCGCGCCTCTTCTCCTCTCGTTTCTGCATCCGGTACCTGTACGTTGATGTAATTGGGTTTGGCTATCTTTCTATATAGACTCGGTGGCGGCCGATTACACGTGCAATGCGAGACAAGGAGAGGGCGACACGCGTTCTCGTGTCTTGGAAGGAGGAGTACCTTTGTGTTGTATCCACTGCCGGCACACCCGCTTTCGTTTCACTCATCACAGCTAAACAGAATTTTGTATTATAACTAATATGGGGCAATTAGTTTTTTAGTGGTGGATCTTTTCCTCACCTAAGACCCCGAAGAAGTTTAAATACCTTAATTCTATAAAGTTATACTCGGACAAATCAATTCCGGATAAAATAATCTAACCCCTAGGCTCTCTCCGTGCAGTTACCTCTCCCTCCCCCATTATATCATTGAAGCTCTTTATTTTTAAGCTCTCGGATATCTTGATTGGGTCAATCATAACCCCTCGAGGTACATTTTACTGTCGACAATCCTTTCAGATCGGCGTTGGTTTCGTTTATGCATCATTCCAGCTCCTCACCCGTGTTCAGCCTCCTCTCCCAACTCGACCATGCAGCTTCCTGCTCCCGTCGCTTCCCCGTTCCCAGCCCAGCACCGCCGTCCCTGGACCACGCTCGGTCGCCTGCAACAGGTCGTCGCTCGACCGGTGGGGCTGCGTCGCAAACCTGCCCCCGAGCAACAACTCGCCCTGCACCTGCACCACTAGCGACTCGCCCCACTGCCCCCCGTCCGATTTTCTGCCTGGCGTCACTTTCTCGACACCATCGGCCGATAGCCCCACTCCCGAGATCCGGCGTCTCGCCGGCAGCGTACCCCCTTTGAAGGACAAACCGGGTTCGGTGATGGACGGAGCCCTTGTCCCGGCGCCCCCGTACCGGTCCTTCGCTGCCACCGATGGAGGTCAGCCCGACTAGGTGCACCACCCCTGGTCGTCGCCGCTGGTGTCCTATCCTAGGTACCACCCCCCGGTGGTGCCTGCCTCGTCCTCGACGAGCCGCTCAACGCCCGCTGGCAGTCTTGGTTTTCAACAGACGAAGGTGTCTTGTCACGCCCCAAATCCGGTCTTAACCAGACTCGAGACGTGACCGGTGTTAATAATAGAAGATCGATAAATATCTGACATAAACCTTTAAAATATCAAGATAAACTTTCTCAAATCAACATCAGTAAATAGTTCAAAATCTCCAATGAGTTACAGCTCAACATAAAGAGTAAGATAAATAATGTTTAGTACACACGACCAACATAACTCTAAAATAAACCCCAAGACGTCCAAAAGCTCCCGAGCCTCGAACTCACTAGACATCGGGTACGCTTGTAACACAGTAAGAAATCAAAGGGGTGAGCTTACGCTCAGTAGGAAAAGACTTAACAACTCAACCTTTAGATCAATACTAAACTGCTGAAAAAGATAACGCAAATAACGATTTAAAACAATTAATAAAGAAATACTAATAAACAGAATAGATCAAATAGTACCGTACTCGTTAAGATAACAGTATCTTAAAAGATTCCATAAAGAGTACTATAACGAATCATAACGACTAAAATGGGAGCAATTGATATCACGCCAACCACTTGCTTTCTCAAGCCTCCGGTCCATGGATAGATTTCTGGGTTCACATCGGTTCCCATAATTCCGATCCACCAGGGTACCCATATCATATCAGATTTTCCCTCGGTCCAGAGGAGGCACATACATCGGGGCACCGGAAACCATCCCATAGGGACGCTCATCGTTGGGATTCTCGGAAATGCCTCCAAAGGACCATAAGTCATAGGGAACCAAGGTAGTACTCCCGTAGGACGCATACACTTGGGTGAAACCATAGTAACCATTTCTCTCAGAGTAATCCATCCAATTGTTCCGTAAAGTCCATCTCCAATAACCAATGCCCTCAGGCTCCAATAATCAATGCCCCGTAGGGTCCAATAACCAATGCCCTCAAGCTCTAATAACCAATGCCCTCAGGCTCCAATACTCAACCATTATCACGAAGAATCTGTCAAACTCCAACCACCACAACACCACTGGATTACCCCCCCCCCCCCCCCCCCCCCCCCGGTGTAGTACCGAACCGAACAAGCAAACATTCTAAGAATGAGAATAAGGGAGACACAAAATAACAAGTCAACCAACCAACGCTCAACAAACCACACATTCAACATAACACACCAAAGACAACCATTCACTCCTTCCACTTACCGTATACTTACCTGTCACGACCCATCGGTCCATCGATCACCTGATCGTGCCCCTTTGGCACAATCAGTCATACTCGATCATCCGTTCAAACAAACAATTAATTCAACACGCAATCACTCAACCAATCACGTAAACATTTAAACAATCAAACATAAAATTAAACTAGTTTCATTAGACTCTTGATTATCCTAATAACTAGCAACCAAGCATGTGAACCTAACACAACAACTAATCCGAGGGCTCAACACGGCCTCTCTACCAGTAAATCAATTCCAAGTATTTAAAGTGAGTTACACTAGTTATTCTCATCCTAAGCATGCATTCTAGACACATCCGGTTATTAGTAATTGAAAGACGATTATTCTAGTTATTCGCATCCTATATGCAATTCTAAGACCTTTCCGGTTTTATTAGCCTAACATGCATACTAATAATGAAATACTCGAGTAGTTAGGACTTTCCCTACCTCGTGGTAATCCTCTAAAACTCTGTTGTCAAACTCGGTAGTCACAACTCCGTTCTTCACACGGGTTCCGGCGTGATCTTCGTTCTTCTAGCTCGGGTCCAAGTTCTTCCTTCCTTCCTTGCTCGATACCACGGTCTTAGACCACAATAAGACCAAAATTAATAACCAAACGGAGAGTTCCTCAATCCAAACTTAACTGAATAAACCTCAAACAATGGACATAGGGTCAAAGAAGTGATCTAGAGATCGAAATGGGCTAAAAGGAAGGGTTTTTGGTTCTGGGGTTCTGATACGGAATACCATCCGGACCGTGTGGCTCGCCGTGCCGGAACCTGGCACGGACCGTATCACAGTCCGGCCTGGGAGCCAGCACGGACCACTTCACAGACCGGCCTGGAGTCTGACACGGACCGTATCAGGTACCGTGCCGGACTCCCGTCCGTTCCGTGTCGCGTGTCGTGCCGATACCAGGCCCATTCCGTGCGGTCTGCCGTGCCGGCACCTGGCCCGGTCCGGGTCACGTTCCGCGCCAAACCTGACCAGCTCCTTCCCCTTTCTTCCCCAACTCGAGTTTCATGAAAAATCACAACAAAAAACCCCATTTCCATGTCCTTCTAACTCTAAAATGTTCAACCAAAGTTACCCATTCATCAAAACTTCAACCAAAACACAATCCAAACATCCTACTTCACTACTTCTTCTCCAAGTAACAACCACAAAGCTAGTTCTTCAACTTCAAGCCAAAACCCACAAAACCCATAGATTGAAAGTGGATGGAATGAGAAGTTTAGAGCATCCATACCTTGAGGATGTGTAGGAGATGAAGCTAGCAAGCTTGGGAAGGAGAAAAGGTGGAAAGATGAGCCAAAAATCTTCTCTTTGCTCTCTTTCTTCTTGCTCAAGCCAAGAGCTTCTCTCTTCTCTCCCTTTAGAAATTCTCAGCTGCAAAATGAGGGGAATGGCTGAATTTGTGTCCAACAAATGCATTAAATGACCTATAAGCTAAATGACCAAAAGCCCCTTGATAGTTTTATCCTTTTAGAGCCTTAAATGACCTACAAGCTAAATGACCAAAAGCCCCTTGATAGTTTTATCCTTTTAGAGCCTTTAGGGAGGGTCAAGAGGTCATTTCAACTCCTTTTCTTCTCATCCAAGCCTCCAATGCCATGTGGAATTGTGGGAGCCACTTTATTTTATTAGAATTCCAACAGTCCAATTTTAGTCGGGAAAGTCGATATAAAGTCCAAGTTTGACCAGAAATTGACTGTTACAAAATTACAGTCAAACTGAAGGAAATGACCCAACTAAGCTAACCGTGATGACGGCTAAGCTTTTTGGGCCCCGGAAATGTCCCTAATGACTTCCTGAGTCTTCGATTGACTTTTCCAGTCAAAAGTCAAACTTGGTTAGAAATCGCCTGCTCTACCGGGATCGACCAGGGGCGGTTCTTACATGTCTCAGACTCCTTTGGAAGAATGAGAAGACTTGGCTGGGGTGGGAGGGTCCGTCTACAAACTATACCCACAGACCCGGGACTACCAGTGTTGGGAAGTCTCGGGCAATCCGCATTCAAGGCATTACGTTCATCTTTTAGGTCTGCTTTGTATTTCTTTCTAGGTCAAATAAGTATTTGGTTAGGTTGGTTTAGGTTATTGTTTTTCTTTATGTCTCGTTGTTTTGAGATGTTGGTAAGGGGATGTCCTAAGTTTTTGTCTACAATGTCAAGTAGGTTATCTTTATGGGTCCATGAGCGTTGGGTTTGCTATGGTCGGCCCGAACAAATATCTGGAACGCTGGGCGGTTACACCCTACCTTGTTTGGTTACTTATTTACAGTAATGCACTCCTCCAGTTACCCGTTTCAAAAAAAAAAGTTATTTTCTAATAACACCTTTGGAGTTAAAGGTGTAAAGGTGTATAATTTGAATTGTTTTCGAAATATTACCTCTACAATCATTTAACCATATTAATATCTTAATATAAAAATAAATATTCATATCATTCAATAAGCATAACCAAACAGGCTATATCTTATTAGTGTTTGTATCTCCAGAATACTTCGACCGACGATTCTTTTTTACTACGACGTCTTGTCTTGATGGACTAAATGGTTTGGTATTGATTGTATTCTAAAAATACAATCTTTAGAATTAAATCTTTTTATTTGGTCTAAGATTGTAGATATAAATAGAAGGTTTAGCTACTCATTTTGCAAGAAACTTTTAAAGAATATTCTGATGCATTGATTTTTCAATGATCTAATACAAAAACTGAGGCTCTTTATATATAGTTCTTCAACCAATCCACATCTTGTAAGTAGATTTTACTATTTTACAAGTGGATTTTACATTTTTCTTCTTTTCTAATGAACTGTTGCTTTTTCTTTATTGGTGTCTTCTCATCACATGGGTCTACATATCTGATATAATCTTTTTCGGGCATTTTTTTCTTTATATCTTCTCATATTTATCCTTTTTTTCTTCCAGTCTTCATCACTACTTTCAATGATTGACGTTTCTTGTACACGTAGTGTTTAGAGTTTGTTGGGCTTTTGCTTCAAGACCATTGAATTGGGCTTGAGTCTATATCTCTGAATTGGGCTTGAGTCTATATCTCTAAATTTAGGCTTTCGCCTCTACAATTTTGTATCTCCGGGTCTGCGCTTTTGTCTCTTGTAATATCTTTGAGTTTGAGTTTCCGCCTCTACATTTTTGTATCTCTAATTTTTAAATTTTTGTATCTTTGAGGTTTTGGGCTTCCGATTCTTGTAATATTTCTAGTTTTTTTTAAGTATTGAAGGTCTCTACATGAAGGGTCCCAGGGAATAAAGACCTTCTCTAGATTGATTTTCTTGGACTGAGTCTACTCGATTGACCGTTCCTGGCCTTCTCTTAGTTGATTCATTATATACTTCTATAGTTTCTTTATTATAGGTGTGTTGGAGGTTGTTAATTCTTTCATGCGTCCTCTTAAGTTCTTCATCTTGGGGCATTCCTTCATTGTCATTATAGATAGTTATAATTTCTTCTATCATCCCACCTAGATGGACTCCGATAGTATGAGATTTTTTTAATTCTTATCATATCGCTCAATCTATTTTTTAAAATTTGTCAATCACGTAGCTCTTTTGGTAGCAAGCCATCTCTAGAAGTTATCAAGAGTGAATGGTACCAATAGTTTGATACTAGTTGAGTCTCCCATAGGTTTACTATTGCTTCCTATCTTAAAGAGTTGACATACCACAATAGGCATCCCGACGAGGTCAGTGCTGACATCCAAAATTTGAATACCATACGAGCCTGGTCCAAAAGAGGCCAATAGGCTTTTGACAAAATCTATAATTATCTGAGTAAGTCTAGAAACATTATCTAATTTCTCGTGGTTTATTATAATTTTATCAATAAAAGCATAGAAAAATAACTTCTCAACCATTTCAGGTCTAGCTTCTTCATTACATATATATCTTGGGTACTTAGTCAATTTAGAGGCTCTTACAATGTCTTTGTTGGTTCATAGTCGTAATATTTTATAATCTATTCATAAGCTTCTGTCAATTCTCTAGGGTTTTTTATTTTATCTCACATGGTTGTAGGTTATGTCATAGGAGTGATAGGGGGAATTGGTTTAGTTATAAGTCTGGAAACAAATTCTTGAGGTTTTAATGCAAGAGCCTTGAAGGATATCTCAGTTTTGTTTTCCTTACAGGCTTCTGAAACTTATTCTAATAGTTTTATATTTTCATCTTCTTGTTCTTGGATGATCTGTTAGTTTTGTGCCCTATGCCAATCTTTTTATTTATGACATTATCGTTTATTAATACATTGTCAATTTCATTATCATTTTGTTAAATGTTAATTGCGTGAATAATCGACTCTTTATAAGATCATCAAGTACGTGACTTGATAGTAAAACTCTTAGAAGAAAAAGAATATTATTCCAATGATTCCTGGTCTTACCGATATACTAAGACTAGTATGATGTCTAATGATTATCACATTTTACTGAACATTCATATTGGATATGAAGTCAAATCATAGATGCAATTTAGGGAAATGGTATTGGATGACCCAGTGTTAGAATACTACATAGGAATTGTCATGAGTATTTCTCAGTACTGTAATATGATTTAAGTCCTTTGACCTTATAGTTATCATGGATTTCTACATAGATAGTTTTGTGTTTTGACGCAGTTCAACGTTGTCTTTAACCAAACAACAATAAAGATTGTTGTTGAATACATAATTGTCTATGTGAGGAACGTGAACGACTGATAAGGGATTTGTCACTCATGTAAATATGAGAGATATCGTTTGGGCCCCTTGATAAGCGAGACTGCATAAATGCATGGCCATGCGAATCGATAATGAGTTATCACTTAGAGTCTACTTAAGATCAAGAAATTAACGATCGAATAAAATAAGGATGATGATCCTATGCCTTATAGTCGATCGAGATATTGATGAAAAATGGATTAAGATATTAACGGTAAAAGGTTAAATCGGATTGACGGTCTTCATACAACTTTGGGAATCCATAATGCCTTGCTATAGGCCAATTATGACATGTGGACGAAACGGGGATTTCGGGCTCACTACCAACGTTGTATGAGTGTACAGTGTCACACACAACAACAAGCCCAAAATCGAGTTGGACTGCAGAAGCCAATTACGTGAATATAATTATATTATATTTGATATAATATAAATTTATTCATTTCTCGTTTTCTAATTACTAATATAATTAAATTATATTAGGAAGACAAAATGAAATAAATGTATATATATATAAGTATTTATTTCAGATTAAACTTTGTAATAAAACATATATACATTATATATATTTATTTTGTTTTATAATTCAATTAATAATTTTTTGAATTTTAGAAATTCAAATAAGTTATTTTTGGATTCCATTACTCCTAAAACATCTCCACGTATCTGATTTCATAACCCACTTTGGATTTTCGAAATCAAGTATAGTGGTTACGTTTTGAGATAGGGTGTAGAGAAAAACCAGAGATAAAAGGAAGAAGAAAATGAGAGAAAGTGAACTCTGATTTTTTGTGCTAGCACACAAGGGTTTTGGAAAAGCTTGTTGGTGTGGATACCTGAAGAGGACTTATTCAGACGTCTCGACATCGTCAAGCATTTAAGGTGTTCTTTGTCCCTGTCTCGAACCAGGCTCAAAACTACAAGATGTAATTTCGTTTAATTTCCGTGTGTCGGTTTATTCTGAATTACATGGATTCTAGGGATTTTCTAGGGCTTTTATTGATTTCGCTGCGTTTTTGGCACCCTAGAATCCTTCACTTATTATTTTTTGTTATTCTTTCTCTGAGGATAATATGTTTTAGGTGTAGTTTTTCTACATGTTTTTTTCTTTTATGAAATTTATTGCTCTTTTGATGTAGATATTAAATTCTTTATCCTTACTATTCATGATTGTACCTGTTAAAAAAATCAGCTAATATATTCTTAGGTACTGATGTATTTTTCATAATAAAATCATAACAGCATAAAAAACATTGCCACTCTCTTCTTTTGTTCAGTTCTGGTAATAAGTCTACTTTGTTTGTAATAAAAGCATTGACTTGGGTGTTGTCTGTTCGAACTATAAACTTTACTGGTTGCAAATGATAATGAAACTTCTTAGTTCCATATTTTACTACTACCAATTCTTTCTTATTTATATGGTAGTTACTTTAATTGGGTTTTCAAATTCCTCCTTCATATCCACATATGAGAGGTTTATCTTTAGGGAAAATTTCAGTATAATACCCTGCCAAACATTTAATTTCAGTATAATACTCTGACATAAATTTTTTGCACTTTCATACCTAAACCAAACATTTAATTTCACTTTAGTACCCAACCGTTAACTTTCTGTTAGTTTGGATGGAAAAAGTTAAAAAGACCATAATACCCCTAACTATTACTCAAATTTTCAAACTCATGCAATTGGTTCAGAATTTGAAAATAAGTGAAATGACAATAATACCCTCCATGATTAGGGTATTAAAATGAAAATTTCACTATTTTAAAAATAAAATCAGTTTTTTTTTATAAATTCAGTTTTTTTTTATGAAATTAATTTTATTTCGAAAATTCAGATTTTAATTTAAAAAATACATAAAAATCAGTTTTTTTTTATAAATTCAATTTTTATTTATGAAAATTATTTTTATTTTCAAAAATTCATATTTTAATTTAAAAATACATAAAAATTAGATTTTATTTTTAAAAATACATAAAAATCAGTTTTTTTTAATTTAATTAATATTTTATTATATATATTTTTAAAAAATTTCGTTTTTCTACCCATCTTCCCCCTCTCTCTTCCCAACTTTGTCTCTCTCCTTCATTTTCAATCCCAGACCTTTAATCAACAAAACTCAGTCTCTTAGTGTTCTTATTGTTTGTTGCAACAACCATCTAAAATACAATACAATAATGAACACCATACAACCCAAAAACATGCTTTGCAACCTTTGCTCTCTTCTCAATCGAAGCCAAAAAAAAAATATTTCTTCAAAATTAGGTCAGCCGCAACACAGAATCGCGAAAAAAATGCATTGCAACCTTTGCTCTCTTCTCAATCGCAAAACCCAGACACATGTATGGTTTCAAAACTTTAGAATTCTTTTTTTTTTTCAATCTTCTTCGTCCCTTTTCGTTTCTTTTCTTTTTTTTTCCTCAAAATCAGAGAACAAAAAATAGAAATCGAAAGGGGGAGAAAAAAAAACTTTTCGGTTTGATTTTTTTTTCTTTTACCGAAACAGAGCCGTGGGGAAAAAAATTAAACCCAGAATCTGATTTTTTTCTTTTCGCAACAGAGAAGTAAATCGATTTATTTATTTTTTCCTTCGAAATAGATTCGAAAACAAAACAAGCCTAGAATCCAGGAGATTTTTTTTTTGAAACGATCCCCTTTTTTTCAAAACCAGGATCGCAAATAAAAGCAAACTCAGAATCTAAGATTTTTTTTCTCAAATCTGTTTGAAAACCAGACAAGGAAATGAAAAAAAAAATATTATTTCCAAGCTCCAAAACTCAGATTCTTGTACCTGTTCTTCTTCAATTCCTCAAGGATTAAATTAAAAAAAACTGATTTTTATGTATTTTTAAAAATAAAATCTAATTTTTATGTATTTTTAAATTAAAATATGAATTTTTGAAAATAAAAATAATTTTCATAAATAAAAATTGAATTTATAAAAAAAACTGAATTTTATGTATTTTTTAAATTAAAATTTGAATTTTCGAAATAAAATTAATTTCATAAATAAAAACTGAATTTATATAAAAAAACTGATTTTATTTTTAAAATAGTGAAATTTTCATTTTAATACCCTAATCATGGAGGGTATTATTGTCATTTCACTTATTTTCAAATTCTGAACCAATTGCATGAGTTTGAAAATTTGAGTAATAGTTAGGGGTATTATAGTCTTTTTAAAATTTTCCATCCAAACTAACAGAAAGTTAACGGTTGGGTACTAAAGTGAAATTAAATGTTTGGTTTATGTATGAAAGTGCAAAAAATTTATGTCAGGGTATTATACTGAAATTAAATGTTTGACAGGGTATTATACTGAAATTTTCCCTTATCTTTATTTATATATTCTTTTGCATAGGTTATAAGAACTGCTCCTCATCTTATATTCATCTTATATCGCTAGCATCTGTAAATAGTTCTAGTTGGCCTGAATCTATGGGGATTCTATATTTTTGTAAGTCTTTTAATCTTTCTTTCATGAGTCTTATACATTTTTCATGTTCCATTTCCCATAAAGAGTTTTTTTCTTTTTTAATTTCTGTAAGGGTTTTCTTAACTTTGATAAGTTTTTTATATTGTCTACAGTATAGTTTATTATTCCTAAGAATTGTTATACCTCTTTCTTATTTTCTAGCGTTTCTTTAAAATTATATATCTTTATTACTATGTAGTTATGTAATTTCAGGCCATATGTACCTATTTCATACCCTAAATATTCTATTTCTTTCTTAAAGACTTCATATTTCTTTTCTAATAATAGAATCTCATGTTTTACTAATCTTATAAATTGGTCTAAGTGTCTAACTTGTTTTATAGTCAAATTTAGTAAACCATTTTTTATTTCCTAATCTGTTTATTAGATTCCATTTGTAAGGTTGGAACTATTCATCAAATATTGTTTTCTTGTTTAATTCTCTGTAATCTATCACTATTTTGGTTTTTCCTCTCTTTTGTTCATTATATTTTCATACAAGGAAAGTAAGACTACTGTGTGGGCTCTTAATTCTCAGATCCCATAGTTGTACAGGGTTCTCTTCAAAATTAAGTTATGATATTTTTCTATAAATATCTTTAAGTTATTATCTCTTTCTAAGGTTATATTATTTACACTTTGTATGCTCTCTAGGTGTATCTTTTTAAGGATTATCTTTTTTATCAGTAATTTTTTTATTGAGTATCCAAACTTTTGAGACAAAAAAAGGGATAAAGAGTCTAGCAACCAGCACTCTCCTAATACAACACAGAGCATTCCAACGAGGGAACCTCAAATTATTAAGAAAAATCTCAAATAGGTGAACAAACTATCAAAAAAGGATGGGTCTAACAATCCTATACCCAATTTTTACAGACATGAAGAAAACAAAACGGGGTTTATAGCCAAAAAGAGCATTCCACACAATGGACCCTCAAAACAGACAAACGGAAACAAGGTCTGACAACCGAAATTCTCAATCATGAAGCACGAACGAGGTTACAAGGTCTTCAAACCCAAATTAACCACCAATAAACTCACAATAAACCGACCTCCACAGAAATCACCCCAAAACCTAACCAAAATTGAAAGTATCCTTCCATCTCATAGGGGCCACCAACTACAAAAGTTGTATGACCACCTATACGCCGGCAGCCAACATCGCTTATCGGTGAGATGGATCGGTGGTTAGAAAACCACTGAAAGACTATAACCCCTGAAAACATAAACCATAAGTCTTCAAACAAGGCACAAAGGCTGATAACAACTCGTCAATGGCCATCACCTTATAACCGACGATCCCCTACCACCGAAATGGTAGGGAATAAAGAAGACCATACAGGTTAAGTATCTAGGGGAATAGGTTAAGCCTTCACAACTACTAATTAGGATAATGGAATGAAGTAAAAAGTTACCCAAAAACACGAGGGATAATGAAGCCGGACAACCACCAAGCACCGCCGTGAGTGCCAAGAGGTCTACACCGAGGAATTTTTTGGGACGAGGCGAGCCGCCAACAGATCCGTGATGAACGCGCCCTTGAGAAGACACGAACACCTCTCACTCCAGATCTACGGGTTGGTGACCGAGCAAACAAGAAAGAACACTTGAGATTGAGAGTTGTAGAGTAAAGAGAATTTCTATTCATATCTTGAGAATTGCTTACAAAAAGTGTTGTGTGTTTTTGGTATTGTGTTGTTGTGTCTAATACAAGGAGTTGGTACAATTATTTATAGGAGCCAACAAGTGATGAGAGATTGCCATATAACTATTTACATGCAAGTATTGGTGCATGTGAATTGTGGTAGCCACACATGGCATACACATGTCATCTCATAACACTCCAAGTATTACTTACTCTATGTTAAAGTGTCAAACGCTTCACGTGAACCTAATGATTGTTGGTAAACTTCCATGGATATGGATGGCTTGCACTGTAAATTTTGTCCTATAGTAGATATCGGGCAATAGTATCAAACTTCCATACATATTAATAAATGGAAAACATGTTATCTTCTAACAATAACGTTTCACATACCAAAGAATATCTTTACTATTATAAAAAATAATATACAAATACGCGTTTTAAACATAATTGTTCAAAAAATATTGCATTACAATCAACACTATGTAACGCGCGATGCAACTACTCCGTTATAATAAAACAAAATTCAATCATATCAAGAATAGCTCGAAGAATAATTCGGATAAAAAAATCTTGAACTAAGTTGAAAAATAAAAGTAACTGGAAGATTAAAGTATAATTACTATTTATTATAGAAACAAAATAGGAATAAATTAATTTTTTAAATAATATTTTGAACAAAACAAAATACATGATTAAAATATATTTGAAGACATTTTCCACATAAATACTAAACTATTTGTCTTTATAATTTCGTAAATTAATTTGACCATACACTTCACTTATCACAATAAAGGTTAAAAGGCCATTTTTTATTTGAACGCTAGACTATATTCAGTTTTGAGGGTTTTCTCCTTCTTCTACTATTTTTGCCTCCCAATTCTAGTTGTCTGCTCCCAGCCTTCATGGCATCGCCACCACCCTCCTCGATGACCTCCTTCCATCCTCGACACACCGCACTCGCCCATTCACGATCCGTCTGGTGCAATGGGGGTCATGGGTCCAACGCTCGAGCGAAGATCTCCTCCAAACCGAACCCACCACTACATTCCCTCCGTAGAGCCGATCACGACAACATGTGATCTCATGCTCCCAACCCCGATGACCGCTTCTCGCGCAACGAGAACAGTCCGATGATACCTTAGATCGGAGGAAGAGTGACTGATTCTCTATTGGCTACCCACTATCGCGGCCATGTAGGGTCGTGATCACTTGCTCGATCAGATTATGGTGCCCTGCGTATGGAGGAGGACGCAATCTGGACCTAAGATTACCAAGCAGCCTCGTTGGTCTCCATGAGACCTATAGTTCATCACGGGGTGTCACAAAGGAGCTTCTGTCCTTAGGGATCGGTAACTATCCTACCTCCAGCCTCCTCCTTAGCAGGTTGTTGAGACACCACAAGCCTGAACAAGTAAAGATAGGGAAAGTAATCTGGAACTCATGTGATGCTCATCGAAATAATAGGGAACCACCCTCTGGACTGTCACATGGAATAGCCGGTCATTCTATTATAGAGCCAACGTTCCGAATGTCAACGGAACTTTGTCATGTCTTTTTCACTTATTTCCACCGACTATATGCTCATTTTATATTTCTCAAAAATATCATACTTGTGCTTAAAAAAATCACATTGGCTTAACAGAATAGTTGGTGGAACGGTTTGGGTGCAAAATCAAATCAGTTAATTCGTGACACAAAACTTTTAAGCCCAAACGTGTCCACTGGGAATTTTAAAGCCCAACTATGTCCGAACAAACCTTTTAAACATTCCATAGTAAAACGTCACCTCACGCTTGCGTTTAGTGAGGTAGCAAAGCCTCCACCAAACTCCAATCCACCAGAAAAAAGCCGAGCTCGCTTGATCTCTCTCTTTCTCCCCTCAAATTCTATCAACCAAACGCACCACAACCACAACCACCAGCAACATACCCACTGGGTTCTCCTCCTCCGACGCCACCGCGACCAACGTCGGCAGAGATGTTCAATGATGTGGCGACCTGCAACAGCTACAACTACGGCGACGCGCTCTACTGGGACGCTCGCTACATCCAGGAGGGTGGTTCCTTCGACTGGTATCAGCGCTACTCTGCTCTCCGCCCCTTCGTCCGCAACTATGTTCCCACCACTTCTCGCATCCTCATGGTCGGCTGCGGCAATGCTGGTAATTCATTTCCTTTTCCTCAATTTCCTTTCCTGGGGAATTGATGAGTTAGCACAATTTTCATCTACTTTCTCGATCTGGGTTTTGGATAAAATGATGAAATTTCAAACTTTTTCTGACTCAAGGTGGAAGTTTGGTCTAATTTGAGCTTTGGAATTCGTTATGTTATGTTATGTTCTGTGGGGGTGAGAAAAAAATGGTGATTGGGCTGAGTTTTGGTGGTCTGGTCCATAAGGATCACTGGATCAGGCTAACTTGAAGTCTCTTTCTTTACTACTTTCCATTAGTTTCTGGCTTGCCAAACATAAAAGCTGGATCCCTCCTCTTTTGGTGGACCGTGGGGAGTTACATCTGTTTTAGTTACTACTTTGATACCTAGTGTTTTATTTCCATCTTGAAAATAATTTGTTTTTATATAAAAAATAAACTTACCTTGTCTGGTTGGTAATTTTTATTTGTTAAAAGTGCCTATTTATTAAGATTACAACCCATTCCTGGGTCTAAGCTGCAAGTACTCACTTGTATTTGAACCTCTGACCTTGGAGAGGTGAGTGCTCACTTGTTCACTAAGTCAACCTTTGCTGGTGTCTAGTTTGGTATGTTTGTAATTTATGTATTTTACAACTTTATTACTGGGGGCTCTGTTAAGGGGAAATTTATGCTTGATGAAACATGTATATTGAGGGGTGAAAGGCATTTCTAAAGTATGATGAAAACAAAAAATGAAGTTGTTGGTCAAGGCATACTCATAAGCCAGTGTGAACTGCCTAGCTTTTGCATAGAACACTCAGTTCTGTAAAAATTGTATTTTCAAACTTTATCCTCAAAACATGTACTCTGTACTTCCAGTATGAAAATAGCACTGGAAACGTGCCATTGCTGATACTTGGTTTTAAATTACAAAAACTACTTGTGGCTTTGTGGTTCTCATTGTTTTTTATGCACACTGTCCCCTATAAGAAGATGTTAAGAAGATGTTACTTGATCCTGAATGATTTCTATTATTATTTTATGCGGTAAGCATCCTATTGTCTTGATTGTGTGTTTTAGGTTTATGAAACAATCGATATTAGAATTGATTGTTACAAACTTACACTGCCGAGTGGTTGTAATGCAACTGGCAACTACGCAATGAGGGCCTGATTTGAGGTGTCATCAAATGCAAAGTTGATACTGCAAGTAATAACCTAATAACAATAAAGGACTTCTCTCTTTCTGCCATGGCTCCTACTGTCATTAGGAAGCTGTTAGTTTATTAGAAAATGATGTGTTGCCTTATCAGCAAGTTTGTAAAAAAAGCTAGGCGCTAGTCAGACGGGTAGGGCCTCTGGAGATTAATTGGGGACTAGTTGGCGGTTAATCGGATTTGTATTTTTCTATTTTTTTTAAATATATACAATTAAAAATTCTTTGTTAGGAGATGACTCACAATTAGGAAGACTTAAAAATTAAGAGGAGAGCCTAACGTTAATAAGAATTTAGATATTTTTATCCTTATTTTTTTGAAGTCACAATAGGCAAAAATATTGGCATATACCCACCTTGCTCAGACCTGTCTTGCCCACACATACCCTCCTAGGCCCCCCACCCACCTTGATCCGTCTGGGTTGAGAAAATTGGATCAGTGTTGTAAAAATCAGTGCCTCGGCGGCCACCTGGGCCATTTTTTACAACACTGCTGCTTATCAGAGAGACTTCTAAAATATGCGATGTGATTGGAGTTAAGATTATGATATCCACCCCACACTTTGAATGCTTCTCACTGGAGAACTGTTTTTCTTTGTAGTTATGTCTGAGGATATGGTCAAAGATGGATATGAAGACATTACAAACATTGACATTTCATCTGTGGCCATAGAGATGATGAGAACAAAATATGAGAGCATACCGCAGCTGAAATGTATCCTGATGAAAACTAAGTATAAAATATTTAGGGATAATTGTCAAAACATGCACTAATGTTTCGTCCACAAACGAAATAGTGCACAATGTTTTGTCCACGTCGTCTGGCTACCCTTATGAATCGTCCACGCACTTCTGTTAGAAAAGTGTAACAGCAGAACCTAAATTGACAATTTTGCCCTTTTGGTTTGAAATTCAAAAATAAGAATGAGTTAAAAGACTGATATACCCTCAATTTTGCCTTTTTGGTTTGAAATTCAAAAAATCAATATTTTAATTTAATAAATAAATAAAAATCAGAGTTTTTTAAAAAAAATACAAAAAATCATTTTTTTTAAATTTGATTAATATTTTTATTATATTTTTTTTCTTTTTTCTTATTTTTATACAAAAAAGGGTATTTGGGTAAAAAATTAAAAACAAATGTAATTAAATTAAAAAAACTGATTTTTATGTATTTTTTTTAAAAAACTGATTTTTATGTATTTTTTAAATTAAAATCTGAATTTTTGAAAATAAAAATAATTTTTATAAATAAAAACTGAATTTATAAAAAAAAAAACTAATTTCTGTGTATTTTTTTAAATTGAAATCTGAATTTTTGAAAATAAAAATATTTTTTATAAATAAAAACTGAATTTATAAAAAAAAACTGATTCTATAAAAAAAATTATTTTATTTGTCTATTTATTTATTTTTTAATTTGTTTTTTATTAGAAAGGGTAGAATGGTAATGTCTCATGTAAAAGTCAAAAGGAAAAGTCAAAAGATTCATGATAAGGGTAAAATGGTCATTTCAGTTATACTTTAACTGCACATGTATAACAGAAATGGAATATTCCATTAATTTTTCTAACAGAAGTGCGTGGACGATTCATAAGGGTAGCCAGACGACGTGGACAAAACAGTGTGCGCTATTTCGTTTGTGGACGAAACATTAGTGCATGTTTTGACAATTATCCCAAATATTTATATTTGTTTGTATCATAAAATCCCACATTTGTTTCCCTACGGTGGCACTTTGGTTAGTTGATATTCCTAAATAAACCTCAATAGACATGCAAATGGATGTTAGAGATATGAGCTTGTTCCCAGATGATTCCTTTGACACCGTCATTGATAAAGGTATGGCTCATTCCATTACCATTACCATTAATTAGTCTGAGAAAATTATTGACTTATGCATTTAGTGCTGATGGTACTTTGTTGTTTCTTAATATGCACTCCTTGGTGCTGTTTTATCAACATAGGAACCCTGGATTCGTTGATGGTATGATGCCCATTTAATCTCTGAAACCATTCTCTGATTTCATGTTTTAAGCACTGCCTAACTTTTTTGTTTTTATAATTTCAGTGTGGAACTGCTGCTCCACTTAGCGCTAGTCAAATGCTGGGAGAAGTAAGCAGGTTGACTTAATTTTTTAAAGAAAACTTGATGTTCAGTTATCTTAACCTACAGCACACTCCATGTTTCATATATATTTCTCCTTTGGCTGTGATGTGTCTCTTAACTATTTATAGTTTTTCCTTGTAGGCTTCTGAAGCCAGGAGGCGTATATATGTTGGTAACCAACTATCCATATGCCCAAGAAGATACTTTATTTTTGTCTTGTACGTTCAAATGAGTGACACTTAATTTGCTATTTCCAGATAACCTATGGTGATCCTACAGTGAGGATGCCTCATTTGAACCCACTTCTATACAATTGGAAGATTGCATTGTACATTATTCGTAAGCTTTCCTTTGAGCCTTTGAATTAATATCCATCCTATATTTACCTCCAAATTTGTATCCAAAGAATTGGATGTTTTTCATCAATTGTCTTCCAATTGTTCATGACAGCAGCTATATCGAAGGGTCATTGTTGTTGACAATATGTTGTTTGCATTAATATAGTAAACAAATATGATGAACTTTGGCAACTCTTCCTCAAACACATAAACTATTATCGTCATCCCATAGCATATTAGCATGTGCATGTAACAAAAGTATAAGTTTGAAGTAATGATTTAGTTACATGTTTGTCTGTATGGTTGTTGCAGCGAGACCGGGATTTGAGGGGTGCACTTCATCAACAAAGTCATATTTGGAAGCTATTCCAACCACGGAGAAAGGCTTACTTCCACCCAACTTTGTTTTGGAAGATCCCGAATCCCACTTCATATATGTGTGTAAAAAGATCAATGACATAGCAGCTGCTGTTTTATAGCGGTCACAGTAAGGTAGTTCATTTTCTACGGATCCATACACACACTTCACATAATCATCTTTGAGAGGACATGATTCTATCATTATGTTTCAGAACAAACACGAAACAACTAAAGTGAATAAAAGAAGAATGATATCCTTCAATGTAGCGTAACCCCTGTTGTTATTGTACGATAATGTGACATTGGCCTCAAAATGAAGGACCTTTTCTTATATGTCCATTGATTTAGTCACTAGTTTTGAATTTGCCTTACATACACTTTATTGTTTACTACCTGTGTATAACCGCACCAGTGTCTTGCCAAAAGTAAAAAGCTGTGACCTTCCCAGTTTCAGTGGGAGAGGAGCCCTTTATTTGGAATCTTTTGATGGATAAACAAAGAATAAGAATAATTAATAGTCTTTAAACTCGCTTGTCAGTAGTTACCATGGTTGTAAACGGCGTTAAGCGATAGTCGGACGGAGAGGACCCTTAGACGTTAGGCAAGGACTAGCTGGGGCCTAGGCGGATTTTATTATTTTATTGTTTTTAATTATTAATAAATATATATTAGACATATATAATAACTAAAATTCAAAATAAATTAATTTTATATCATAGAAATTCTTTTTATAACATATAAAAATACATTCTATAAATATAAAAACATGAATATTTAATAACATTCAAACTTTAAGCTGTTATCTAAAATAGTCCAAACTCAACCAATATATTATAACTCCGAACTTTACAACCTTGTTAAGTATAATACATAATGTTGGTTTTTTTTTTT
This sequence comes from Erodium maritimum, assembly GCA_963921825.1. Taxonomy (NCBI): domain Eukaryota; kingdom Viridiplantae; phylum Streptophyta; class Magnoliopsida; order Geraniales; family Geraniaceae; genus Erodium; species Erodium maritimum. Next base: position 21,072,665 of record OY997596.1, read on the forward strand.
GATCAGCAAGTTTTTTGTTTCATAAAACCATGTTTTCAAAACGAAAACACGGGCTAAAGGGAGACCCCTCAAGTTACAAACCAGAGCATGCATATAGCACCTCAAAACAGTAACAAACAACAACAACACAACGGTGTTACAAACAAAGGAACCCAACCAGGGGAACCAAACCAGTACCAAGCTAACAACACAGGTCTAAAACCCAGAATAATCACAAATAAGCACAACCTTAACCCAAGGAAAACAGAACAAAAGTACAACGAGTCTGAAACTCTAAAAATACAACCATTAAGCTCAACTAAAACCAGACCAACAAGGGTCAAAACACGGAGTCTGGACACTCAGACTGTCCACCTTGATGAGCAGAAGTAAAACCAATCCCAGCACCGACTAAGCAAACCAACAGGACGCAAAAGCCGAACCCCCAACCTCAGCCGACACCACCACCCACAGATCCGAAGTCGGGACCTTCCAACCGGCCAACACCGGGTGCCTCCCAAAAGGAGGGGGCAGGACAAAACACCCCAAAATCATTTCAACCCCTTAATCCCCCCAAAGCCCGACCCAGAAATTCCTCAACACAAGCCATAGGCTTAAAACCCCCCACGGTGGCCAACCCCAACCGTGAGGCCCCGCCCTAAAAAGAACGGAGAAACGAGGACTAATGGGCAAGGAGAAGTAGAAATTAAAGAGTGAGAAACGATGAGGGGTGTAAAAGAAGGATCAAACCTAAAGATCAGACCCATCCAGTCCTAGTAGTAAACGGAGAAAGAGAGGGAGGAACGAACTTACCCTCCACCGAGTCCACCAGTAGCTCCAGCCACAACGAATCCCAGACAGGAAACCCTTCCCACGATGGCGAAGTTGAGGCGACTCCAACAGCGAGACGAACCCATCAGGAGATGGAAGGAAGGCTTGCTCAGCAAAGTAGCGGTAAAACCTGGCTGTCCTCGAAAACCCCGACCATCTCCACCGGCAACGGTGGAGAAAAACCTCCCACCAAAGGACCCCCGGGAACCAAGCCAGCAGGAGAGGAGAACCCCCAAAAACCCTAAAGAAACGCCGCTAACAGTAGATCGAAAAAAACCGACCACCGTCACACTCCAAACCCTCTCGACAAAGACCAAAAAGAGATGAACAGCTCAGATCCAAAACGGAACAGGGTCGAGGAAGGTAGATCTGTCGGCCAAAGGCCCAGATCTGAAGGAAAGAGGTTGTGTAAGAGACGAAACAAAGGAAGGATCTGGGGGAAGAGAGAACAACAAAACAGAAGTGAGGAGGAGAACGTTGGAGTTAAGAAAGAGGGTAGAGAACGGGAGTTACAGCGGTGACCTCGATGGCCGAAGCCATGAGGCCACCGCCGTGAGCGGCGACTGGGTTAGAGAGAGGTCAGAAGTATAAGGGTTAGAGAGAGAAGTTAACCATTAATGTTGGTTTAATATAGACATATAAATTACTGTGTTTTTTACTATATTGAATTATAAAATCACTTTAAAGGTAGATAATATTTATTTTAAAATAACCATATATTTTTTTTACTCTCTACCCACGTGGGTCTTCCAGCCTTTCCCATTCTCAATGCCATTTTCCCATTCTGTAATACTTTTTTACATTTTTCAACAACTCTTTCATCTTCCCCAAGTTAATCATTTCATTTTCTTTCTTTTCCCGAAACTTTCTCAACATTATCATATCAAATTTCAGTCTTCATATCTTCTTCTTCTTCTTCGCTGAGCCACAACCTCTGAACACCGTCACTCTTTTTCCCCTCTTCTTCCCATCTTTCTTACCGTGGCTACTGTTTGAGGTTTCATCTTGTTTATTTTTTTCTTCTCTTTTCCTAATGCTTTCTCAGCCGCCTTGCCCGCCTCGCTCCGCCTTGCCCCGCCTCGCTCCGCCTTGCGCCGCCTCGGCCGCCTAATCGCCGTTAAGTCGGACTAACGCCTCACTCCGCCTTACTAGCACTAATCGCGGCGGCAAGACTGATTTTCGCGCCTAGGCGCCGCCTAGGCCGACTTTTACAACCATGGTAGTTACTACATGTATTTTAATTTTCTTATAGGGTTAATTCCTTTTAGTACCCTCTTGTGTATTGGTAATGTTCTAGACAAAATTTTAGTCAAATTAACATCATTTTGATAATTTGTGACTAATTAATAAGGGTATTAAATGTTCCCTTATTAATACATAAGGGTATAAAATGATTTGTGGCCCTATCATAAAAGGTACTAAATTACAGTTACCAAAACGAATGGACTGTTATTGAACGTTATAAAATACAGTGGTACAAAAGGTATGTTGTCAATAGAAAAGGGGTATAAAAGGTAATTAACCTTTTCTTATAGTCACAAAAACTTTTGTTTTCATCTCCACCAACACACTAATCTTATATCCCATGGCAATGTTTAAGAGTATTGTATTTCTCCGTAATAGCTCGGTAAAACTTAACTATTGAGTTTTGACTAATTTCTATCAAGTATGTATTTTTTTAAAAGGGAAAACGAGGGACTACATTTACTAATGCATGGGGAGCTTTACAAGTAGGACAAAATAGTCCTAAGAACAGAATATGTTCGCATTTCTCGTAGGACATCCGACGTTCATGAACTCGCAGAAACAACCTAGTTTGCATCCTAGACAGATATAAATATCCCTACGATGTATCCTGTAACGATAAATAAGGAAGCAGAAATAAAGTCCAACAGCTAAAAACTAAAAAAATGTTGAAAACAAAATAACCAAAAGAAAATAAAGAGCAGGATCCTCTGATGGAGTCTTCAACTCCTCGGGTAAGAGTTTTCGTCTCGGTCTAGGGTCATAGGGGGTAGGCCACCACTCATCTACCCCCTAGGATTGACGCAGTCTCATGGTGCCTGACGGGGCTGTTTAGCATCCCTCGCCAATTCCGCATCATCTTCAGTCTTCTCCTCATCTCTGAGTTGGAAATGGTCTGTCATTTGGTTCATTGCGCCCATCGCCCTCTTTATCTTTGCCTGGGTAGTCTTTCTGGTCTCTTGTCCCGCTTTGGCTCTGGTCCTGGACTTCTGCACCTTCAGTCTCTTTGGGCCAAGACCCTTACTCAGCTCACGCGTCTCCTTCTGTTTCCTCCCACGAGCGAGGTTTGCCAGTAGGTGCTAAGGGGCATCAGAGGAGAGGGTGTCAGTGACTGTGAGGGAGTCCAAATGGAAATGTTTTGGGCTCCTACCCCTTGTCCTGTCCCAAACCTTGAGTCAGGTTAGCCAGGTCACGAGTCTTCGTGATCTCACCTAGCCCACCTGACAAACCTGGATGCACCCCATGTAGAATTGGAGGTACCCCTATGGGATCCTCCTTAGCCATGTAACCAGTCTTCAAATCTGTTTCCCCTTCCTTAATCAAGAGAGCGGGAAAACCCGATGGTGGAGACAAATACCTCCCCTCAGATTCTCTTGTTGACTCAACCCCCGATTAAGGGATGGCAGCACCTCTTCACCTTTAGTTCCCTCTAGTTCTGTGGAGGCCCCCAACAGGTCTACAATAGTTTAACAAGATCGATGTCCATGTTAGCACGTAATGAATCATCAAAACATACATCCTCTTTGTCGACTCCCCGAATCTGAGTAGTGTAGTATTGGATCCGATGAGTAAACCTGTCACACCGTGCACAATACCCCGACAACCGTTCATACTACAGGTCCACAAATTGTATCATGTCGGTGTCTCGGGAACAGGAGATGGACCGTCCTCCTAATTGTTCTGTTGACATCTAACCTCACCCGGAACCATACAAAAAATCGTCCAAGGCCCTCTAAGTCAGCATGGGAGCTCAAGGGGGCAACTTGGCCGATCGAGGACAACAGAAGTGCCATGATCTTATCATTTCTAACGTCCCCAGGGACATTAAAAGCTCGGACCCCAATTTCCATGAACCGGAATGGGATCTGATCAAGCTGCATGCAAGGAACATAAAGGAGAAAGATAAGGGGGTACCGCTGAAGGTCCAAGGTCCATTGTGACGGATCCAGTTAAGGATGGTTTCCGACGGGAATTGGAAGGAGATCACGTCTTGGGAGAGGACTTCCACCCCCATGTCATTGACTTGCCATAACTTTAACATCACCCCGATTAAGACCTTTGGGGTATGCCGGATCCCATAAATGAGTCGGTCGACTAAAGATAGACGGTACCTGTTATTGGAACCGTCCTGAACGGCATCTCGAGGAACCACCACGACCGTGTCCCTTTTGTCATCATCCTCCAATGAGATGCCTCCCAAGTAGTCGGCGATAGCATCAAGTGAATCCCTAGCTGGTAGCAACGACACCCCGACTGGTGAACGCACGGCTGAGACGACGGCAGGATGACATGTGGTGAGGCCACTGGCCTTGCATGCAATAGTGCTGCTTGGATCTGGCCATGACCTTGGCGTTTCGGCGACCGACGGTCATCCGTTGATTGTGGTCAGTGTTGCAGCGGGCCTCATCGCATCGGAGAGACCAGATACCCCCCACACAATCGGTTCTCTGTTTCCCCTTCCAGACGGGGAGAAGGGACAACAGTGGTTGGGGTTTATAGACGGTGTGGCGATACCGAGACCGGGTTGGGTGTGGCTGAGGTACTGATAATGGTCGACGTGCCGCTACGGGAGGAGGAGGACGAGGAAGGGGAAGAGGGAGTCATCGGGAGTCGGAAGTTTGGAAATAGAAAAGCGAAAATAGAATTGTTGGGAGAGACAAGGGATAACCCTAATTGAACAACGCTGCGGCTAAAAATCTATCTAGTATATTAGGTAAAAATAGGACAAATCTGGTCAACTCAATCGAAACATGTCGTCTATTTTTTAGTTACAACTTTAAAATATATGCGCAAAATTGTACTTAAAAGATTAGTTCATAGAACAAACAAGCATATAGTAAGTTTGATTCACTTCCTTACTACAATTTAGTTTTACAAAACAATAATTAAAATAAGTTTGATTATTAATTTTATTCGAATATTGTTTTTAACGGTAAAACGAGGGAATGCATTAAATTAATGTGTGAGAACCGATACAAGTGGCGGACTAAAAGTCCTAAAAACATAATAAGTCCGGGTCTCCCGTAGGACACTCAACACTCTGAACACGTAGAAGTAGTCTAGTTGACATCCTAGACAAAGATAAATATCCCTACGATCAAACCAAGTGAAATAAACGAGCCTACACATGAAAAACCATAGTCCAAAATACAACTGAAGTAAATAACATAATAAAAGCAGTAGAAATAAAGCAAGTCCTCCAGCAACATCATGTGATCCCACCCCTAAGGTGTCACTTTCGGTTTTGGGTCGTGAGGGGTAGGCCACCAACCATCTATCCCTCGGAGTCCAACCGACCTCATGAATCTTAGCGGGGCTGTGTTGTAGCCCTCGCCATATCCAGTTCCTCCTCAGCCTCCTTCTCATTCACCATTGATAGCAGATAACGCACATCGATCATGGTCGGAATAGAAGTTTTCGGGACGACAATCAATGCATCGTCATCCTCTTCCTCTTCCAGTGAAAATCCTCCCAATTGATCGGAGATGGCCTCCAAAGGTCCCTGAGGGTTTAACGGGCGACTCTGGTACGACGACAAAATTTCCAAAAGGTTACGAGGCCTTGACAGCGACAACTCGTTCCCGTTCTAATGGTGTGGTGGCTTGGGCCAAGGTGGGACAGTCACCGGCGGACGGAAGGGAGACCACAGATCCTTCTGTTGTCCCCGGAAATGAAAAGGTGTCCTTCCCGTGCTCAACAACGGCAGAGCCCCTGTCATGGGGTCCGGTAGGTGAAGGCGACAAGCATGAGGATTGGTGGTGCGATTGCACAATGGTGGGGAGGAAGGAGAACCATACGATATCATGATCATAGTGGGGAAGGTGTGCGGCAGAGAAAGAAGGCTATGTAGAGAAGAGGGGAAAACTCCAATTAAAAGACTCTAAGACTACTAAACTCAAAAAAAATGAACGAAAGGTGCAACTTTATAACCCGTATAACGATTACATTATCCTACACTGAGGAACATGCTCCCCGATCATTGGAAGGCTAACATTAACGAACAAAGGTTCACTGGACCTTATACTATCATAACCGTCATAGACGGTATTGTGGTGCCTCGTGGGCAAAGAAAGAAAGAGGAGAGGGAGAACAAGGTGTCGGAGATCCTGAGGGATCTCAACAGCAAAGGTGATGGTGGGAAGCAAAGCATCGCCTGAGGACCCCTCCCAGGGCCAGTCCCCGATACTCAGACGATGCGTCATGCCCCCCGATAGGGCACCCCCCCCCCCCTCAATATGGCTCCCCGTAGAGGAGCAATCCTCCCAAGGAGGCTCGTCTCGGGCGGCCAGGCGCTACCCCAATGTTAGGGACGGGGCCCTAGGTTAGGTCCCGGATCCAACGTCACACATGCACCCCTTCCTCTAAGCTGCCCATCCTTAGGTCTCAGATCCAACGCCAATGTGGTGGGACCAACGTCCCCCTAAGTCCGATCAATTTCACGCCATCTTCCAGATTCCTTTCTAAGGCAGCTCCTCCGCCTCTATCCTTTTCCCACTGACCAGCTCCGCAAGCAACCCTTCCGGGGAGTAACCAGCCCCTCTAGTGGCTCCGTGCCCAGGTTTCGGTAAAGGTAACCCTATGGGCCAACACCACCCGCCCGCGTGAAGTCAACCCGTTACCAAGCTTAGGCCCACGCCCTAACGGTTCTCTTTCGTAGGGGTCCCAAACCCTCTGTCGCCTTCGCGACCACCGCTGATAACACGCTCCAAGGGAGACGCCCCTCGCCTTTGGCACGAACGTGCGCCCCACCAAGCACCTCGTCCCGTCGCCACCCAGGATGTCACTAGAGCAAGGTCATGGTGAGGCCGGGTAAACAAAGTCGGGGTTGGCCTGGGTGAAGCCTCCTAAGAGTGTGGGGTAGACACCACCTATGCCCGCCGCGGTAGAATCCTAGGACAGAATTCCCCACGCGGAGGAGGCGGCAGATCCAACCCATCCACCGAGGGTCGCGATGGGAGGAGGAGTGACCCGAGTGGCATGAAACTCAAGGTCGGAATCAGCAATATGTGGAAGAAGGGAGGATCAAAACTGGATGGTGACGGCCAAACCCTACGGGTTTTATCCCCCGCACCAGTCGTGGTCTACGAGGGGTTGACCAGATGGGAGACAAACGCGACGGTGGAAACGACAGGCCATCCGGAGTAGGAGGCCCATGTGACACCAGCGAAAGGGGTCTGGGATTCATGGCGGTCGAGCCGAGAGGCTAGGTCTGAGCAAAAATCCGCCCATCACCGTAAACCGACCATCTCCGGCCGTCCCCATCATCGGAAAACCCAAAACCGACCTAACCACGGGCGGGTATGGGTTGGAAATAGGTGAACCGGTCTGGTCAACGGGTTTGACCGATTTTCACACCAGAAAACCGGTCCTACCCGACCCGGCCGGTACTGTAGCAGCAACTTTGGGCTGAGCATTAGGATGGTACAAGCTCTTTTGTGTACCAAAGATTGGTTGAAGGGTGACCCAATAGTAGTTGCTTCTTTATCCTCTTTAATCAAAGAGATGGAAGAAATGCAAGTAGGAGATGATGATATAATTGACTTTATAATTTTCTGTTTTACTTTATTTCGTTGTATGATTTGTTTGTTATCTTTATTAGTCTTATATATGTTTATATTTGATTTGCAGAAATTGAGGACTTGGCCACCCCAATAGGTGTGTACCTAATATAATGTGATAAGCAACTAGTATGTGGTAATATTAAAGTATATGTTCGGTTTCTGTTTTTTGTAATTCTTATTTTCGTCAATTTACTTTAGCTATCAAGTTCAAGTATTACTCTTAATCCTTTTATGTATTTTGGTTGGAAGGTACCTTGATTGCAAGAGATTTCAAGACTTTTGACGACCTTGAATTTGATTTTTTGTTGTAATAGGTCGATTTCAGTTTAGTTAAAACTGATTTTTTTTGTTCAACTTTTTGTGTTGTACAACAAAAACGGTTTCTTAGACCGTGTTGTGTAAAAGATGATGTTTTATATGATTATGAGGTATTAGTTGTAGGAATTGTTGTGTTTTGTTTGAATGTTTGAAGTATTTAAACTGAAATTAGTTTTATAATAGGCAGGTTTATGCAGTTAAGTTAAATTGTGTGAAATTAAGTTGAATGTTTGAATGTTTATTTTAGTAGGCCCAATAAGAAGCCAATTGGGCCTGAGTTGGTTGGTTATAACCGTCCCCGGCCGGTAGTGAGGACGGGCGGTTATCGGCCTTCCCTTTAGCGACCGGTGATAGGGATGGGTACGAGTTTTATGTAACCGGGAAAAACGGTTTGGGTAACGGGTTTGGGATTTTGGGCGGGTACCGGCCGATGCTCACCCCTACGAGAGGCAACGAAGCCACGAGGGGGCGGGGGCGAAGAGAAGACGCCGAGGGTTGTGGAGCACTCCTCCATTCCCATCCGTATTTAAACCCTGCACCAAGCGTGGACTGCGAGGAGGGCAGGTGGATGGGGTAGGCGAAGACGGGGACTGCGAAACCGACAGTCCCAGACGGCGTAGCAGCGGTGGCAGAGGAAATCTCCATAACAACGAACACAGGCTAGGGCTAGAACAAACTCTCAACTCGAGAGGAGTTGTTTTCTTTTTTCCACTAAACTCAAAACTTAATTTGGTACGGTCAAATATTGTTATTTTTAACATATATTATCTGCATTATATACTTATGTAATTAAGAAAGTTTAGTTTCTATCCGGTCTATTATTCAAAGGATCATTTATTACAACGCATATTTTAATTGATAATACCTCATTGTAATTATTAACATGAATGATGTGCTATCTTTCAATTAGTTCATTCAAATCAATCGTCAACTTCTTATCTAACATATTCAAAGTATTGGTAACACACAACTGCATCATCAAAAGAGTGTTTAATTTATCTATTAATTGAACTTTAAGAATAATTATTACTTTTACTAATAAGTGCAGATGATAACAACAAGCACCAGTGGTCTAGTGGTAGAATAGTACCCTGCCACGGTACAGACCCGGGTTCGATTCCCGGCTGGTGCATCCTTATAAGCTGTGATGATATGCGCGCCGATTGTGACTGAAGGGTCTGTCACGGTTGTCTGGTCTCAGGCGAAATAGGTGCTTCTGAGCTTTGAATTTTTGGAAGGAGAGAAAGCCTTTTTTGTTGACTCCATTGTAGGCCAGTTCTATTCTGCTTTAGATTGCAATTACACTATCTCCTTCCACCTTAACCTTTCTAAGAGAAGTGATTGTTGAACCAACACTTACTACTTCTCATCCTCAACCAACACTTAGTTTATCACTTGTTTTGTTTTACTTCCAAAGCAATCTGACATGGTAATTGAGCAGTGGAAGAAGCAAGTGTAGTACCTTCCAATCCATAATGAGAAACTGATTGATGTGATATTGTTAGTGAGCAGTGAGCTATTGCTACTTGCTACCACAAATATTAATGTCAATCTTTTTCAAGGAGGCACTGGTGGTGTATGTGCATCAAGGGTTCCTTTCCTAAGTCTTTCTCGTTTGTTCGGTTCCCCAACTGGAACTGGTATTCATTTCACTTTCACATCGAAGTTTTTAATTGTAAGAGCATATGTTCACCTAATAGATCGATTAGAGATCTGGTTGACTGTTTTTCTCTTTAAATGATTTGAATATTTGATGGATGTCACCTTATGAAAATAAACTCGATTATTTTTGTATTATTACGGGACTATCATAAGGGTATTAAAACTGAAAATAGTTTTTTTTGAAACAAAAATTGAAAATAGTTATTTTTAAACATGTAAGATTTTAAGGTCTATAGGCAAACATATTTACGTACTTAATTTATCAAGTAACGGTCGGTTAAAGAGTCTCAGAGAATTTAGTCGATTTAGGGTTTTATTGAACGTCGACCTCTTTGTCTGGCCACTGATCGTTCTTCTTTGAACTGTTGTCGAGTATCACTTGGGGGTTTTGATCGACACGCCGCTCCGCAGCCATCAATCCAGCTACTGCGCGATTCCGAGCTCTCTCGCCGAACTGACAGAGGTGGGCTCGGGTAAGTCACAAATGGTTCTCGTTTCATTTTCATGTGGTGTTCTCTGGTTTTGTCTATTGTTGTTGGTTGAGGAACTGTCGTCATGACGATGTGTATGGCATGGAACTGTCGTGGTCTAGGATCCGATCACCATAAGCAACGAGTTACGTGATCTGGTTTGGAAATTCAAACCGGATGTATTATTCCTATCTCAAACCCTTCATTCTAAGGAGAGCCGATCACGGTCTTGTCTAGCATTATTCCGCTGGAATCTCGGCTTCCATGAGGGAACAGGTCGGCCGGGAGAAGGTAGAGGGGGGGGGGGGAGGTAATGTTGCTCTGGTCGGATAAATGCGTAGTGAATGTGATAGCCACGACTCAAACCCATATTGATGTGCATGTAGCTTTTGACCAGGAACCACCCTTTCGTTTTATCGGTATATATGGGGAACCAGCTAGGCAATTTTGCTATCGGACGTGGAACTTACTACGATCCTTGGCTCGAGACACTCAGTTGCAAGAGTGATTACTTATGGCAGATTTTAATGGAATTCTCCACCCAAATGAGAAGAAGGGTGGGAGACAGTATCTCATCTCCCTTATTCAGAGCTTCCAACACGCTATCAATGACATTTGGGTTCAAGACATTCTGATGGGAGGGTATCAATATACATGGAGAAAAGGCCATGACCCTCCCACAAAATTGGAGATCATATTGGATAGGGCATTTATGTCTCCCACAATGCATAACCGGTTCACTCAAACCTGATTGAAGAATGTTGGATACACTACCTCGGATCACCTGCCCACTATATTACACTTATTACAGGAAACCAAGGAGCGAGTGGAGAGGCAATTTTGCTTTGAGAATGCCTGGATTACAAAACCAGAATGTGGAAGGATAATTTAGCAGGAATACGCACATCCTGATGGTAGACATATCAAGACAGACATTAAGGAAATTGGGAAGTCAATGGATGAGTAGGGTCGGACCATTTATAAAAAGAATGCCAACACAATTCGGAGGTGTCAGAAAAAGCTCCAAGACCTGAATGATAGGGGGGATAGAACAAATATTAACCTGCAGCTGGCTATTCAGAAACAGTATGAACATGCCCCATCCAATCAGGAAACTTGTTGTCGACAGCGAGCGAAACAACATTGGTTGTCCGAGGGGGATAGAAACACAAAGTTCTTTATGACTGCTACTAAGAAACGTCATAGTAGGAATAACATAACAGTTCTAGAGACAGATGAGGGTACCATAGTCACATGGAATACAAGTGTGCATTGTTTATTGGTGGGTTATTTTGAGACGATTTTTATGCAGGTCCGGAATGGATGGATGAGCTCCCAATTCTTGTCCCATGTTTGATTATAGACGAGCAGAACATGACCCTAGGAGTTAAGGTCTTGGAAGAAGAGGTGAGTAGGACTGTATTCCAGATGGGACCAAATAAGTCCCTAGGACCAGACGGGCTAAATCCCCTATTTTACCAGCACTATTGGACTACATTGACTAAAGAGGTAGTTAATTTTGTTGCACAGGCGGTGGAAACAGGTCAAATTGACTCGAATGTGAATCATACAACGCTGGTACTCATCCCAAAGAATAAAGATCCGAAGAGAATAACTGATTTACGCCCTATAGCCCCTGCAATGATATTTTTCCAATAGACTGAAACCACTGTTGGACCTAGTTATTTAGATACACCAAGGGGCATTTGTGTCATGCCGTGCGATACAGGAGAACGTCTTCATTTCGTATGAGATTATCCACTCCTTGAGAAGTAGGACACATGGGTCGAACGACTTTATGGAAATCAAATTAGATATGAGTAAGGCGTACGACCGGGTTGAATGGTCTTTTCTTTTGGCCATAATGGGAGCGTTTGGATTTGGCTTGAGATGAAGGAGCTTGGTGGAGGCTTGTATGAGGTACATTCAATACACGGTCAAAGTAGGAGGAAAGCACACAAAGGCTTTCCAAGTAGGACGGGGCATTCGACAGGGTGACCTGTTATCCCCCTATCTTTTTTTATTCTGTATGGAATGTCTATCCAAGTTACCATCTCAGGCCGAGAGGGATGGTAAAATGCACGGAGTGTCTGTGATGAGGGGAGCTCTGATTATATCTCATATTTTCTTTACAGATGGCTGCTACATCTTCTGTAGGGCGGACAGAAAAGAAGCAGAATATTTGTAGGGTATTCTTCAAACTTTTGGCCAGCTATCAGGTCAGGTGATAAACAAACAGAAGTCATCGATCTTTTTTAGTACAAATACTACACCGACAAACAGGATCCTCTACTGCACTACATTGAGCATTCAGGAAATTTCTCAAACATCCATGTATTTAGGGGTCTCGAACATGCTCGATCGAAAGAAAGGTTAGAGTCTCCAATTTGTATGTGATCGTATTCTCACGAATATCAACTCATGGGATGGACAGATGATATATGCGGATGGGAAGGAGGTAATGATCAAGTTAGTACTCCAGTTTATACACATTTACGCTATGAGCATCTTCTTGTTACCTCGTTCCTCGGTGTACAAGATTCAAGAGGCTCTCGCAAGATACTGGTGGGCGAGCACCCCAAGGGCTAGAAAACCCATAATCTGGCAGGATTGGGAAAAATTATGCAGGGCGAAGGAAGTGGGCGGTATGGGATTCTGAGACATGTATGATATGAATATTGCACTACTGGTAAAGATAGGGTGGAAGTTCTTATCTAACACAGAATATGTAGTGGCAAGATTTTTCAAGGCTTAGTACTTTAGGGATGGTGACATCCTCACGGCAGGACTCGGACTGAACCCCAGTCAGTTGTGGTCGGGGCTGAGGGATACACAAGAACTCCTCTAGGAAGGTCTTTGAAAGACTATTGGGAATGATCTTTCTATCCGAGTTGAGGGTATTCCATGGCTTCTAGGTGACATACCCACTTTTCCCACGGGCACGGGACCTCGGGAGGATGTGCTAGTCTCGGAACTGATTAATGCGCAGGGGCATTGGGATATGCAGAAAGTTAATGTGTCACTCCCACCCGGTTTTTCCTCGGAGGTTCTGAGTATCCCACTTCCAAAGAATATTACGCAAGATAGATGGTATTAGACACGTGCCATCCAAGGTACAGTTGCAAGGATATAGGTTACTGGATCAACTTAACGGGCGATGGGTAGTAACGTAGGGCGCATCAGTTTGGTCGGCCATTTGGAACCTATACATTCTTCCTCGTATCAAGGTCTTCTTATGACGCGCTATCTCAGGTACTCTACAAGTGGCAATGAACCTATGGACAAAATATGTCCCTATTACGGAGGAATGGCCAGTATGTACTACAGGAAGTGAAACGACCCTCCATTTTATTTTATAGTGCCCCTTTACCCAGGAGGTGTGGCTCTAGTCTCAGGTACCACTCCCGACATCCTCAACTTCTACTCTTGGTTCTCAAAATAAAAATTAAATACCTCAAGTCCGACATCCTTGATCATCAGACCGATGCTGAGCGGCCCCATGCATTGGGGATGATGCAGAGCATAAATTCCTTCCGAGGAGGCCGCGAGGTCAGGAGTTTCCCGATCATGTCGAACCTCTGTTGGGCCAGGAGAGCTGGATCCACCGGGGTGAAGGGAACCACCATTTCCATGTCTTCCTCCTCTGTAAGGGAGCAAGACGAGAATCCATCTTTGAGAACGGCCATCGCGACAGCAAGAGAGTAGGATGTTTTCGCGCGGAAGAGTTTGATGGATCAAGAGAGATTTTGAAAGGTAGAGGTCCTAACAATCCAATCCCAAGTGGGTGGAGAGGTCCCTGTCCATATTTTGTTGGCTCAACGCCGGTAAGAGGTAGTGTGACCACAATCAGGTCACTCAACGACGACCACGCCGCCTTCCTCCCAAACTAAGGATTGTCTGGAGGATGTATAATAGGAGGCAACATGGGGTTTCTTAGTGGGGAAGTTAGGGTTACACCCTTGACCGGATTGGATGACTTCGATTTCCGCTTCCTCCGTTCCTTTAAAAGGATGAGCACATTGTGTGTTGGGCATGGATGCATGACCAAACCGATAGACCCAAGCCTTTTTATTGGTGTGGACGATAGTGGAGCAGGCGATAGTGACATGATAAAAGAGAGAGGGCTAGCCAAGCTAGGGTAGAGAAAGTCTAGGACACACATCAAAGCGTGAGAGAAAACTTAACATAATTAATCTTAAATTAATGATAAAAAAATATTAATTTTTCAAAAATAACCTATCAATTTTTAATAATATAATCATCAATTTATTTTAATAATTATTATTTTTCATAAATATAATTATAATTTTTCAAACTAATTTTGTTTTTATTAAAAAATATTTCATAGTTTTAATTTTAAAATTTCAAATCTATTTCTTTTTTTTTTAAATCTGATTTGAAAAATAAAATTATTATTTAAGCATACAAGGATATGATTACAAAAAATTAATTTAATTTTAGTAAAAATATATATAAAAATTAGTTGATTTAGAGTTGGAGAGAGATTTAGGGTTGAAGTTGGTTTTAGAGGATATATAATGGTTGAGTCAAACACTTGTCTTATAGTTTGTCTAAACAGTTGAGCCAAACTACTAATATCCCACTATCAAGCCAAGTGCTTACAGTGATACCAAATTGCTTGACTCAACCAAAATTTATTAATTCCAAATAATTTTATTTCACACTTATAATAAAGCAAAAATACAATTTTATTGAAATGAAAGACATTACATGTACGATTACAATTTTAATAAAACTAAATTATCCTAGGGTAGAGACATCATTTCGCTTGATCATTGATGACATCTCACCAATGGAATTTATTGAATGGAAAACGATGCGTCGAGTGATACTCGGCAAAAGTTGCATCTAATATTTCCCAATCGGTCGTGTCGGAAAGGCATTGTTGGACACAACGTCGATAGATTTCGTCAAATTTCTTCACCTTCTTGCTATTCTTTCCCCAATGATCCTTAAGTTGGGCTTGGGACCGGGACATATTCAGATCGTCGGTCCTTAGGTATTGTCGGTAAAGGTTCGACCAATACTAGCTGCCGAATTCCACATACTCAAGCCATGTTACCTCAAAAGTGGGTTTCTTGCTCCACCGACCAAGGCGTAGTTATGAGTCCTGGAGTTGGTAGAAAATTAAATTTTTGGGGTAAAAAATTGAATTTTGGGGGTTTGTGGAGCAGAGAGTCGTTGTTGCCACACGACAACAGCTAATTGGGGTTGCAAAGAGTCGTTGCTGTCACACGACAACAATAGAGTAGGGCTGCAACCAGCCGTAATAGCCACGTGTCCTCGCTTACTCGTTGCGCCCTGCCTGACGCACCAGCTTGTCGTAGTTGGCTACTTCGATTCGTTGCACCGTCCTCGTTGTATCGGGTCATTGTCGTTGCGCCACCTCCAAAGTACACCATTGTACATGCTCTTAGGGTTGTAACGCTAAGGACAATTTTGACATTTTAAAATGAAAATGAACAGATAAAAATTGAATGTCGTAACAAATTGTTAAATTATGATAGCTACTCAGTATATTTTTAGGTTAGAATAAAGATCCGCACGTATATCGATTATGATAGTCATATGTAACCCACCCTGAATATAAATAAAGGGACGGCTCAACTTCTTCTCCCTCAACAGAGAAAAATTAAAACTTCGACATTTGTAGGTGCAGCTTCCGCCATCGGCGATCATAGTGGCTCCGGCCATGGGGCGGTATGTGGGGCTCTACTCTCCCACCTTCCTCGTTTGCTCATCTTCGTCACCACACACTCCCGTCGGTCGTCGCCTCTGTGCGCCACTTTCCACCACCCTCTAGCTAGATTTACCGCCACCCATGCCTTGCAAGCCATCTCTCCGCCTCCCACAGCTGCCCCCTACGCCTTCTAGGCCATCTCTCCCTTCCAATCGCCTAGGTTCCTCCTTCTCCAACCAGATCTTCTGACTTATCCGCTTCTTTTTGCCGCCCCTCTCCCCACCTTCCTCTCTCCTCCGTTTCTCTCCCCGCCTTCCTCTTTCCTCAGTTTCTCTCCTCACCACCCATGCCGACCGGTCCATCACCTTTGGCTTGCTCCCCCAACCCCTTGCCCTCATTAGACTATATCCGCCACCTCGCTCCGCCCTCACATCCTCCCACCCTAACCCCAGCCCCCCTCCCGGCTCCCCACCCCGATGACGACGGCCAATCAACCACCATTTGATCTTTCCGACCTCACCTCCCGACAATAACAACTCGAGTTACTCGTTCGAGCCTCTCCGTCATGCTTCTCGCCTAGACGGTTAGATATGCTCCCACATCCCGCCTGAGTTCTATAGTTTGAGTCGCTTAGTCGTGCTCCTACTTTTTGTGATCTTCCTATCAGATTCATGCGTCTGTCTCAAGAGGAATAGATCTGCACCAACCGGCTCCGTCCACCTCGCTTGGATCCAAACACCGAAGGCTGGTCATGAGTAGTTCTTGCTGGTCGTTGTTGGTTATTATTATGTTGTTGTTATTTTGTTAGTATTTTATCATTCTTTTATTTTTCCTTCCTTATGGAATCTCGATCTCCGATAGGTGTGGATGCTGCCTCTGGTAGCGTGCTCGGTTGGGACTTTATCGACGGATCTGTCTAGAGAGTTATATGAAAGACCTCCCCGGTTCAAGAGCTATTCATCTCATTGATCGTCCCACGGGTTCTTTAAAACGACCGATATATACAACGCTTGTATCGTTTTGTTTGTGTTGCTCGGTTTGTAAAATTTATTAATAAAAAAATTTGTTCTAAAAAAAATAAACAGGGTCACAAATTATAGGAAACAAATACGATGAGGACAAGTGGCAGTAAGGAGACCTTACAGCTGTGCCATGTTGGAGACAGAAGAAATGGTCTATGAAAAACTCTTATCATAATTCCCCGTTTGGATAATACAAAACAGAACAGATAACGAACGCTATCTCCATTCGCAACAATGGCTTCGTGCTGCGCACCACCGTCCGCTATGCTCTCCTACGCCTCCTCCTCCTCCCTCCTCTCGCCGGACCTCCTCTCCTTCAAGCCCGCTCCGCTCTCCAGAACTTCCTCCCCCGCCTTTCCTCTCGTCTTGCGCTGCCGCCAGAGAGTGTCCGCCAGATGGCTCGATTTCAGGTACGCCAATTCCGGGACTAATTACCGTTTCGCTGTCTCGGCCGTGGCCACCGACGCCGAGGTAGACGAGGACGTGGATGAGGACGAGGACGACGACGAGGACGAGGAGGACGATGGTGCGCCGGCTCCTGTGGCTCCCCCGCCAAAGCCCAGGAAAGGGAAGAAGGCATTGCCTGACAAGAGGGACTGGGTAATGCTTGATTTTTGATTTTCTGTTGTTGCGTTTTATCTATGTAAGGTAATGGATTTGCTCTGAAACGGTTCACAGTGGACTCCAGGGTTTCATTTTGGTTAATATATTGTGGTTTCATCTATCAGTTGATTGTTTTTCCTTCATGTTTTAGGTTTACTGTATAATAGGCTTGTTGAGTTGAATGACTGATGAGTTTCTTTTACACTGAACTTGAATGTCAATTTGGGTCCTTTTGCACAATTTTTTGTGCTTTCATTGAATAATTAAATTCTGAATAAGCTCTTTTCTGTTATTTGGTTTAATGTTTTTTTCCTTATTCTGTAAATATTATCCTGCTAAGTGGGAAACTAGATTCATATCTTCAATTGCATCGATTTTCTACTTTTGGGGGACTGGGGTGGGCAGTTTTCTTGTATATTTTCTTGGTGTTGAGGTTGAAGCACTTAGCTCTATATCTTTCTCTTGAATATGTCAGACAAGGTCTAAGAGATTCTTGGAAGTTCAAAAACTGAGGGAAAACAAAAAAGAGTATGACGTGAGTACAGCAATCTCATTGTTAAAGAAAATGGCAAGTACAAAGTTTGTAGAGACTGCTGAAGCTCATTTTCGCTTGAACATTGACCCAAAATATAACGATCAACAGCTAAGGGCAACGGTATGTTTTTTTCTTTCAATGTCAAATCAAAGACCCCTGTTGCGACAAACTCATGATTTGTTCCACCTCACTATTCATAGGTGGATCTGCCCAAGGGAACAGGACAAACTGTTAAAGTGGCTGTCCTTACCCAAGGTAACTCAGTTTCCAGGACTATATTCATTTTATGATGACTGATTTATCAATCCATTTGTTTATAGATTTTTGATGGGGTGTTTTCTCACACCATGATGATGTTTAATGGAGCTAGCATTTAGTACCATCTGTATGAGTGAGAAGCCAGGGGATCCATATCCCTACATCAGAGTTTGTTATAGCATTTTATATCCAATGATTATAGTTCATGGTTTATGGTAGAAAGGGAGCTTCCTAATGTTCTTGATGTTGCAAGTTCAGTGATTATTGTTAAATGTTTTCTAGACAACAACGAAAAGTTATTATTTTGGTCCCAATCTTGGATTATGCCAGAAATACAAGAGAATAAATGGCCTTGCAGGTACATTGAGGTTTCTCGCAGAGTTAGGATTCTTTGGGTTAGGTGTAATGTAAATCTGCACCAGTTAGACAACATGGTGCGACTCTTCTTCAATTGATTAGGATTATTAAATTGACTTGTCCACTTAATAAATGCTTGGTGGGAATTTATCCTTCTGCCACTCCACCTTTTGGATATCCATGTAAGCTGTCGATATGCAACAAAAGGGCAACCAAGCCATACCCCGAGTAGTGTTGGGGTCAACAGCTTGAACCCTGTAATGTATCTTCTCCATTGAGTCATGTGTTATCATGTCTTTTCTTACTACCCTGACTGAGCCTTTTTAGTTTCACATCTTCAACAGAGAATTTTCACTCACAATGCTAAGGACATTAGTTATGACTTACTCCATGGGTTCATTTGTTAAGTTAATTATCTGCAGGTGAAAAGTTCGATGAAGCAAAGAATGCAGGGGCAGATATTGTTGGTGGAGATGACTTGATTGAGCAGATAAAAGGAGGATTTATGGATTTTGACAAACTGATTGCTTCCCCAGATATGATGCCCAAGGTCTTGTTTTGCTTGTCTTGTTTTATCGAATATACAAATGCACTATGTTTATTAAGATTTATTTTTCTCTTGTTTGAACATGCTCTAGAGCTTGTTAACAGAAAAAATCATTTTCCCATAAAAAGGGTCTTTCATATTTATAGCGAATATCAGCTATAGTAGTAGTAGGACCTTTGTATTTCATTTTTAGTATTATAGTGTATTCACAGGTCACAGCTGTCAAAAGCATTTTCTGGAACTATATGGTTTCCCCCTTCTAAGTCTTATCCTAGTGTTACTTTAACCATTTTTTTTTTCAGAATCTCCAATTTCCAAGTCATTGATAAATCTTATCCTGTGAATTAGTTATATTACACATTTGGTAAATCATCTCTTCAATTTCACTGTGGGCTCATTATGTTATATAAGAAAACTTGTTAGGCTATGAGCCTATGAATGAAAAATTTCTCCAATCAGAAATATGTTTCCTAGCTCGAATCCCATTTCAATATATTTTTTGCATTTTAGAAAAATCAGAAATATAGAATTTTCAAATTCTATTATACTATTCTGTTAGTGCGTTAGAAATTTTGTTACTCTAAATTTAATATTTCTTTTCTTGCATAAAAATAACAGTACTTTAATTAATACAGTACCTGAACCAAAGGGGATGAGTTGAACTAACTCAGCACCTTTGCCCTTATTATTTTTCTTGTTTATTCCACAAGTTGGACCATATTATATAAATCTTCGATTGCCAACTTGATTACATTACATGTAGTAAGGTGATTATTGCCACTCTTGACTATTCTGTTTCTCTTAATTTTGGTTGTCAAGAAGCTTAAGCGCATAAAAGCATATGCATACATGTACTCTAATCAAAATTGGTTTTTTCGTTATGTTGATTGTCTAAGCATAGCAATACGTATCTTTGATTGGAATGGGTGTTTCCATTTTGGCTAAAGGAACATACAGAAGAATGAAATTTATTTAAGTCTTGATGTCTGGGTCAGGTTGCCAGTCTAGGAAAGATTCTGGGACCAAGAGGGCTGATGCCGAATCCAAAAGCTGGTACAGTTACTACCAATATACCCCAGGTATGTCTCAATGTTCTGTTTCCTATGGTTGATAATGCCATATATTTTTTTTGGATCCCTGTTAAATCCTTGAGAGGTATGTGTGGGATTTATGCATTGTAAATCACTATGCGTTGTCAGTGAAGAAACAATATGATTTGTTGTTTGTTGCTTTTTATAGTGACAGAATATAATAGGGTCTTGGAGGAGGAAGTCCCTAATTAATGTTGTTGGAGTTGTGTCAACAAGCAAAAATGAATTGAAAGCTTTCATAATCACAAATCAAATTGAAGTCATCATTAGTCAAAAGTCTTAGTTCTAATGGGTGCTATAAGGAGGAACTAAGTTAAAGAGAAGACCAAGCTTTATTCTCAATTGACCAAGTACGAAATGCATAAAAAAACAAGTTTATGTATATACTAACCGATAATCCGCAACAAGAATAACATAGTTTGTTACACGTGTTCAAAATAATACCAAACAATTTCTGTGGCAAGTAGTTGTAATGATTGTAGGGAGTGTCTGTTACAGGCAATTGGAGAATTCAAGAAAGGGAAAGTGGAATTTAGGGCAGACAAGACCGGTATTGTTCACGTGGCTTTTGGAAAAGTCAACTTCTCAGAAGAAGACCTGATGGAAAACTTTCTTGCTGTAGTAGTAAGTTCTCCTCTCTGTCTCCATGATTATAGGGAGTGTTACTTGAAGTGTGCTCACATTGTTGCATGTGCCCTACAGAAATCAGTAGAAAAAAACAAGCCAAAAGGAGCTAGAGGAGAGTACTGGAAGAGTGCACACGTATGCTCATCAATGGGTCCGTCCATCCGGTTAAACATCACGGAGATGCTCGATTACAAGACCCGAGCAGCTGCAGCCGCAGCTGCAGCTGCTGCTGTTTAAAGGACAGGAAGTACACCTGTAAATTAAGCTGGTAAATCAGCCTCTGCACCGTATCCGTAGAGCTAGCCTATGTTAGTAAAGAAGGTGGTAGGGGAAGTATAATTAGAATGGTCAGAGGGAAACCTTGAGAATGTTGTTTTTGTTGGATTTGCTGCTTGAAAATGTGTATGCTGCATTTCTCTTCCCGGGAAAAGATATTGTATTATTTATGTTCATCTATATCACCCATTTTTGTGTTTATGGTCTTGGCTTGACCATCACTATACTAGCCTTTCCCAGTCGTTTTTTTTTCATGAAGATGAGCCTATTCAAGGAAAAATTGTACTTCACTTTTTGTACTTCTGCGTTTTTGTCGATTCAATGTTATTCTCTAAACGTAAACGCTTTTAGAACTATTGGGATAATCCCCAAACCTTAGTTGTTGTCCCGGGTCGGTCTAAGCTTTAAGCGAGTTAAGCAATCGCTTATGGTCTCAGATCAGAAAAAGGCCCCATAAAATTAAATAAGAAGCCGTTTAAGGCGTCAGATGAAGAAATGTCCTATAAAATTAAAAACCCGTTATTATTTGATGAAACCTAATCAAGCAAAGTACTGCATTTTTAATTTGAAATCAATCAAATTTTAATACAAGTTGGGCCCAATTTTGATCTCTATTGAAATTTGTTTTTTAGATAAAAAAAATTTCATCCAAATGGAAGACAAATTTTCTTGATGGTTGAACATTCTAAGAACTCTGCAGATCTTTATTTCGCAATGAAAAACTATCGTTAACGAAACAAAACATGAATCAAACCAAAGAAAGAAAGTGTGGATATTTATTTATAAATACACTAGTATTTTTTTTTTGAGAAAGGACAATCAATTTATCAACTTCATTACAGAAATCCGCAAACCAAAATAGTTTGGAAAAAATAAGCCGTCAAAATTGAAAACAAAATCCGATATTGGATATAGATGTTTGATCATAGCAGCAGCAAAAAAATGTGATGCAAACATGTGAGAAATCCATTAAGTGTTAATTTGATATTCCCTACTTCTCATAATATTTTGTATACCAATTTATTAGACATTCAAATAATGAAACTATGCATCTAAAAACGAATATTGAATAATATCAGTATTGTCTTATTGGAAGAGAAACATGACATGTATTAACATCTGGTGCTAGAATGTCTCGACTTTGTACTAAAATGTTTATTGAAAAACAAGATCATTTATCGAAGAATAATCTATGAAGTTCATTGACTAGAAGCATGAGTCTCGTAGAGTTCGAAAATATTGAAACTTAGTAGTACTATGATAAACTATAAACTATGAAAGTATTGTAACAACTAAGGGTAATTTGACCAATTTACAAGTCAAAAGAAAGAGAAACTATTCCAAAAATATTGCCTTGAGAAGAGGTATTGCGAAAATTTCATTTCATGATCAAACAAGAAAATAAATAAAGTTGGATTTATATACCTATCACATATAGTTGTATTATCCAAACTCTTGGGAAATGATTTACTCATATGAGATGGAGATGCTCAACGTGGAGGAAAGACTAGAAGTCATGAACATGAATGATTATTTGTTTCTGATTCCTTAGTCATGAGTTTGTTTATAAACTTCTTTAACATTTAGAAAGCAATAACAGTTAAATGAACTTAGACATATATCCTAAGATAATCTAAAGAATATGTTAGACTTGTCCTATCTTGTTTTATCGATTAATCGGTGAGTTTTGATATTGAATGTCGTTGGTTCTTAAAAATTCTCAGCTATCTATTATCTTGCGTCATTAGTGTCGGTTATGAATTTTCTTATTTTCGTTTATATTATATTGATCCTAGTTAGAACTTATATTTAGTATTTAAAAAATATTTTAAAGGGTAAACTACAAATACAAACCCAAAACTTGTCACGATTAACTGATACCTACCCTCATATTTTTTTAACCGATACATACTCAAATGTTGCGAAATATAACACAAAGCCCCTGTCGTCTGATTTTCCATCCACTTTCTGTTAGTTTTTTCAAAATACCCACAATACCCTTAACCCTAAATCCAACTCTATCTTTTAAATATTTACGAAAATACCATCATTTATTTATGAAAATACCATTATTTACAAAAAATAATTTCTTATAAATCTTTTATTAATTATATTTTATATATTTGATTAATTTTTTTAACATTCCTAATTATTTTTTTGATAAATTTGAAATGTTTTATTTTTATTAATAATTTTTAATACTTATTTTTCTAATATTCCTTTTTTAATATAATCAAATAACAGTAAATAAATGTAATTTTATTAACATTTCTTATTTTCATTGATTTATTTTAAATGTAATTTTATTATTTTTCAGAAATCCTTTTTTAATAATTAATAATTTATTAATATTACATATTTATAAAAAAAAAATCAAATAACAGTAAATACATAAATGAAAAATCAGCTTATGTACAAACCCAATCTCGTGCATCCCTACCCCTCTTCCTCGTTGATTCCGATCTCAAATCCAGCTGAAATAACAAAGATCTGGGTTATCAAATCCGACCTCTTCTGTAGATCCAAAGCCACCAGCCTCATCGTGCAGATGAGCAGGATGGAGGAGAGAGGGGCTGCGTTCGTCCTTCCGGCACGGGCGTGGAAAGGAAGGGTGGTGAGGGAAGAAAGAGAGGAGCGTCATAGGGAAGAGAGGGGCGGCGGAGGGAGGAGAGAGGGGAGGCGGAGGTAGGAGAGAGAGGGGTGATAGAGGGAGGAGAGAGAAGGCGGCAGAGGAATGAGAGGGAGGAGAGAGAGGGCAGCAGAGGGAGGAGAGATTGGGCGGCAGAGGAAGGAGAGGGAGGAGAGAGAGGGTCGGTAGAGGGATGAGAGAGAGGGAGGAGATAGAGGGTCGGTAGAGGGAGGAGAGAGGGGATGCAGAAGGAGGAGAGAGAGGGAGGAGTTAATTGAAACATAAAAAAATAAACTAAATAAATAAAAAATGGCATGGTTATGTAGTATTGAAAGTCTGTTGAGGGTACTTTCGTCATTTAACAGAAAAAATGATTGAGGGAGTTGGACGGCAGGGGCTTTGTGTTATATTTCGGAACATTTGAGTATGTATCGGTTAAAAAAACATGAGGGTAAGTATTAGTTAATCGTGACAAGTTTGGGGTATGTATTTGTAGTTTACCCTATTTTAAATGTGGAAGTTTCTAGAATTTGATGATAAAGTGAGTCATACACGACGTCACATATAAGCTAACATAAATTGGTATAACTATATAAAATTATCTTGAACCTATCATATTTGAACTTGTCATGAATATATCTTATCTATAAATAAATGTGAATTCTTAATCTTTTGAATTCTTGTACAGAATTTTAGACGTAAATCTTATCAATGGAGATTGTCTTGATAGAAATTAATCTCTACCATCCATTTTGGATTTTCAGCGTTATAGGTAGATGTTGAAGCTCATATTTTTAATATCATATAATATAATCTTTCTATATAATAATTTTACTTATTTTTCTATTATATTCTTTTATAAGGAAAAAAAGGCATCGATCAAACTCTCTCTTTAGGCCCTAATAATTATTGGGCCGACAACGACGTTGTCAATCCGTCGCTCTATCTTTACGGCCCTTCTCTCCATGTCTCTCTTTCTCTTCCGCCGCTCTATCTTTGCGACCCTTCTCTCCATGTCTCTCTTTCTCTTCCGCCGCTCTATCTTTGCGAGCCTTCTCTCCATGTCTTTCTCTTTCTTCTCACATGTTTTTTTAGAATTTAGGAGCTCTACCTTCCGATATGGGACCGAAAAAGTTGAGTTGTGGCGATCTCTAAGTGTCGTGATTGGGTGGCTTTTTCGAATGGAGTTGTTGGGGACTGCTCCATCGATAATCTCCGAAGGTCAAAGCAATCTGGTTTGGCTAGACGTATCAGCAAAGCAGGATCTTGTAGAGCATACTCTGTTCTCGTTACCACATCTAAACCAAGTTCCATCATAGGGAGGGGCATCTCACATTGATCTCAACGACTCAGGACAACGAACCGCCAATACCAGAACGCTCCACTACGCTAGTTACGGGTTTTAGAAGAACTGGCATCGCAAACTCTCTAGTTTCTTATGTTTGTTCTTGTGTTTATTTGTTTTCTATATTGTCTATAATGCAAAGTAGATTAATTTTATAGGTCCAGAGAGCCGATACACCCGCATTATTGTGGGGTCTGGGACTATGATCTGGAACTTAGATTTATGGCCTTTAGTATATGGAAGGATTGTAATGACACGAATTGAATTTTTTTTTAAAGGCCGACACGTGTCAAAAAAAATCTTATTAATTTATCATGATAAACATTTTTTGCGTTTCAATTCACTGACTATTAAAAATTATATGATGACAAGTCGAAGTCCTTGGTTCTTTGGGTAACCTTACCATGTAGTGTTAGTCAATGTTTTAAAAATCCCGACTGGGCGCCGCCTAAGCCCCATTTTGTGCATAGCCGACCCGACTAGGCTCCTAGGCGCCTAGAACAATTTTTCATATTATAGTGACTAAATTAAAATAATTAGATGGTTGTCTAGAATTGTTCGGTGTTGGTGATATTATGGTTTGTGCATCTAAGTTGTTTGGTGTTATATTTTTAGGTATTTTAAATATTTGTTACCATTTTTAATATAAGGAAGTTCATATTTTGTTTTTATATATAGTAATATATCTATTAAAAATTTAAAAATAGAAAAATGCAGATCCGATTAGTCCCCGATTAATCCCCATCTAGCCCGCGATTAATCCCTAAAGGCCATAGCCGCCCGACTAGCGCCTAACGACTATTAGAACCTTGGTGTTAGTTATTTACGTTTTGACTACCATTCGGGTTTTTTTATACCTAACTCGGAATGAATCTACAATACCTTCCCGTTTCAATCACAAACAACCGGTCTACTATTGACCCATTTCACATAAAAAGAAACTTAACATTTTAAGAAATTAACTTCCATTTAATTGAATAGGGTAACAAGATACAAATCAAAAAATATTCATCTAAAAATTCAGGCCTCTAGGGTTCCTCGCCTCCTCCTACAATCTTCATCTCCCGTCATGTCGTCGCCTGCAAGCCTAACTCCGTTGCCTACCCTGTCAACGTCTTCCTCGTGCTTCCTGTCTGCCATGGTGAGTTTAGAGCCCCTCCCAACTACCCCCACCATTTCCAACCGCTGGCCAAGTACGTAGTTTCCCATCTTCCTTCATCAATGATCCAATCACTTACAGCCACCCCTGGTGCGCCGTAACATGGCCTCACCTATCCTTTCAGAGCGGAGGAAGCTCTGGTGTTTCATTTCTAGACCTAGGCATGTCGGCGATGATCCCATCATTGGGACTCTCGACCTGACCACCTTATAAGGTCCGTCATTCTGATAATTGAAGAAGCCTTCCACAATTGGCCACGACGGTTTCATCGGATGGACGTCACGGTCAGAGATGCACTTATTCGCCACCAAGCTGGATACATGGGTCACAGACCGATCTCCTACGGGCTGTCGGTTGCCCCGGATACACGAGGCATGCTATGGGCATCCCGACCAATCTCTTGGTAGACCAAATGGTGGCTGCCGTCTTGTTGGGATGAAAGGACGAGATCGCAACCCAAGATCTTTTTCTTACCACGATAGCATGTCCGCGATGCTGGAAGCACACGTGCCTCTGCTTGGTACCACCAAACCACACCTCAAAAGCCATAAGACCAAGTGAAGCTGGTGCAACACAAGATCTCCTGACTAACCAAGAGAAACTCCTTGTGTGCTACCAACACCTATACGTTCCACAGGCTTAGACATCGGCTAATCCAAGAATTTCCAAGGCGAGGACTTCTCAGCAGCCCCACCGAGGACAATGAGTGGACAACTGAGCATCGAGGCGTGTATGGGGATACACACCTCGCCCTTCCACCATCAGTATTCCGGTGACCCTTCCCCCCCCCCCCCCCCCCCCCCCCCCCCCCATTATCTGGAGTTCTCTCTGGCTGTCCGTTATTTCCTTAAACATTCCGAATCTTTCGGCGCGAGCAATTACAGGTCGAGTCAGATAATGAGTATTTTGAGCTACACGTGCGTAGCCACTCGTGTGACAATGATCCATTGTTAGTTCATCCCTAGTTTAGCTAGGTATCTTATTATAGGGTTAATGTCCAACACCTATGAGTTACGACTCCAGTCTCACCCTTCTATTTCATTAGTATGTACGCTTAAAAATACTTTCATTAGGATAAAAACAATTAAAAAGTAATAAAAAGTAATTTAATTTGGTTATTTCACAATAATTAAAAGAATGCCTAGTATATATCATTCACTATATAATATAATTATTACAAGTTTAAGAATAAACCTTCTTGAAGAACTACAGGCCCCTCTTGTTATCTTTCTACTTCTGATTAATTCTCTCTCATACATATGTCGTGTATCTCTCTAAGGGAAACCATATCCCTATTTATGATGTTCCTTATCCATGTCATCATCGTCGACAACGCCGAGCTAGCATCCAGCCTTGTCTCATCACTGTCCCCTACCATTCAATTCTCTGCATCGCTGAATACCCCACCCCCAAGGCCTTCATTTGACATCTCGATCCCCTTAAAGGCACGACGTAGGAGGAGTCCAAATCCAACCTCTTTCGGACTTCCTCCATCGCCACCATCGTCCACGACAATTGTGGCTTTCTCTCTAAGGTCACCACACCACCGATGTCGCCACTATTGAAGCCTCATACGGGTCGTCCGGTGAAATCCCTAGTCGTGCATTCGACTTCATGAAACCCTCCACCAGTCGCTCCTTCTATCACCAGACAAGGTCTTGAGGAGCTTATCGACGACGAACGAAAAAAGGGGATGGAGGCGCCTTTACATGTTTTCCTCTCCCTCTCTAATATTGACCGGATCCTGGTGATCCGGTCCTTACTCACTATTCGTGTACAAGAAGAAACCTATCGGCAAGAAAAAAATTCCTTAATACCAAAACACAACCACTAACTTCAAACTGAAACAAAAAAAAACCCAAATAACACACCAAACTCCCTCTAAACCTAACCTAAACAAAAGACTAAGGATGGCGACGGGGCGGGTTTCACAAAACCCGGCCCCGAACCGATCCTAAAATCCTCGCCCCGCCCCCGCCCCGAACCTGCCTTAGCCCCGGTTATACCCCGCCCACCCCTCAACCCGTTCGGGTCGGGGAATCCCTGACCCACCCCACAACAGTTTCTTGAAAATGAAATGAAAGATTTAATAAATTTAGAACTAAAGATCCATAAATTTGGATCAAAAAAAGAATTGATGATACATTGATTTCATTCTAATGGAACCCAAAATTGGGTTTAAAAATGAAACTCATAAATTATATGTATTTAAAATAAGAAAAAGGGTCTAATTTTATAGAAGAGAGAATAAGTGTATTTGTCTAATCTGGCGATGTGGGACTTCTGATTTGATTATGTTTAGAAACACATACGAGTCATTTATAAATATAAAGAAAAAAAAACTCATAAACATAACCCATTTGTGGCTGAGTTGGTAGGACTCTTTAGTTTTCGTGAGAAGTCCCGTGTTCAAGTCCCACTAATAACAATTTTTGTTTTATTAAGTGAGCTTTGAGATTAATATTTATATATTACTAATATAAACTGGACAAGAATCAGTCTTAGTTGAGTTGGTAAATCTTCAACACCCATATACTTTTCTGGTGAATATGCGCATGGAGTACATTGGGCTTATCGGGGCGGGTTCGGGGCGGGTCCTACCAACCCCGACCCTGGTCAATGACCCGAAACCCACCCCGGTAGTTAATTTACTCGATCCGAACCCGCCCCGATCGGGTCGGGATCACCGGGTCCCCGTCGGGGCCAGGTCAAGTTGCCATCCCTACAAAAGACGCTACTGCCTCCAGCTTCTACTGCACCCAAAACCACCCTCCTACACCCCATTCAAGTCGGCTTCTAGTCTTGAGACAACAACTCGAGTCCTTTCTCCAATTTTAACATGCTTAGCCACATATAAGCCTGACCACACCAACACCTTCGATACCACTGAGAAGCTCTCCAAGCCCAACACACTAGTCTGCCATATCATGATCACATCCCCTGCCGTCCCTTCCGCCGATACAGCTTCCCAATTCCACCCAACACCAAAACCACATTCACGCATAAATTGTTACTGATAATTGCCAATTCGATTCCTTTAAGAGAACACACCGTGGCCTTACCTTATTCATCAGATCTTTTAGACTCCCCCTGTTTTGGACGGAGTTCATTCAAATGTTAGAACATAATAGCTTCAGGGACTTGTCTTGGGAGGGGTCCCTGGTGAAAGTAATTCATCCTACTACTGAGGAGTTCATGTTCGGTCCCATCGCACACCCTTATGCGGCGTTTGGGCAATACCTTGAGCAGTACTCTCAATTCCATTTTCCAACCACCCCGCCCCTTTTTCCTACAACCTTCTTTCAACCTAAGTTCTTACATACAAAAAAGGTTACTACAGAATACAAATTCCCTAAACACGTCTATGCATCAGATAAACTTTCACTGTCTAATTATCCTGTATTCTTCATACCTCATCAAAGTTATTTTTGTCACTTATCAATACCAAACAAATAAATTAGAATCTACATCCATATTAATACAATGAAATCATATTCAAATGGTAACTTTATGGCTAATAAAGAAAAATATTGCTTCTTCCCTTCTAAACTTCCAAAAAAGATGCAGCTAGGACAATGGCGAAACCTCAACCCATTCCTAGATCTACTTAGGACTTTACAATGTTATCAGGAATCAAGTGTGTGAGGTCCTCCCAAAATGACTCGTGAGGAATTCCATTTATATGCACAAGTCTATTTGGGGTTGACGACGTAAGACCCTCCATCTTCGCGAGTGAGGTCCGCCCACTCCTCCAAACACGTCAACAAAAGAGTTGCGTCGACATTGTCTAAGTCTTAGAGGTTCGACTACGTCAAATTTTAAATTGGTGACATCGTCAATATGGGTAGCTTGATCCCTACGATGCGGGTAGCTAACGACGTTAGGTCTGCTGCCTATTAAATCTTTGAAGTGCTTCCTCCTCACTTGATTCATTTGGTTCAACCTCGATGCTTTCCTTCATCTTCGATGAAATCCTCCCATCAAGGAAAAATTCGAAGAGAGATCACATATGATGAGACCGATATGATCTAGAAACTATGCTATTTATAAACAGAATAAGTCTTGATCTGATAAACTAGACATGCAAAATGCATACGAGACTACGTCTCATCAAGAAAAATAAATGATATAAATGAATGTAATTATATAATTAAATGTTAGATGGACAGAAATGACGAACAATGTTGATGCTCGTGTCAACAAGCTTGTGCTCGAGTGAATGTTGGAAGAAGCACTAGAAGGTTGCATGTTCAGTGAGGTCGTTCAAGGTTTGATAGACAAAGCCATGGTTGCAGTACGACCACAGAAAAGAAGCTACATCAAACAAGACCGAGAAGCTATGAATGAACGTTTAATGCTCGACTACTTCGACATGAACCTCGTGTACAAGGAGCTGCATTTTCGTCCTCGTTTCCGAATGCCAAAGGATGTGTTCATCCGCATTCTCTGTGCATTGGAAGATAATGATGCGTACTTCAGGAAATAGTTTGACGTTGTGGGGGGAAGGTATCTTATCTCCGTATAAATAATGTACTACAACCATTAGGCAATTGTGTTATGGAATTGCAGCCGATGGACTGGATGAGTACCTAAAAAATAGGCGAAACCATGGCTTTGGAGTGCGTGATCAAATTTTGCAGGGGAGTTATTACTATCTTCATCCCGACGTACCAGCGTAGGCCAACACAAGCTGATATGAACTACATTTTATCAGTGAATGAAGCGTGTGGATTTCCCAGGATGCTTGACAGTCTTGAATGCATATACTGGGAGTGGAAGAATTGCCCAACAGATTTGAGAGACTCATACTAGAGGAGGGAACACGGGAACAAACCAACTATGGTTGTCACGCCCCAATTTCAGTAAACCGAACTCAGGACGCGAACGTTTAAAACAATAAAACATTTTGAAACCTTTTACATAAATCACTTTAAAATCACCGTTTGTTCATCAAAAATAGTCATTTACAACTCAAAGGCACGTCCCACCAAATGGACAAAAAGCAAGGTATACGTCGCTAGACTCAAAATAAACCCAGAATCTCGCTCCTAGCTCTTCAAGCTTCAGAAGCTCACTTAGTCCAACCTGCGACCGGTACCTATAGGAAAAGCAACTAAGGGTGAGCGTTCGCTCACCACCACGGATAACAGACTGACTACGACATAAATAGCAGACAATGCCGGTAACACCAACAACCAACTCAACACCGGGGATCACTATCCCCAAACTCAAGTAACCCGACCGACACCCACACACTGATACTTTCCTCAACCGACTCGACACTCGGACTCGTGATGTAGACCCGACACAACGATTGACGACCTCCTCCAAAGACACGATAGACCACAACGCAACACCCAAGATCACAAAGGATCGCACACCAAACAAGATCACAAAGGATCGCACTCCTTTCAGCTGCTCAATGCCGGTTGCTAACCGGATGGGCTCGAGCCTGCCCCACGCGCTTTGCCGATCCCTGTCAGGCTCCAGGCGGTCCACCTGTTGGCGATATATACAGCGCTGCTTTTCCGATAGCTAGTCGGAAGGGGAGCTGCCCTCTCATCGCCTACAAATGCTCACAACCTCCCGAGACTCGAACTTGGTCAGGCTAGCCAAAGAACGCTCGCAACCTCCCGAGACTCAAACTCGGTCAGGCCAGCCAAAGGATGCTCGCAACCTCCCGAGACTCGAACTCAGTCAGGCCAGCCAAATTCCACACCACTTCCCGACACACAGTCGGGTCACTAACCTCGGGCAAACACAATCACAATCACAAGCAAAGTTCAACAAACAGCAACAACACAGGTTCAACACTCCACAGGCACTCATGGCCACCCAAGACACCAACAGTAAAACACGGGCTCAAAAACCCCACGGGCACTCACAGCCTCCCAAGACACACCAACCATAACTCACGGGCTCAACAACCCCACGGCACTCACGGCCTCCCAAGACACACCAACCATAACTCACGGGCTCAACAACCCCACGAGCACTCACGGCCTCTCAAAACCACCAACGGTAACTCACGGGCTCAACAACCCCACATGCACTCATGGCCACCCAAGACACACCAACAGTAAAGACACGGGTTCAACAACCCCACGGGAACTCATGGCCACCCAAGACACACCAACAGTAAAGACACGGGTTCAACAACCCCACGGGCACTCATGGCCACCTAAGACACCAATAGTAAAACACGGGCTCTCATGGCCACCCAAGACACAACAGTAAAACACGGGATCTCATGGCCACCCAAGACACGAAAATACACAGTCAACCTCCGGCTAACCAATGCCTCCAACAGTCCTAATATCAACAGTTTCACAATCAACCTCCGGGCATGGTCATATGCCTCCAGTAATTCTAATGACGTTAAGTTCTCTACTCCTACGACACTACTAAGTGTCACATGCATTTCCAATATTCGATATACTCCTGAATCATGCAATACTACCCGGTATCGTCTACCTTTCTAATATTCGATAAACCTACTTAACCCATGACACCCCAGTGTCACATGCATTTCTACTGTTAACTTTCCCTAGCCAGGGCCGAGATCAGGCTACTTTTCCCTACCTCAAGGCGAACCGACAGCTACGTCTCCTAGCTGCTAACGTCCTGGCTCGCTACCTCCGGTCTTCCCTTCGATCGAAGCCGGACTCTAACTTTACGCAGAAAGCTACAATTAAAAGCGGTTCCAAAGTTAATTTAAAGGTTACGATTTGTCCAGTTTAAAACCGCCATTTATCTTTTAAACTCAAGCGGGCTAAAAGCGGCGTCAAACGACGAATCTGTTTCGAGCACTCAAGCCCCAAACACCGAAGTCGGTGCACGTTTCCCGAGACACGGATCCCGATGCATGGGTTTCAGGCACGGTTCCCAAGGTACCCGACTCAACGTTCCGTTTTAAGTCCGTTTTACAGTTCCAAATACCGTCTTAGTTCCAATTGATCTTAATTTATTTTCAGATTAAAACCTTTTCCAAATAACTCCTTTAAACAAGACTGAAATCACGTTTTAGGGTTCTGTTCTTTTCCATTTCAGAAGTTCGATTCCATCCCAACCAGATCCAGAACAGAAAATGTTCCATCACCGACCAGATCTAAACAAAATCGGGAAAGGAAAACAAAAGAAGAATGAAGAGATCGGATTGGGTTCGGCCGACCACCGGTGACGCCGTTATCGGCCGAGGTTCCACGGGCCGAGCACTCACCGTAACGAAGAGGGACGGCGACGGGGAGGAGGTGGCGCGTTGGAGCACGGCGGTGGTTCCAACTATTCCAGTCCAAATCGAGCTCGACCGGAGAGCTTCCAGGTCCGGCGAGGTCGGGGAAGCACGGTGTTGGGGCGAGGGAGTCGCTGGCATGGTCTCGAGCTCGGGGAGACGAAGCCAGAGCGAGCCTCCCGTCTAAACCGTTCGCCGGCGGTGATTCTCGAGTTGGTCGGCGAGGTGGAGCTCGGGTTGAACGGAGAGTGAGAGGGGCGGGGGTGAACGGAGGTGAGATGAACGGAGAAGTGGGGGAGACGGGATCGGAGCTGAGAAGTCGAGGATGAAGAGAGAGAGAGAAGAGGGGTAGGTCGGCTGCGTGAGGAGAGGGAAACTAGGGTTTCAGATAAGAAATGAGGGGTTAAATACCCCGGCCTGACTCGAGTTGGGCCTCAGGTAGCCCGCGGCCCAAGGACGGCTGGGCTGGGCTTGGCCTGCGCGCCGGGCCTGGTCCAGACCTGCTTCTCTCTTTTTTTTTGAAAAAAACACAAATCAAACTCGTTCCCAACCTCGACGTTATTATTTAATAATTTAAACGTTAAATTTTTTTTCTCGGTCTTTACAATGGTTCTCGAGGCGGATGCCACACATGACTTATGGATTTGGCACTCGTTCTTTGGCATGGAGGGATCCAACAACGACTTAATTGTGTTCAACCATTCCAAACTGTTCGCGGACGTCATCAATGGTTGGCAACCACCAGTTCAGTACACGGTAAATGGTAACCAATACACACTTCCGTATTATCTTGCTAGTGGTATTTACCCTTCATGCCAAGTTTTCGCAAAAAAAAAATCCCATTGGCTCAGCGACGAAACAGAAGAAGTTTGCAGAACTCCAAGAAGCTTGCAGGAAAGATGTGGAACGAGCATTTGGGGTCGTCCAATCTCGGCTTCACATTATCACTTGGCTAATTCGAATGTGGATGCCCTAGTCCCTCGGTTTAGTCTTGAACGCATGTGTTATCATGCACAATATAATTTTCGAAGCGGAACGTCATACATATGATAGATTCATGGAACCAACAGATGAGGGTGGCCCAAGCGAACCAACATTCACGCGAGGAAGCTTCGTCCCGTCTCATGTCATAGTTGGAAACACCCAAATGATGCAGGATGAACGTGCTCATTATCAATTGAAGGACGGCCTCATCGAACACATTTAGAATAGATATGTTGGTATTTTCATTTTAGTTATTTCGATTCAATGTTGGAATATAAATTATTTTCAATAAAAATGTAATTGTCATTGGATTTTTATGCAATATAAGCCGTTAGAAAAAAATACAATATCCAATAGAAAAAAATACAATAATACAGGTATTATTACTGAAATATAATGTAGGGAAATGAGCACATAACTGTACTCATCTTACAAGGCATAATCCAACTAAAAAACATAAAGCAATAACATAAATTTAAACTTTGCTCAAGACATAGGGGCGGTTGAAGGGGATATCTGCGGTAGCATCATGAGATACTGATACAACATACTTCTACCAAAAGGCACTGGGCGAGCAAACCGATTGAAAGGGGAATACTGGTAGACCGCCATCTCCCCCGGTGAGTCAGCGTGCGTCGTCCTCCCTTGACTGATAATTTTAGGGCTCCTGAATGCGGGATTGTTGACACCGTACTGGTAGGGGAGACAGTTGTCGACTGGAGATGGAACCCTTTCCATCTAACAGTCAGTAAGGGGTTATAGTCGACCATCCCCTTCCTGGGCCTCCTTAGATTCATTCCTAGAGGCGGGGGTGCTTGTGCCCCCCTGTCGCTGCTATGTTTGCCGTACCATCATAATTCTGAGCACTCCTCGAACTCCGTGCAAGAACAGCCCGGCCCGCCTCGGAACCCAGGCCCACGCCCGTAGGCCCAACCGACTCATCACCATGGAAAACCCTATAGGGTTTCTTCCCCGGCCTCCTCAACCACGCAACCGCCGCCGCCATCCTCTCTGTTGGCTTCCCCGACTGACCCTTGTCTTGCACCCTCTTCTACAAGGCCACCACCAGACGAAGACCGTTGACTGACGTGTAGCGTCTGATCCCGTACGCCATACCCTGATACCTCCGACCGGCCAACACCGCACCGGACCCCATGGTCTCTGCCACCTTTCTTGGAGAGAACATCATCATCATACCTTCCGTGCTCCCTTCCTCACCGTTCGTCGTAGAGGGGACCAAAGGAGATCGAGAAAGCTACTCGAGACATCGGTGACGCCGGTGAGAAGAGACTCGCCGACCTTAGCCCGTCATCGGTGCCCGAACCACGGCTGCTATCGACGGATTCAATCATCCTTGCCGTTACAACCGTGAAAACGCAAAACCTAACTCGAGAGAGAAGGTTGCGGGTGTGACTGACCGCCATAGGATTGTCACACCGGCGGCGACCATCTTGGACATGGAGGTGAAACCTCGCACATCCATCAGAACTCGGTCCTTCTTCCCTCCTTGTACCCGTTCCATGACCGAGCCGCACCACAACATACCGGGCACACCACAGCCCATATACATGAGTCATGGTGATCATCACCCTGCATTGAACCAGCCGGAGATCAATCACCAAGAAGCCACGGTGATCAATCACCAGCAACCCAAGGCGGCGGAGAGACAAACCTAGGGTATCCATGTGTATCGTAGCCTTGTTAATATTGTTGTTTTCAATATCCGATATAATATCAACCATATTTGAAAGAAAAAAAATAATTTATTCGAACAATCAACAACAAACAATGTTATTAGAGATTGTTTATCGATAGTACTGACTAATGGAGAAACAAAAGTTAAAAAAAATTAATCGAACAATCTGAATAAATAAACTTTTATCGGAGATGCTCTCAGACTACATTCAGACTAATAAAGATGGAATTTATAGATGTCTATCTTTTTTTGAAACGGGAAGGAAGTAGTATTACTTAAATCATCGTGCTTACAATGTGGGACCTAACAGTCCCGGATACCAGCTGTTGTCCCGATCGTCCGTGGCCCATCGGCCGCACATGGTTCCATATCAATAGTCTGCTTTGTTTCGCAGATCCAATCTCAAGAGCTCCTCGATCCACTGTTTCAAGAAATATAAAACTAACAGAATTAAACCTACCTAGCCAAATGTTTATTCGTCCTAAAACAATCAACCTGAAAATAGATAGAGCCTTTGTTGCGGATTCCCCGAGACTTCCCGGCTTTGGACGTCCCGGGTCTGTGGCTATAGGTCCCTGACGGTCCTTCCCACCCCCGCTCTGGGGGATCATTCCTCCCCCGGGGGGTTGCAGTCCCCCGGGCTAGTATCCCGTTCCTGTACTTGGTCAGTGTAGGTTGGCAGCTTCATTGATTCCGGTTTGTGACCCGTCTTGATCACTCCGGGTCTTGGTCCAACTGCTGTGGTGAACCGCATAATCCTCCGTCGAGCCAAAGTGCAGTTCATCAAATCCCCCAGCTGCGGGTCAGGCCTCTTCCACTTGGCTCCGATCTTCACACTAGATTTAGGGCTTGGGATATCCTTGTCTTGACGTTTGACTATTGTCGGAGACGGGTGCAACACCCTGACAATAGTACTCCGATGCTCCTGTTGTGCCCGCCTCCTGCCTGTCTCGATCCTTCTCGGAATGGCAGGGCTCGAGTAATAGGGAACCCTATCCGAGTGTATCCCAAACCCGGCTGGCCATATTCTGGTTGGTAAGCCGAAGACCAGGACAAAAAGTGCACCGCATCCCATGGATAGGTCGGATTCGCAGTGCACACCGATGGGGGAACGGGGACCAGTCCCCGAGCTAGCATCCCCTAACGTCGGTTTGGCTGATCCCAATCCGGGAGGGGCCGTAGGTTGCCTGGATTGGCTGCAAAGGTCCGGGCGGACTCCGGTGGGGGGAGGTGCCAGGGAGCCCCGTGCAACCACGTCGGATCGCGGTGCACGTCATGCATGGACCATCCCCTATTGTGCAGAACCAAGATAGGATTGGCTTGGTCGATCATGGGGGGACGCGGGTGATCCGACTCAGCGAGCCGATCATGGGGGAGGAGGGTCGGCGGCCACGGTGTCCGGGTGGGATATCCTTCGCGGTGACAGCGTTGGAACGGGAACACCATGGTGATGAGGAAGAGGGAGAGTGACTGATACAGGGAGAGAGGGCAACATCAGTTGGCTGAGGCGTGGAGGGAGGCGGCGGGCAGGCGGCGACAGTGGCGTTGGTGGAACCCTAGAAGGGTTTGGAAAATAACTTCTGTGAGGTTCTGTGGAGAGCTCTATAGATGTCTATCTTGATTGGTCGTGGGCTATAAATTAGCGTATAATAATAATTTGAAGATTCATCCCACGATCGAAAAAGTATATAATGGTTGTATTTCTTTCTGTGTAAGTGAAGAGAGATGTGTGTTGGTAAGAGCATTAAATGTTTGCAATAGAAGATGTGTCACAAGTTTTGGTCGACTGTAGAGAAAAAGCGGGCTCCTTATTGAGCTCACATAATCATACGTCATTTGTGCTTGGTCCGTATAAGAAGCCCAGCTCACATAATCATATCTCATTTGGGCTTAGTCCGTCTAAGAAGCCCAATATCATCACCGGTTCAGTTACTTCCCTAACTTGTAGGATTCATTTTGTTGAATGGTTTTATGAATTCAAAACCTAAACATGCCTCGATTTCTATGGGATTATATTTTAAATATCTGAATATCAATTTTTGAGGTAGAAACAATGATATTATAAATTTAAAAGCATTCTGGTGCCTACGAATTCAGGAATCACCATACATAATAACAAAACTATCAGAACCTGAAAGACAAATGCAAAAAAGTAAATGTTGCTCTTAGGCATAATGGCGGTCGGAGGGGTGGGACTGCGGTAGCATCCGGGGATACCGATACAGTATACTCCAACCATAAGAAACTGATCGAGCGGATCAGATGATAAACTTGCAGTGGTGGACCGATTACTCCCCCGGTAAGTCATCGTGCGTCGTCCTCCCTTGACTGATAATGGTAGGGCTCCTAAACGCGGGATTGCTGACTCCGAAGTGGTAGAGAAGTAACTCATCAACTGTTGGTGGTACCAATGCCACCTATACGCCAGGGAGAAGGTACAGTCGACCAAACCCTCCTTGGCCCCCTTCGTACTCATTCCTGGAGGCGAGGGTGCTTGAAGCCCCCCGTCGCTGCAGATGATGCCCCATTAGATGCCGCTGATTCTTCTTCCTCCTTAGGATCCTCCTCCCTCACCGTCCTCTTATTTCCAGATAGTGACGGCGTCGGGTCACGTGGTAACCAACCCACCGGTACCTCCTCATCCCCTACTTCCTGATGTCCCCACCACCCTTTTCCTTCCTGCCTTGAAGGTGTCCTTGGTGCCCCCTTATTATGGCCTCCCTTTCCCGTTCCACCTATGTAAGTCCAGTTCGTCCCTAGAACGGCTTTCCCATGTTTCGCTTTCTCTAGTGCCGACCTCGGATCCCCTGGCGGCTTCAGTGAGGACCCCCTAACACCCCCAATAACTGGACAGACCGGAAAGAGGTGGCCCGCGCAGCAACACCCAAAACAATGCTCAGTTAAATGTTCATACGAGATACTGAGACGCGTTCTTACCTGAGAGACGGATAGACGGAACCAGAGTTGACTCTTCAAAGGTACTCGAATATCCGCCCTGATTCTGATCTTCATAAAGTACCCCCCAGCAGAGACCCTCTTTGTCCACATCCACACGTTGGCAGACCCCCAATGTGTTTCCTACCCTAAAACCCACATCTCTCGTCCAAGCCCCCACCGACAAGTTCGATACTCGCGCCCAGATCGAGAAGTGATGGAACTGCAGGTCCTTGATCTGCATGTGGGCCCTCAGGTCCGTAAAAAGGACCAGAGAGTCCCAAAAGGACCATGGTTCGCCCAATAGAACTCTTTCCCTCTCCTTAGCTGATCGGAAGAAAAAAGCAACCAGACCTCCCTTCAGAGGTTTGTCCTCGGCCTTCATTCCCCATACATCCTCCATCCGCGCCACCACTGACTTCCAGAAAATCTTCCTGGTGGTCAGGACCTTAGCTGCCAACGCGAATCTATACAAATTCCCTCGGACAATAACCTCTTGGACCGGCACAACTACCTCCTTAATCCTCATCGCGCCCATCTGGGAATCCGAAACTCCGACCTGATCCCCCGAGGAACGCCCATTTCCTTGAAATGGGTCAACCGGGTTGACCCTAGAAATCGGGTTCCCCCGACCCGCCTAGTCTGATCGTCCATACGGGTTCGGGCTTAACCCGCGCCCCTATCTAGTCCCTGGTCCAGTTCCGTCTCGCTCACCCGGTCTGATCCGCAACCCACCCGGCCCATCCACATCGATCCGGCTCGCTTCATATCTCGCTGCCCAACGGGCTACATCACCTCCCCCGCCCTAGGCCCAAACGGATTTCTGACCCAGCCCAGCAGCCCACCGAGCATCACCCATAAACCCACAGCCCAAGCCCAATTCCTCTCCAGCCCGATCCTGCGCAACCCTAATCGCGTCTGGCGCCGCCATCCCTTTCCCCTTCCTTCTTCGCCAAGCAATCGCCTCCGACGTCTCCTCCAGCGTGATTGCTGAATCCGATGAGACCAGGATTGGGGTGTTCTCCTCCCCCATGGACGTCGGCAGTAACAGGACAAGACCCTCACCACCACCGACCTGAACCACTCCCGCCTCCATCGATCTCCGCCCAACCCCACTGCCCAGCCGTCTCGGCCGAGGGCCTTTCGCCGGCGTAAGGCGGAGACAACTCGGTCCCGACCGAACCCGACCACTTGCAACCCAGCCATCCTCCTCTCCCGACCTGGCCAAGAAGTGCATCACCGTGTGCCCTTCCTCCCGGTCCGTCATCTCACCCACAGAGATCACCGAGTCCTCCTCCCTCGCCGTCACCTCCTCCGGCATCAGATCTTCCTCACCCGCCGTCTCCTCCTTCGGCGCCTCTGAACCTGACCCGTAAACCGATCCTTGTACGTCCAACTCCGACAAACGTGGTCCCCAATGCACCCCATCGTCGCCGCCCTTCTCTCCGCCCTCCATCTTGCTCGAAAACGCCATGAAATCGCGAAGGTTCACAAAACTCGCCCTAAAACCCTAGCAGAGGAAATAGAGAGAGCTGTGCAGTTATAAAAGGTTCCTAATATCGGAATATCAATAAATAATTAGGAGTGAAGAAATTTTTACTCGAAATTGGAAGGTTGCGCCAGGCCCAGGCAGTAGTGCAACGCCGAGGCGACGCGCAAAGGGCCCAATAGCAAGCTATTGTGGTGGACCTTCACCCATAAAAAATAAATTTAATATCGTGTGGGTCGATGGCCCACATATCAGATATTAAACTGATAAGAACAGATACTACACTTGATCTTAGCCAAAAGGCCGAGAAAGGTATGAGTTTTCATGCAGCCCAAATTCGGCTTTGTAGCAGAACCAACCCAGCTCCTTTTCTGTCGTCGACGATGTGGGACCTTTTTATTCCCCACAACTGGACTGTGATGGCGACGATACAATACCACTCCTATTTCACATTAAAACCCATTTTTAAGCAAAAACAATTTAATTCTTATATCCAGTGGCGGATCCAGCTTTTTGAATGAGGGGGGGCACCAAATTTTTTTTAGTACTAACATACAACGTTAAAATATGTATTTAAATTTTAGCATCGTATAAACGACAATAATAACTATTATTATAATGTCGCTAATATCATCGATTCACATTTTGAAAATACTGTTGAACACTTTGTTAAAACGGGGAAAGTTATTTTTTCTCGTTGTATACAAACATATTATCACTTATACATTGCTCTCTTGTTCAATTTCCTCTTTTTCTCATCTAGAATGGTGGAGTAAGATTTTTTTTTTTGAAACATCTCTCTAAGACTAGTAATTTGTAGATAATCAAAGTCGAAACTCAGACTTATAATCGTCTAAAACCATAAAAAATATCTTAAATATGATTACACTTTGGCACGTTAACTAGAATTAAGAAACCTAACTAATATATTATATAAAACAAACACGAAAATTTAAAAATAAATATAATAAAATAGAAATCTAAGTGTAAAAAATTAAGAAAATAGAAAAATATGATTGAAAAAAATGAAAATTTAATGAAAGAAATCTAGAGAATTAAGTGATAATTTTGAAAACAAACCTGAGGGGAGCACAGAATGGAAAATGTGAACAATTAAAAAAGAAACTTTAGGAAAATTAGGTAACTATTTAAATAATGAGAAATTTGAGGGGGGCACGTGCCCCCCCGGACCCTTCATAGGTCCGCCACTTATATCCATGAGTAAATTTCAAGCTAGTATCAAAAACAATTTGAATCTGTTGTTTGGCATCACTAATATGTACAGTTCGATTCATTTCACACACATACTACTCATACTGGTGACTGATTTTATGTTGGAATGAAGGGATTTATGACATCAAATTTATCAAAAAGAATAGCATTGTAACATATATGTTGAATATATACTTCATGCAACTGTTATGTTACAATTTTTACATGGAAGGAGTTGCTATGAACACCTGCATCACTGTGAAGAAGAAGATTGCAAATTGGTGATTCTTCTGCACATGACACATAAATAACTTGTCTAGTCTTCCTTGTGCAAGTTATGAAGGATATATAAAGAAGCAGATGAAAGGAAGATGCACACAGAATAGCTCAAGAGGTGCAAACCAGTGGCTATCGTCACCATCTTGCTCCTCTCAAACATCTTCACCAGTAGAATCATCACGATAATATGTCCCACTTTTGTTTTCAGTTCATCAAGTGAGCTTATTTTCATCCATTTAGGCCTTTCCTGTAACAATTCCATATATTAGTTTTTAAGCAGTCAAAGGCTTATAAACAGTTAGGTTGCATGGCAGCCTCAGGCTTTCACTATCGGATAGAAGCATGTGTGCTTCATGCTCAAAAAGAAGATAATTAATATGTTGTTCATGCCTGTTAAGACATACATATCCTGTCTTAAGAGGATTGGGCTTGAAGAGCAAATTGCTTCATGTCTGAGTGTCAAATGAGGTACTCAATTGTCAAAGTAACAAACCAGAAAATCCTTTAAATTATAGAAAAATACACACAACAACTTTGTATGGAG
Source organism: Erodium maritimum (assembly GCA_963921825.1). Taxonomy (NCBI): domain Eukaryota; kingdom Viridiplantae; phylum Streptophyta; class Magnoliopsida; order Geraniales; family Geraniaceae; genus Erodium; species Erodium maritimum. Next base: position 21,115,250 of record OY997596.1, read on the forward strand.
CTGGGTTACCTTTAAAGCAAACATTCCAAACAAGGAAGAGCCTTTGAGAGCCCGATCAGCACTGGAGGGCACATTAGGATTCACATTACTGATAAATAATCCATATAAGCCCATACCAAATATTAGCATGACAGTCCCGGCAAGATAAACATCTGCATCATTTACACACATGATAATTATTTAACATTAGTGGACACTTGAATAATGCATTGCTAATGGCTGATGTGAACTATACTTTTGTCTTTAGAAAGTCAAACTGGCCATGAAAAAGATCTTCCACCTCAATGTTAGCAAACCGGACTTGACTAGCCAGTTTATTGGTGCACAGGCCTAGTTCTAAGATAAAGTGGTTTGAATAATACATTAGTGCTATAATTTTATTCAAAGCAACTCATTAAACATCAATAAAATCTGGGTTTAAAACAGATTCAAGTTACAACTCAATAATTTTTCTTGCTAAGATCGGTGAAAAGTTAAATCCATATTTTCTAAGGTTAAGATTTAATTTAATGGTCACTTCTCCTTGCATCTTACCACAAAAATGTGATAACACATCCCACGTCAAACAGGCCTAGTTCTAAGCTAAAGTGGTTAGAATAAATACATTAGTGCTATAATTTTATTCAAAGCAACTCATTAAACATCAATAAAATCTGGGTTTAAAACACATTCAAGTTATAACTCAATAATTTTTCTTGTTAAGATTGGTGAAAATTTAAATCCATATTTTCTAAGGTTAAGTTTTAATTTAATGGCCATTTCTCCTTGCATCTTACCACAGAAATGTGATAACTTATCCCACATCAAACAGGCTTGAGAGTTTATGGGCAGAGCAAGGGATTTGTCTGTTATGTAGCTTTTACTGGATCAAAGGGGGCAAAGTTAGTGATTCACATAGGCAATTCATCTCTTGACTTGTCATGTTCAACTTCAAACACGTGCTTGAAGCAATAGCATAGAAGACTTTAGAAAACATCTATAACAAGTTGAAAGAAGCTCTGCCAAAATAACTAATTTCAGAATATCACCAATAGCTTCAACAAGCCGGAGAACCATTTGTCCTGTGTGAATCCCTTTGCAACAGCTTGTCCAATAAATTTTGTACGCCTCAACAATGTAAACACAACCCTACAAAAGATCTATAGTAGTCATGTATACATACAGGGTTTATATATACACACACATCTTTCATATCCATAAAGCTACTTTTTTTCATTGAATGATATTAAACTCTAGTTATAGTCCAATCATTCCACCAAGTCTAGAACATAAGGCACATATGATATTCCTCATTAAGGTAAAAAAAAGTTTCATACGATGAACAGTTACTAAACATTTCGGATTATCCAACTTTAACTGGTATGCATCACAAGCAGAAAAGGTTAAGTTTGACAGAAACTTATATAAATTTTAGGGGTAACTTCATTAACACCTCTTCGTTGACCTTCCATTATCAGTAACATTCCCTAAAGGTGGTGTGTCATCAACAACACGCCTTCACCTTTCGTGATTTACCAAAAAAAACTCGAATTTCTGTTAATTTAGATGGAAAAGTCACACTTGACTTCACTTTTTTTAAATACCTAAACTAACCCTTAGATGTGTGTATAGAAAATAACTATACTAACATTTACGAGACCCTTTTCTCTCTACTTTCTTCCCATTTTGGTGCTCCGCGCCAAACCAAAACCGAAACAAAATAAATCACACGGATTAGGCAATGGAATTGAAAATGACTTCTTGGTTTGGTTTGGTTTGATTTGTTTCAAATATATCAATAATCGTTTTTTTTATATTTGTAGAAGTCACCAAATCGATGTTAGTGAATTATATAATTCTGGTGCTCTTGCAATTACCCATTTGCTATTTGCTTCTTTTGTCCCTTACAACATTACTTAATCCATGCAATCAGAGATTGGCAACACGAGTCCTATGGAGATGGGATAATTTTCTATCTGTAGACAACTACAGTCAATTCATACGTTCAAGATATGGGTAGAGATGTGCACACAAATTGAAGCCCATGTACTTATCGTATGAGGCTTCAGAGGCCTGTGAGAAACTAGAAATGGCATATAATCATGAAAATCACAGACAATGGGCAGGAGTCATTAAGGTGTGCTGAATTCTAAAATCACAGTAATTATAATAATGAATGAGAGAGAAAGAGAAAGGTAAAAACAATGAAGTAACGAAGAGAAAAAAATATGACCGTTTTTCAATGCACACAACTAGCTCTTTTTGTCTCTCTATTGTACTGCACAGGAAATGGGTGTGAGCCAAGGCTGATGGCGAATAATAATTAATGGAATGGTAAATTGGACATTTTGTCTCCAACGTTGACGCCGTTAGTCAAAGTTAACGGAACCACAGGATTTTTGATGAATAACAATAGGTAACAGTACATCCACTAAACATTACATCCCCATAACTCCTTTACCCACATATTTTCTCACAGTAGGATCTGTGAGAATTTACTACTGGAGTGGATGCATAACATGACATTAACACTTGATAAATGTTTCAAGACTTGACATGTCCTAAGTAAGAAGAATATAAATACAGGTATTCTGGTGGGAAGAACAGCATTTGCACCAAACATGATTTAGATCCTTGAATAATTGACAAGAAGAATATAGTATAAGAGTTGGGTTTAAGAAGAAAGTACATTTAGAAAGCATAACAGAGAACCGGCCAATGAACCCCCAACTGCCAGAAGTGCCAAGAAGCGGAAGTCAAAAATAACCTGCTCAAATCAATGGTGAGAAAAGCAAGAAAACACACATTATAAAAGTAACACTTGACTTGAAATTATGGGAATAATCACTCATCATCACGGATAACTGATTTCACCATAATTGCATTTCCCACTATTATTGTACCAGTTAACAGTACACTCAGAAGCATTTTTTCAAACAACTGATGTGCACACCCAGAACTGTCACCATATACAAATCCTTAATCGATTGACTGAGCATATGGGCAAATTGTCACTCATCTATTTACTGAATCACGTGTAAACTCGTAGTAAGAATCATATTGCACAAGATAAATCGGAGAAGAAGAATCGAAGAGATGATATGTAAAGAGAAGCAGCCATACCCTTTCGATGGTGGACTCAGCGGATCGAACGAACTGGAAAACTGGGCCGCCACTGGAGCTCGCCAACGCGTAATCGAAGCTCGAACCCGTGGGGCTAACAAAGGTCTTTGATGGGAGACTATCACTGGCAGCTGATGATGATGAAGATTCGGGAGATGGTACGGAGCTAACAGAAGCTGCAAAGGGACGGATACAAAATCGCCGGCGGGCGGTCAACGGGAAGTGGACCTGGACGGATACGGAGAGAGGCGTGGTGGAAATCAAAGCAAAGGGAGACATTTTGAGAGAGAGAGAGAGATCTTTTGGGGATTTCCTTACCGCTGAATGGCGGGCACGGACAGTAACGGTAAGGGAAGTGGTGCACCCACGCGCCTGTTCTGCGCCTGGAATTGTATTGTTGTAATGACTTTCAAAGAAAAATCTGAGACAGTAAGGATAGGGTTAATTATGTTTTACCCATATTGATTAACCTATAAACCACTAAGTTATGATTATGAGTACATTAATGTTTGAAAGTTAAAAAAATCCAGTAATTCTATATTTTTTTCTCCCGCTGCGAGAGCCCACACACCCCCAAATTCTAGTCGTTATTGACATTCTCTATGGTTTTGGCCATGGAAGATGCCGATGGAGACCTCTCTCCCTCTTTTTTCTTTATCTCGTGTCTCATTTTCAACATACATCTTCATCTACACAACGACTGTAACCTTCTTCCGTCCGAGCACAATCGTCGTCGCCCTTGTCGTGTCCTTCCACCGTTTTGGATCTACGCTTCAAGCACGCGAGCTGCCGGTGGTTAATCTCCTCATTGTCATCGATCGAGGTAACACTGAGTCTAAGAGACTATAACGAGCCTTCAGGGCTATTCCAAAAACTTTACCAATCAAACACTCACATGAGTTGCTTGGAGAAGATCTTGGAACAATACAATTAGTGGATTTGGGATCCGGGACCTACCCACCATGCCCAGGACCAACGTTGTTTGGCCATCCCGGGAGGAGTAAGGAAGCATCTCACTTTTCCTATTTTAGTTTGGATGCAGTTTTAGTTTCAATTCTGAATTGTTTTAGTTGAACTTTATTCTACTATTTTGTTTTCAATTTTAGTTTCAATAATTTGGAATGTCTGGTAAGAGGTTGTCCTCAGTATGTATCTACGATGAAAAGTAGAGTTTTCAACAGAATTATGAGAGCTGAGTCGCCTACGGGAGGCTCAGACAATATTCTGGTGCCCATGGTCGTTTGGCCCTACTTTGTAATTTTTCGATTGATATAATACCCGCCTCTGTTTGCCCGCTTTAAAAAAATTGTTTGAAAGTTATATGACTTTGTCTTAGGGATGGCAAAATAACCCGAACCCGACGGGTACCCGACGTACCCTACCCGATCGGGTTGGGTATTGACCGGGTATTTTTTTAACCGGGTAGGGTATTACCCGTTGACAGGGTACATTGACCGGGTACGGGTAGGGTACGGGTTTGGCCTTACCCGCCCCGAACCCTACCCGATCTTATATGTATATATAAATAAATAAATGAAATCACAATTATAAACCTAATAATAACTCAATTACAATTAAAAAGTTGTACGGTCATAACTCATAAGTCCATAATGCCATATTATTCATTTGGGTTTATTGATCACCGAAAAGAAAAAACTTAAAAATGATTACTTTTACTTGGTTGGTACTTGATTTTAGGATTGTTGTATGTTGAGACTTGAGATGTGGAATTTTTTTTTTAAGTTTCATATTTTTGGCTACTTAAATTTAAATGGAATGGTTACTTAGTTCCCAACTTTTTTGTCTTATAATCCACATATCATATGAACAAGTCGGGTAGGATAATACCCGACCCAAACGAGTAGAGATCGGGTAGGGTATTGACTGGGTATTGACTGGGTATGGGTAGGGTACGGGTATTGGGTATGAAAATCGGGTAGGGTACGGGTATCACAAAACCCGACCCATACCCTACCCATTTCCATCCCTACTTTGTCTATTTTATCAAAATTATCTTTGATTGACTTTCAAATATAATTTGACTATCTTTAATTTACTGATTTAATATAATTAAAAAAAATCATATTTTATTACATAGTTTAGAAAATACTATTTAAAATATGTTTTTCATTAATAACATTTTACAAAATATTTTTTAAATCAAATAATTAATTTGGAAAATCGGTTTTTAAATCTAATATAGGATAAAGATCTCTCGGCTTTATGTCTTCCTTTTCTTAGATCCCTAAATCTCTTAAAAGAAAATGAGGGCCACGAAGCTGATCTGGAGAGGGTCGCTGTTCAAGCTCCGCCACGCCTTCCGCCGCAACTCTTCTCTGGCCATTGCGAGAACAATCTCCGCTTCAAACACAACAATGAGGCCGTGGTCTTATTCGAGCTCGCTGGCCTCCAACCACTACCACCCTCTCTTCTTCTCCACGTGTTCTCCAACAAGCTTCTCAGATTAGGGTTTCTATTTTGTTTGAACAACTTTGAATTTGGTTGAAACTTGGATTTCAACAAATCTGTACACACATTTTTTTATGTTTGATAGGATTGAGATTTTAGAGCTTATGAGTGAGATTTGGGGGTTTGGATTCTAACTTGAGAAATTCTATCATTTGGTCTAAAATATTTTTTGATTGGGTTCTTCACGATTGGAAGGAAATCTTGATCTTTTGATGATGATTGATTTTGAATTACATATGCAAGAGACAATAATTTATTATGAAATATACAGAGGTAATAATTAAATTACATATTTAGATCTAGATATTAGTTTGTGGGTAGTAATTTTTTTTACAAGCTCATTTTTTTTGTATTATTAAAAGGAGAGATTTCCTAGAAGAAAAGATCTAAAGATCTTAGACCAAAACAACGATTACAAAGGAGGTCCAACAATGGGAGATAAAAGGCAAAGCCTTGAGAAATGGACGATATGTCCAAAAGACAGACTAATGAAAAAAAAAAATCAACTGTCATCCTCGGTCCATTCTCCACCTTTGGAGGTCAAGGTTGAATCGTCGAAGGCCTTCTCCTTAACTCCCAAAGGTGCCTTTGAAGTCTCTCGAGCAGCCTTCCAAAACTCCAAATTGATGGTGCAACCTCGATGACACGCTCTCGACTCAAAGAACGAGTTTTCGATCTGGTATTGTACCCGACAATAGGACCATACACATAGGGATTTGACGATTTCTTACGAGACGCTGACGATTTCTTAATAGGACATCCCTTCCTACTAAGGGGTTTGAGAAGGAAATCCTTCCACGGACTACCCAAAAGACCACCCAAGGATACAAGTAAATCCTCTGCAACATAAACGATTCTCGTGCCCCCTACTTGAGGAACACAATCAACCTTCGACGAAACTTGATTGTGACTGGCATCAGGCATTGTACAAGGTCCAACCACCACTGAACTGATTGATCGTGGACCGTAAATTGATTGTGGAAAGTTCATGATCATGGAATTGAATATGAATTGATTGCATAATTGAATGTGTTGTGATCTCTTATAGTGGAGAAGAATTTGAATATTTTTCGTTAATTATTAGTTGATTAATATTATTGAGAAAGATTAATTAATTTTCTAAAAAATTATTGAAAATAAAAAATAAAAAAAATAATTTTTAAAAGAAATATTTAAAAATTGAGCAGAATTAAAAAAATTATTGAAAAAAAATACAGAGAAATAATTAGTGAAAGAAATAAAAATAATTAATATAATTATAAAAATTATTGATTTGAAAAGAAATAAACAAGTATGTTAATTAAAATATGATAAAATGGTATAATATGAAATTAATAAATATATTTAAAAAATAAAATAAAAATTAAAAATAACATATTAAAATTTTAAAAATATTTTATGAAATTAATAAATGTTTTTCGAAAATAATATAAATTATAAATATTTTGCTTTAAAAAATCATTTTAAAAAGTATGTAATATGTATTTAAAAAATAATAATTTAAATTTAAACTTAAAAGGATGATGGTAGTTTGGTAGACTTACTAGGGGTAATTCTATCGTTTTATAAATAAAAAAACTAAGAGTTAATTAAAAAAATTAACGTTGTTATTTTTGTCAAGGTTTGGAAATGTTAATATGCTATGTGTTAGTGGTGTACACGTTAGTGTAGGTAAACGTAGTTAACCCCATGCTTTATAATAATACGAGGAAAATTTCACCTCGCTACCTTAAAATAGTTTTATTTTCAAATGAGTACTCGAAACTACTAAGAGAATAACGTATGTGAAGAGTGTCGGTAGAACACAAAATGATTAGACTTGTTTTTGTTCATGTTAAACTTTACAACCGCTTGACTAAATTTCCCAAACCAAGCGCAAAGACCCTATTTGAGTCCATATAGTGATTTCTAAAGATGACATACTAATCCACACACCCCCTGAGCAACAAAAGCCTGAAATTGCTCCATATAGACATTACCGTGCAAGTCCCCATGTAAGAAAGTATTTTTAATATCTAGTTGGTATAAGGTTCAATCATAAGTGGATGTCAAAGTGATAAATAACCGAGCAAAAGTCAATTTAGCAACATGGGAGGAAGTGTTAGAGTCTAAAGATAAGCCTTTAACCACTAGTCGAGCCTAAAGATAGGCTACCGAGTCATCCAAAATTGAATTCAATAGAAATACCCACTTACAACCAATAACCTTTTCCCAAAAGGCAGCAAAACCAACTGCCAAGTACCATTCACATCTAGTGCACTCATCTATTTTATCATCGTCGGGTGCCAGCCAGGATGGGACAATGCCTCATGAACAATTTTCTGAATCGAGACTAAATTCAGAGAGGTAATAAAGGAACACGATGAAGGGTAAAACATATCATATGACACAAAAGAAGAGATATGATACATACATTGTTGTTTACCATTACGGTGGGCGATGGGGAGGTCGTCATCAAGATATGTTAGGGAAAAGGAACTTGGCTCCGGACATGTAGCAGGAGGGGACTATCGACGAGAATAAGTATAATGGATAGGGAGTGGTAGTGGTGGTAGTGGTGAAGCATCTGCAACAACATGCATGGTCTGTGTCTGAGTGGTGCTAGGTGGTAGAATAAGTGGTGCAAACATAATCTGTGCTTGATGAGAGATGTGGTATACTAACAAGTTATCGTTCTCGATCTGACATAAGGTGTGAGGAATTGAAGAATAAAATAAAGGGTAATTTTCACCTCAATACCCTAACTATTTTTAGTGGCACCTCAATACCTTAATATGCATTTTTTTCACTTTGATACCCGCCGTCAATTTGTCATCCATTTCCGGATGAAAACACTTAAAAAGTCCATAATACCACTCACTAACAATCAAAATTTTAAAAGCATGCCATTGGTTTTCAAAATTTCTTTAAAAAATCAGTTTATGTCACAAAAATGTATTCTAGGGTAGTGAGGTGCCACAAAAAAATACATTCTAGGGTAATGAGGTGTCACACAAATGCATTCTAGGGTAGTGAGGTGTCACAAAAAATAGTTAGGGTATTGAGGTGAAAAAAGGCATTCTAGGGTATTGAGGTGCCATTAAAAATAGTTAGGGTATTGAGGTGAAAATTACCCTAAAATAAAGGACAATGCTCCATAAATGTGACATCAATGGAGACAAGGTATCAATAGAGACTAGGACAATAACAATGATATCCTTTCTGTAAACAAGAGTGCTTCAAGAAAGCACACTTGACATACTTAAGATCCATTTTAGTACGATTAGATTGAACATCACGAACAAAAGAATTACTCTCAAAGATACGAGGATCAATATGAAAAAATGGATTTATGGGGAATAAGACCTGATACGGGATGTCACCTTGAAGGATAGAGGAAGACATACGATTAATGAGAGAACTGTTGGAGTATAGAATGTATTACATTAACGCACCGGAAAACAATATTTTTATAAACTTTTGTCGACGACCTATACTTTTATCCCAGATCACATATTCATGTAATTACTAATCTATATGAAACTGAATAGAGATTACCTTAGCAAAGGCTAATTTGGAATCAAATGGTTCGAGACGGGGACCTTTGGAAGTGTTGTTGTAGGCGCCCAAGTGCTCGCCCTCCAACGGTATCCACAAGAGAAAGCGTGATCAACAACTAGACACACTAGAAGCCCTTGAACGAAAACTCTAAATTTCTCACTATGGGTGGCAGAAAATTTCAGATATGAAGCTTTTGATTTTCGGCCAACTTTTGCCCATGTATTTATAGGTATAGGTCTTACTTCAATCCCAAGCCAAGTAGGAATAGGAAACCTTGAACTAGTCCAACTAGTTTTCTTTGCTTTTTACACTTCCTAGAAATATGATTTTCTTTTTTAATCCCATTGGAACAAATTAGGTGCTGAAAATATATCTAATAGAATGAGTTGGCCGAACCCCTTATTTCGGCCAAACCCTATATATTTTATAGGTTAAATACATTATGGTACCCTTATGTTCGATCCACGAACGTTTTGGTACCCTTATGATTATTTATTCCATTTGGGTACCCTAATGTTCTGTCCACGAACATTTTGAGTCATTCCGTTAGAAAAATAACGGAATATTCCAAATAAATTAGTCATGTGCCCCAATGTGCAGTTAAGTTAAGTGTGAAATGTCGATTTGCCCCTCCTTGTTATAGCCTATAAATTTTACAAATGAAATTACCATTTCACCCTTGTTCCATAATAAATAAAAACTATAAATTAAATAAAATATTTAATTACATAATTTAAAAAATATAAATTAATAGAATAATAAAAAAACTTTATATATTCTTAAACCTAAACTAAACCTAGACTCTTCATCTTTCCCTTTTCTTTTATCAAAATTAACACTTCAAGTCAGGATCTGCGAGTTCATGGCTATAACGGCGACAAGTTCAAGGCAACGGGGCGCCGGCGGCAAGTGACATTGGGCTCTTCCTCTCGACGACATCATTGAGGCGACATAGCGAGTGGCGATTCGAGACCACGACGCGAGCTATGGTTCTTCTCTGGTGATGGCTCTACAAATCGACGAGAACAACCACGGTGGAGAAGTAGTCCACGACGACGGTGGTTTTCGGGTCCAATTTTGTTCCGGCAATTTCATCGGCGAGGTCGAAATCGACTCCGGTCTTCCATATCCCCTCTCTCTCTATATCTTCATCTTTAATCTCTGAACTCGCCGACTATACGACGAGTGCTTTGTATCTAGTTCGTGGTCTCGAGATCCATGGGAGAAATTTGGTTGCTCGAGTTATTCTTCTCCAACACAAGTTCTAGATCTCTATGGTAGAAGTTCGGTTGATTCATGGTGAGTTCGTCGTCTTCGGCTTGTGTTCCAACATGTAGATCCGCAACGGCTCGTGTTTGTGGATGTTTGGGATGGAGATTTGAAGGTGAGTAATTATTTCCAGAAGTCGGTGGTGTTCGTGGAGGTTTGGGTTGGGGATTTGGGTTTGATTTTTAGATCTGTTCATCTGGAAAAAAAAATCTATCGAGTGTTGTTTTGAAATTCCATATATTTTCTTGAAGGTATGTTTTGAAATTGTATTGAGTGTTTGTTTCGAAATTCCAGATATGTTTGTTGAAGGTTTGTATTGAAATTGTCGATTTGTTCATTTACAATATCCAGAATCTGTAATGAAATTGTGTTCGATTTTTGATTTTAGTGTTTCTTCTCTGTTTCATCTTCTTCGACTTCTCCAGAATTTTTGCTAAGGATTTCCAAAAAACTAAAATTATGAATAATAGAAAGTAAATCAAATTATGAATAATAGAAGTTAAATCAAATTATGAATAATAGAATTTAATTATATTAAAAAGATAATTAAAATTATTTTGGAATTTTTTAAAAATAACATAAAAAATTATATTCTAATCAATGGAAATTATGAAAAAATAAAAATAATTTTAAAAATAAAAATATAATTATTTTAATATTATAATAATATTAAATTATTTGAAAAAATAATTAATATAAATAAATGAATAATTGTAAATATATTAAGAAGTAAATGATATTATTAATATTTAAGAATGAATTATTAAAGAATTAATGATCAGAAGGGTAAAATAGTCTTTTAACTCATAAGACAACTTATTTTGAAATATCAAAGGGTAAAATAGTCATTTCACATAATTCTGTTATTTTTTAAACCCCAATGACTCAAAACGTTCGTGGACCGAACATTAGGGTACCAAGGGTACCAAAACGTTCGTGGACCGAACATAAAGGTACCATAATATATTTAACCCTATTTTATATATTTGGCTCTTTCGTTTGTTTATTTAATTACTATACTTTATAATAAATAAATGTCGATTTAATTTTTTTCTCGTGAGTATTTAATTTAAATAAAAGTGGTACATCATATCAAATATAATTCGTACACTAATTTATTTAATTAAAACCATTTCGCTCACTTCGTTGTGGTCTTTTTCTATATGTGTGACCCTTTAGGATTCGTATGATCATTGGTAGTGAAATGAAAAAAAAATGTTCTATCCACAAGTCATGGGTAACTCCTAGCAAGACCCATGACCGTCCAAGTCCAAGTCATACGAATTAATGACCAACACTTCGTCAAATCCTATTATTTTGTGTAGTCTTATCCACTTGTCATCCACAAGTCATGGGTAACTCCTGTATTCTTAATATGTTTTGCAACAAACCTATGGATCGATACTCCATAAAGTAATTGTTGTTGATCGTCCCAGAAACATATACTATCGAGATACACGTTTAATGGCCCTTTATCAAGAAATAGGGGTCGATCATCCAACATACTTAGACTATTGAGACACACAATGTATCTTTTCAAGTTAAGGAAGTCGATCGTCCAAAATTCTTAGACAATCGAGACACATAATGTATCTTTTTCAAGTTAAGGAAGACGATTGTCCAAAATGCATAGCCGATTGAGACACATGGTGCAATATTAAATTAAAACTTTTGTAAAGAAAATTCAAGAGGAAACACATAAATTAAAACTTTTTAAATACTAAGCATATTTCACAATACACATAACCCTACTTATTACAACAAATATCCACACATGCTAGAAAATTAGTGGTCCTTTCGATACGAACTTGTGCAATACTTTTTTTGATAGGCGATGAATTTATGAAGTCAGGCTTCCAAAATGGAAACCCGCACAAAAAAAAGCCTCGATAGACTACAACCAAATGAAACTGGTAACACCAAGCTAACAACAACGAAAAAAACACACAAACCTCAGAAGGAGTCTGAGGACTGTTCCAAAACTTGCTCAATTGCAAAAGCATTAACGACTGAAGAAACTGCCACCATCCACACCACCAGATAACCACTCAAAGCACCCAACGAAGGCATAAAATCCGAGTCCCAACACCAAAAAAATACCACAACTGCGTCTTAAAAAGGTAAAGAAGTAGGGAGAGAATCCCCGTCTTCTACCTCCTCACTCGACCCGAACTCCTCGGAGTCCTCTTGAAACTCCGGGTCAACCGAATCACCAAGTTCAAAATCTAGAGCTTCAATCTGATCTACAGCATCAGGGTTGCCTGAAATGACTTTCTGGCTAGCCTTAATAATTTTCCACTTCCTGTCTCGATCAGCGTTTTCCTTGCCCAAAGAACTTCCTCTTGCTGCATATGACCTATAAACATAATTGGGCTTACCAGAACTTAGTAAATTTCGGTTAACAGAGGCTCCGGTCCACGGAACGTGTGTCCCACGCAAGGGACTTGAGCTCTGGCTTTGCGAATCCGAAACCTTGCTCACCAGAGATGTCTGCCTCAACAACCCTTTGCCTTTAACTGTGTTTGCAGGATACGGGAAATCCGAACCAGCATTCAAAACCAAGGCGTCTCTGTAACCCATTGAATGGTTCTCCAAAACCCTCTCCGGCTCCCTTGCAGGCAAATCAACAGAATCGATCTTGATAGCTTGAAAGGGAAAAAGTTTACTATCCAATTCCAAAGTACGAGAGAAAGAAGCAGCATTGGAACACAATTTCAACAAGAGAAAATTACTGTCAAGCATCACCGACGTCTCATCCCGCAGGGCTAACACAAAGTTCCCTAGTGAATTTCCAATGTCTCTGAAAGAAGACATGCACCAACCCGCGATCGGAATGCCTGAGATCTTTACCCACGAAAAACATCCCTCTCGATTAAGCCAAACCTTGGCTCGCTCAAACATAATGAAGTCATTAGAGCACCAATTCCATTTGGAATTCAAAACACCAGCCATGATTTCTTGATCAGACGAAAGAAGCAAAAAAATTCTGTTACCCAAATAACGAAACTGAAGATCTAAAGATGCTTCCCTGTTGACCCGTTCTCGCAAATCTGCAATTGAAAAATCCTCCCTTTCTATTCCCATCACACTCGCTTCAATCCAAGGGGAGAGATAATTAGACGCAGTGCCCAAAATCTTGGGCGCTTGAATAAGAGACTCTATCATCGTATCAAGAAATTTCTAACCCACTACCTTAGGTTTCCAAACCTATTCTACTAACTGTCGTCCTAACCTCTTATTCAGTCTTTCCGGCCAAGCAATGGACATGAAAATCTTGTGCTCCTCCCACAGGACACCATTGCAAGCCTTCAACAATAATGTCGCTTCTTCCTTGGACCGAACCGAAACAAACACGAAAAATCTCCCATTTGCATTATGTCTCTTGCAGACAAAAACTCTGAACACCGGTGTGATCTCTTTCAACCAAGTTCTCAGCTACAATCTGTTCGTAGCAGGGGAAGATTGCAAATGAAAAGTTTGCACAATTGAGTGGTATCAGACGGAATGCCAGCCATTTTCTCCCCCTCCACAATCTTTGCCGAGCTCGGAGAGGTCGCAAAGACCGAACCTGACACGCCCCCTTCCGTCCGGACATCGTGCCCCGACGCTGCTCTCTCTCGACGGATTACCGAACTTCTTATCGGAGTTGGGCCGATGCCTCCAGTCTGTAGATCACCGAAGCAAGCTTTGGAACCCTAAGTACTTTTCCTTCTACCAATTTCTCGTGATATTCGGGTTCAGGGGAACTCTCCATCGCTGGAAGCTTGGACTCCTCTGAGTTCCTCTTGCGTGCCGAATTGTGGATCCACATCACCGATTCTTGTAACAACATGCAGCTTCACCCAGAGATGAGGTCGAAATGCTCCATCGTGATCGGAAGCTTCAGGCGAGAACTGGAGCCGCGCGGCCGAAGACAACTCTTTTCAAGCTACACATATACCTTCCTTTTGTATTGATGATGTCACAACCACCCGTGCTCAATTGATTCAAAAGCCTCTGTATTGATGATGTCACAACCACCAGTGCTCTATTGATTCAAAACACAACTGATGCTTCTGGTTTTGGAGGAGAGACCTTTGCAACTTGAAAATGGTACCCACGCTCACCGGGTCTGTTTTGCGGTTTCAGAAAAGCATCACCCAAAAGCTTGGAATCCCGCAGCCCCGGAACAGGCGAGCAACACTCCAATCCCAACCCTCGAGACTAGTGGATCGATGACGCAAGTCGGTGACACGGAGGTGCTCTAAGAACGAACCGGCGATGAACTCTATGATAAACCGAGCAAACTCAGTCGGTAACGAAGTCATGTGCCTCTTGCTTGATCGCAACTCTTATCGACGAGGAAAAAAACACAGTCGGCGACCACTCACTCACCGGTGATGGAGGACTGAATGAATTACGGCTGGAAACAACTCGCGCGTGGTGGCGCGTTCAACTAGGGCCAGCCGCTTGACAATCCTAATTTGTGCAATATTACATAGAAGCTTAGTCGATCACCCTCTAATCTAGTTATGTGAATGATACTATGTAGTGTTCAAGATCTTCAAGTTGATACATGAGTTCATTCGCATTACTCTCGTATTCTCTTGTCTGTTCCCTTATGTCGACCTCCTTAATCTCATCCCAACTGTACCGCCTTTACTTGGATCTGTAGTAGTTTGGTCTTGAGTTTCTGAAACTTCAACTTCCTCTACTGGTGTTGAAGTTGCCTCCCTTGTGATTCAATAATCTCCTCGTGGTTCGGACCTATTCTTGATAATCAGATTTATGGAGAAAATGTGAAAATGAGGTGAATATAGATGAAGTGAAGATAAGGGGCGGTGAAAATGAGTTGAGTATTTATTGGTATAGTGGTGTGGTTCAAATTTAAATTGGGAAGAATGAATATATTTCTTATTTTCCCTCCAAGCCTATGACATAAAGCCTGGTCGGATAATTGGCCGATCGAGACATACATGGTTCCCTAACTAAGGACTTTGGTCGATCCTCTAAATTTCTCAACCCATCGAGACAAAAACCAATTCTTAGTCTCGATCGAGACATACATCTCAGCCGATCAAGACTAATATTAATGCATAACATATTAAAAACAATAAAAAGTAAAAACATATTAAAATCAATAAAAAATCATAATAACAACTCATTCATATAAAAAGTCATGATTACAATGGTAGAAAGAAATACCATTATGATAAAAAAAAATCTTATGCAATATTACAAAGAAACTTGGTCGATCTCCCTCTAATTATCCCGATATTGTGAATGACACTATGAAGGCTTCAAGCTTCTCTAAGAGTTCATTCGCATTAATCTGGTCGATGCTTATCCATTCCCCCATGTTGACCTCCCTAATCTCATCCACCAGTTGTACCGCCTTAACTTAGGTCTTTAGAAAACCGGTCTTGAACTTTTGAAATTTCAACACCTTCGGCTGGTGTTGAAGTTTCCCCATTATAGGCCTATGACATAAAGCTTGACTGGACAAGACACCACACTGTATGTCTAGATCGACCAGACATCTCAACCGATCGAGACATGCATGGTTCCCTAACTAAGGAATTTGGTGGATCCTCTAAATTTCTTGGTCCATCTTGACAACATCCAATTCTTAGTCTCGATCGACCATACATCCCAGCCGATCGACACATACATGGACCATTAACTAAGGACTTTGGTTGATCCTCTAAATTTCTCGGTCCATGAGACAACAAACAATTCTCAATCTTGATAGACCATACATATTTTAAAAAATAAAAAATCATAACATATCAAACATATTAAAAAACGATAAAAACTCATAACATATCAAACATACTAAAAACAATAAAAATTCATAACATATTGAAAAAAATAAAAATCCATAATCATAGTAAGTCATAATTCATTCAAACAAAACTTCATGATAACAACTAAAGAAAGAAATAACATTTTGATAACATCCCAACCGGACATTGTTCATTTCTTTCTTTTAGCACTTTTCATGTGAAATTGGAAATTTACATGTTCAAACTCTTTGAACAATTCAACTATGATCACCTCTTGCTCTATGTCTTTCGCTATTTCTTGCCTTTTTGTTCCTATGTTCGCTCAATAAGTAAGGAAGGATGAGGCGGAATAGGTGGAACAAGTTGACTTCAAGAACCCTCATCATCATTTTCAAGAATTATTATGGTGGGTGGACACTTGTTAGGACAAAGGGTGGTGATCTTTTTTTGGGACATGACCCAATCCTAATTTACGTACCCATCGACGGTTTGCCATGAGGTCATACACAGGTGACTTGTTGGCCATTATGTAATATCTGGATTTAACACAAACAAGTAGGTATCTTTATGAATGTAAATCCCTCATTGTCACATAATCACATCTATGAACTAAACAGAACAAAAGATTAAATCAAACTCATTATAATCATTAATTAAGATTCATCTCTTGAATGCGTGACCAAAACCAAACAAAAATGACCGATCGAGACACGATCAACTTAAGTCACCCACATTTCTCATATGGAGTCTTGATCTAGAGATGATCGACCTAAGTTGCCTACATTCCTCATATGATGTCTCGATCGAGACTTCATAATAAAAGTTGCCCATCTTCCTCATATGATGTCTTGATCGAGATCTATAACTGTCTCCTGATCAGAAATAATTCTATCTACATAAGTGCTGCTACAACTTAAACTTAAACCTATAACAACCTGACCCCTATAAAGATTTTTATATCGACCAATAACCCTATCTACAACAATGGTGCTACAATTTGAACCTATAAACCTAACCCCTCTAAGTCTCGATCGACAAGAAAAGGAGTAGCAGCATACCTCAGAGAAGAAGAGCGAGAACGCGATTGTGTGTATGACTGCATCACGAGCTAGAGATGGCGACGACGTGACCTTGTTACGGCGCCAATGGTTACAGACGATGTGATCCGTCGGTCCAAACAACTAAGAATTGGGAGAATTGGAGTTTGGAGGATAAAATAAAGGGGTTGAAAGTGATGGATAAAAACGGTTTTTATAGGTTTTGATTTAAAAAGACAAGAAAAATAAAGAGTAATAAAAAAAAAAGAATGTAAACATTAGAATAGAAAAGTGAAAGGGTCACATTTTTTTTTGCTACTCGCTGCTGTCGAGACCTATTCTCTAGCCATGGAGCTAAGCCCTAATTCCGCCGCATTTGGTGCTGACACCCTGTCGGCGTCGCCTCGTCCTGTCCTGTCCTCCCTGGTCCCCATGCGTGGCTCTTCGGAGCCTGTGTCGGGGGATTAGGTCCATAAGCCTCCTAGACTGATCCTTATCTCGTCGTCCTCATCCTCCCCCTCTCCCTCTCCCCCTGTGCCGAATCGTCTTCATGCACCGTTGTACCCATCGCCCTCTTCCTCCCCCTCTCCCTCTCAGTCTGTGCTGAAGCGGCGCCAATGTACCCGCGGGGACGGCCGACTAGGTCTCCCTTTCCACCACGTCGAGGCTTTGCAAGGGGCGATCGTGGGCTCCTTTGTCCAGCACCGGCGTCTGCCCTCGATTTCCGCGGCCAAGCCCACCGGCTAGTTCAACCCATGACCTTGCTCTGGGTCCGATGTTGTTGAACGGAAGGAGCGGGCATCCGGTTGGCCCTCCTTCTCGGATTCTCCCCTGGGGTGATCAGGGGGCTCTGGGTTGGTGGTACGATGCTCCGAATAGGCCGATGAGTTGGGTCTCTTCGACCACCACGACGTATCGAACCAATCGGGCCTTCGTCATGAAGGAGGCCTCTTGGTCTTCGGTGAGGGTCGGCTTTTCTACCAGTGACCGTAGTAGGCAGTGTAATAACCACTCCCGGTCAACGCCAGCCAACGCCAGTCAACCCTGCGAAAAACAGGAAAATTTAAAAATTTTAAGACTGACACTTAATTGAACCTAAAATGACCCCGAGGGTCATACCGACTTAAGTTGACCCCGTTATCGACCAAAGTGAGTTCCGGGGGACTCATGGAAACTTTCTGATCAATTTGGGAAATGTTGACTTTTCGCTGAAAAAGTCAACCGAGCGACGTTTTGGTCCATTCGAGGACCGTTTTGGATCCAAAAAGCTTAGCCATCGTCGCAGCGGTCTTAGTTGAGCCGTTTCCTTGTAGCCCATCAAGTTTCGTAATTTCTTGGGAAAAGTGCCCGTTCGGGGCCCGAAACGTCCGATTTTCGCGAATCTGATTGGAAAATAACTATGAGATATTTTCCAAAAGGTGTGGGACCCACCTTGCCACTTGTCCAACACGTGGTGGTGTTAGTTTTGGGGGGGAAATGAAAGAAGAGAGTAAAGGGGGGGTCGGCCACACCTTAAATCAAAAGAGAGAAAAAGAATAGAAAAGATGAGAGAGGTTTAGAGAGAGAAGGAGAAGGAGAAGAAGAGAGAAAGAGAAGGGCTAGGGCTTTTGGGCCACTATTCACGTCATCTCCACCCTTGGATCGTCTCAAAGTGAAGAGATTCAAGCTCACCTCGTCTTCCTCTACGGTATACACCAAACCGATCTTCGAATTGTCATTTTCTAAATTTAGGTTTTGGTTTGAAACTATTAGTTTAAGGTTGTTTTGATGTTGGGGGAGTGTTGGAGACGTTTTGGGGACGTTTGGAGGTGAAGGAGGACGTTTTCCGGTGACCGGGAGCTCAGGATGAGCTCCGGCCACCATGGGGGGTGGTCGGCCACCATAGGGGGTGGCTGGCCAGAGCTAGGGCCGGCCACCACCATGGAGGGCCGGGCCCCAATGAACCCTAGGGCCCACGGCCAAGTTGGGCCGGGTGGGGCCCACGTGCTCGGGTGATCGGGTTTAGTGTTCGGGTGGTTTAGAACGTTCCCCGGACCATTTATCCTTAACCGAATCGAAATTTGGATTTAAAATGCGAAAGTTGTGATTATCGGGTTTAGGAACTTTAAACGTTAATTAATTGACTCGGAAGTCGGAATTCGATTCTGTCAAGTACATTGGGACCCTTGAATTATTCTAAGACCGCAGAAACGAAAACGGGAATTTTTGGAGCCCCGGAAGGGCATTTACAAAACCCGGGCAGATTCACCATGTCGGGCGAATCGGGCCTTTACGGGTACCTTATCGACAATGTCGAGTATTTGGGGAGTTTGGGAGTGATCGACATTGTCGGGGTTAAGTTTGGGCATCAAGTTTAATGATTTTCAGTTTATTCCTGCGAGTTGTTAAGTGCCTTAAAATTGTGTTCTTTTAGATCGTGCCGCGGACCGAGGCAAGGGAAAGCTGGGTGAGTGACTAAGATCACACCGGAGCTCGTTGGTTGGCTTTTGGAGAACACGCACGAGGTAGGGAAAAGTAGCCGGATCTCGGCCCTGACTAAGGAAAGTTAACAGTAGATTTGCATGTGACACCGGGGTGTCGTGGGTGAAGTAGGTTTATCGAATATTAGAAAGGCAGGCGACACCGGGTGGTGTCGTATGATACGGGAACGTAGCGAATATTGGAAATGCATGTGACACTTAGTAGTGTCGTAGGAGCAGAGAACTTAGCGTTATTAGAATTACTGGAGGCATATGACCATGCCCGAAGGTTGATTGCGAACTTATCGAGATTAGGAGTGCTGGAGGCATATGACCATGCCCGGAGGTTGTTTGTGAAACTGTTGATATTAGGACTGTTGGAGGCATTGGTTATGCCGGAGGGTGTTTATGTATTTTGTGTCTTGGGTGGCCATGAGAGCCCGTGTTTTACTGTTATGTCTTGGGTGGCCATGAGAGTCCGTACTTTACTGTTGTGTCTTGGGTGGCCATGAGTGCCCGTGGGGTTGTCGAACCCGTGTCTTTATTGTTGGTGTGTCTTGGGAGGCCATGAGTGCCCGTGGGGTTGTTGAGCCCGTGAGTTATGGTTGGTGTGTCTTGGGAGGTCGTGAGTGCCCGTGGGGTTGTTGAGCCCGTGAGTTATGGTTGGTGTGTCTTGGGAGGCCGTGAGTGCCCGTGGGGTTGTTGAGCCCGTGAGTTATGGTTGGTGTGTCTTGGGAGGCCGTGAGTGCCCGTGGGGTTGTTGAGTCCGTGTTTTACCGTTGGTGTCTTGGGTGGTCATGAGTGCCTGTGGAGTGCTGAACCGGTCTTGTTGCTATTTGTTGAACCTTGCTTGTGATTGTGATTGTGTTTGCCCGAGGTTAGTGACCCGACTTCGTGTCGGGAAGTGGTGTGGAATTTGGCTGGCTTACCTGACAGGGATCGGTAAGTTGCGAGCGTTCTTTGGCTAGCCTGACCAAGTTCGAGTCTCGGGAGGTTGCGAGCGTTCTTTGGCTGGCTTGACCGAGTTCTAGTCTAGGGAAGTTGCGGGCGTTCTTTGGCTAGCCTGACCGAGTTCGAGTCTCGGGAGGTTGTGAGCGTTTTTAGGCGATGAGAGGGCAGCTCCCCTTCCGACTAGCTATCGGAAAATCAGCGCTGTATATATCGCCAACAGGTCGACCGCCTGGAGCCTGACAGGGATCGGCAAAGCGCGTGGGGCAGGCTCGAGCCCAGCCGGTTAGCAACCGGCACTGAGCAGCGGACATGAGTGCGATCCTTTGTGATCTTGTTTGGTGTGCGATCCTTTTTGATCTTGGGTGTTGCGTGGTGGTCTGTCGTGTCTTTGGAGGAGGTCGTCGATCGTTGTGTCGGGTCTACCTTACGTGTCCGAGTGTTGAGTCGGCTGAGGAAAGTATCAGTGTGTGGGTGTTGGTCGGGTTACTTGAGTTTGGGGATAGTGATCCCCGGGGTTGAGTTGGTTGTTGGTGTTACCGGCATTGTCTGCTAAGTATGTCATAGTCAGTCTGTTATCCGTGGTGGTGAGCGAACGCTCACCCCTAGCTGCTTTTCCTACAGGTACCGGTCGCTGGTTGGACTAGGTGAGCTTCTGAAGCTTGAAGAGCTAGGAGCGAGATTCTGGGTTTATTTGAGTCTAGCGACGGATACCATACTTTTGTCCACTTGTTGGGACGTGTTTTAAGTTGTAAATATTATTTTGTTGAACAAACGGTGATCTTAAAGTGATTTAATGTATAAGGTTTCAAAATGTTTTATTGTTTTAAAAGTTCACGTCCTGAGTTTGGTTTACTGAAATTGGGGCTTTACAGGCGGTGCTCTGGGCTGTTCGAGGAGCGGCGCTTTCGGCCTCTTCTGGTAGAGCCCTTGGCGTATTACAATCCTGATTGGGACCGTCGGTCTGCTCCGTCGTTAAGACCGTGGTGGTACGGGGGCTGCTCACTGGCTTGCGAGGGCTTACGGAAGCATCGGCTAGGGCAACATGAGATGGTTCGCGGACACGGAGACGATGTGGATGGCAGCGCGGCGTGGATGGGCATGTGGTACGAACAATCCCCACTGTCCTTGGATCCTTTACCTATGATCAGGTTGGGTCGCGGGTTGGGTGACGGTGTATCCATGGATCTGTTACCTAACCTGAGACCCGGTCTGTTGCATACATTAGACCCCACGGGGTGTTTTGTACACAAACATATCCTGGGGCATCCAGTATGGGACCAGTCCTTAGCGGACTCGATGGCTATGACATCGGGATCATATGGCGGAGGGTTCAGGGGTAGAGGTCGTGCAATTTTTGGACCTCGTCTTGTTGAAGTTCCACCGCCCATCGTTGGGAGGTATGGTGGAGTTCGAGTGATGGAGCAACCGGTAGTAGAAGAATGGGGTGGCCAACGAGTCACAGTTCGGGCGAGGGCTGGGAAACAGCCCCGCCGACACGCTTGAGTCACCAGGCAGGCCTCAGGGATAGCAAGGAGTCTGTGAGGGTGCCCTGTCAGCCCTTCTCCACTATCGATCACAGGTTCGGGTTTATCAACGAAGTAGAGCGTCGCCCTCGGGGGAACCAGCGGTATTTAGACCCCCTTGAGCAATGATCATCAACGTTTTTTAGTTTCATTGTCTTTTAGTTTCTCGTTATTAGATTTTGGTGTTTATTTCATTCTTGTTCTAGTTCATTATCTTTGGTTGTCAGTTTTAGGTCGCCTCTATGGCATCTCAATTATGTTTGTCTCGGTAGGGCTTACAAACATGTACTGACTCTTTTAAGAGCATACATAGTGGAATGTCCCACGTCCTCGGCTCGCGTTTTTGCGGCCCGCGAGACGTGGGCCGTTCCGTTGTGGGACGGCTTTTACGCGTCCCGCGTCCCGCAAAAACGCGGGCCGAGCTGAGGCTCGCGTCCCACGTCCGACTATTGCGGGACGGGCCGCGGCCCGAGTCCCGCGTCCCGTTTCCTCGGCCATCCGTTTTAACTCAATATGATTGGTCCACTCACAGTACAAGCCTCACATACAAGCCTTACACAAAATCCTCATTGTAAAACACTCACTATTTTTTGAGTCTTGAGTCCCATTATTTTGTCCAGTCAACATACGGGACTCAGGACTCGGGACTCAATACGGACATTTTCATTGTACATGTTCTAAAGGAATGAAAGTCGCATTCACTCAAAAAAAAAAAAAAGGTGAAAGGGTCGAGGGTCAATCCACTGTTCCCCTTATAAATAAATATCATGGTAAGACATACTTGAAGGACTCAGACACGTATTCGCTGACGCTGGCGAGAAACAAACGCCTTTCAAGCTCAAAGTCGTTGCTGACGCCGCCAGATCGTGGCGCCAATGAGCTTCGACAGGCCATTAATGATAATTTGTCCTATAAATTCAAATGCTCGTTGCAGAGCCACCTCAAATCTCAAATCTCAAATTTCAAATACCTTCTCTCCTACGAGCAAGGATGAGTGAAGCAGCAGCAGGAGGCAAGTTGGTGTGCGTGACCGGAGCTGCCGGATACATCGCCTCATGGCTGGTGAAGCTCTTGCTCCGCCGTGGCTACACCGTCAGAGCCACCGTCCGCGACCCAAGTCAGTACAGTACCTATTCCAATTTCAGCTGGGTTGGGTTTTGTTGATTGAAAATCTGATTGATGCGTTTTTTAACTAATTTATTCAGGTCCTTAGATTTTTTCTCATGCATAAGCTAATTATCGTTCAAGGCATTTACAGATGATCCTAACAAGACAGAACATTTGCTTGCACTTGATGGGGCTAAGGAGAGGCTTCATTTGTTCAAAGCAGATTTAGTGGAAGAAGGGTCTTTTGATTCTGTAGTTAATGGTTGTGTGGGTGTTTTCCACACCGCTTCCCCCATAGTATTATCAGTCACTGACCCACAGGTTTGTTTATTTCTACAAAATCTTGGCTCATTACTTGTAGTTTTGGCATGTATGTATTAATCATGGATTCATTTTGCTGCCCCTTTCGAATCTTTTTTTGTTTGTTTGTTCGATCAATTTACATTACCGAAAAGTTGATTCAGGCATGATTTCTGAGTGCCATGGTTTATGGAATGCTAGCAGTCAATAGGTTTCGTAATTGTTCATGTAGAGTTTAGTTTGGCATTTGGACAGCTTATCTCCATATAATTGCTTATGTATTTGCTTCTTCTTTATTACCAGGCAGAGTTGATTGATCCTGCGGTGAAGGGAACACTCAATGTTCTTAAATCATGTGCCAAATTTCCTTCTGTAAGGAGAGTTGTTGTGACATCTTCTCTGGCTACGGTTTTAATCAATGGGAGGACTCTTACAGAAGATGTCGTTGTTGATGAAACTTGGTTTTCTGATCAAACTTTTTGCGAGGAACAGAAGGTGTGTTTTACTGCTTACTAATTGCTCATTCTGTCTCAAAATGAGTGTCTCACTGTTTCGAAAATTTCCCAAAATAAGTATCTCGTTTCTTATTATTGAAGTTAGTTGAGTATGAATTATTATCAACATCCTCGGTTTAGTTTGTTACAACCACTTAGTTAACACCTATAGATGAAGGGAGCTTTTGGTGGAAAATGAAGCACTAACTCCATCAATCCTTAATTTGATGAAAAAATTAATGTGAGACTTATTGTGTGATGGCGGAAGTATTCCTTATCTTCTCTTCTCTAGTTTTTGAGTGTCTGAATCTAATCTCTTTCTCTTTAAATGATACTGTTTAAAGCACAAATTACTTTCATGTTCATAATTAGAATGAAAATATAGATGCCTCATATTATTTACATGTTAATCTAAACATTTTTTTTCTTTTTCAGCTTTGGTATATGCTTTCAAAAGTTTTAGCCGAGGAGGCTGCTTGTAAATTTGCGAAGGAGAATGGTATTGACTTGGTTGTATTTAACCCAGGTGTTGTGATTGGTCCTCTATTACAACCAACTCTTAATTTTTCAGTGGAGATAGTCATGGGATTCATAAATGGTAAGCTCAGCAACTAAGAGACTATCATGTCCATGCATTCTCCTTGCAATTGAGTTTCAAAATTCTGATATTGCTTCAAGCATTACTCTCTTTGTGGCAATTATTTTGCAACATCCACACATAAGTATCCTCACATGAGTATATTAACAAGTGAGATGACAAGTAGGAACACATGGCCATGGTGGGAAAGTGGAGCAGGAAATCTACCACCACTTATTTTTTGCAAAAAAAATGAAAGGGGACATTTATTTGGAACAGGAGTAATTAATTCCATAACATTTGATCGATGTGCAACTAATGATTTCACCTATAATTATATGTCCACTTCTATTGAAGATTTAGTGCCAAAGAATTGATGACAAGATACTCATGCTCAATATGACTAATTAGAAATACTTTTCCTTCAAGAAACACCATTCGGTATCATTTTTGTGAAACACGGTGCAAATTCTATTGGTGCAGGAGTTCAAAAGTTCCCGGCCACGAGCTACAGATTTGTTGATGTAAGAGATGTTGCATTTGCACATGTGCAAGCCTTTGAGATTCCTTCAGCTGAAGGCAGGTATTGTTTAGTTGGAAAAGCTGTGCGCTATTGTGAGGTTCTGAGGATTCTGCATGATCTTTACCCTACATTACTCTTTCCCGAAACGTAAGTTCTAATCATTTGCACTGCAAGAAATGCAATTATTACCGATTAACTGGTCGGAAAAAAGAAATGATCAGAAGTAATTCTATTTGACATATATAGTTGTGTGTTTATATTTTTGCGTGCTGGCCCAAGTTGCTTCGTGTTTTACTGGGCTCTCTTTTGGGCTTACAAGTATATCTCCATCTATAGTTTATAAGGTAAATAACCATCTTTTTATGTAGGAATACATTATATTTTTTCTTGAGTTTGGCTTAGGTTAGCCACATCATTATCACTAGGGTCAGGCATAGTGAGGTAAATAGTCACACCACTATTACTTGGAAGTAAGCAATTACTGATCAGATAATCTTAATGTTTGCTTATGCAAACTTGATATATAGCTTTCGAGGAAACAAGAGATTCCTTTTTCTCTTATGAGCAAGAAAGCGGAGAAATTCTACTGTAGTCTAGTCTAAGGCCTAACCTAACCTCGGATTCGAACCTCTAACCTCAAAGAGGTAAAGAGCTCTTTGACCACCAGGCCAACCCAAGTGGGTAGGAAACAGAGATCCGTTGTCATATGATATGATTTTGGCAAGATATCTAAAATTGTAGCTTCCTATATGGAAATTACATCTTTATCTGTATTGTTTATTTTGCTTGCTGTTACTTTTTTAAAATAGCAGAAGCTACCTGAGAGAATTCAATTAAGGGAAACTGGGTCGGAGTAGAACTAAGTTCACACGGAAAGTACGTAGTAAAAGAAAGGCGAAGAAGATAGCATTAGATAGATGAAGTGGAAAAGGAAAATATGAGCCAAAAACCTCAATCCAAATTTGTTTGTACGAGTTGATTGTAATTGTAGAACCCACATGGGAGGTTGGAGTTGCTGTGGTTGCTAAATTGTGATTATTGTTACATGGAGATAGGCTAATATACACTTTTTTGTTGCTTAACATGACAGAAGTGAAGAGGACAAAGTTGTACCAATGTACCTTGTATCCCAAGAGAAAGCAGTAGGTTTGGGTGTGAGGTTCATGACCCTAGAGGAGAGTCTTCGAGACACTATTGAATATTTGAAGGCGAAGAAATTACTTGGAATATAAATTATAGTATGATATTCGTTGATTAGTTTGAACAATATGGTGGTTGTATTTGGACATGTTTTTTTTAATATATATATTAGTTTAGAAATAAGGGATAATTCCATTTTAGTACCCTAAAATTTTCGGATTTCGTTTTTAGTATCCTAAATGTTTTTTGTGCCACTTCAGTACCCTAAATCTTTGTTTATTCCAGTTTAGTACCTAACGTCTGATTTTTTATTTATAAAAAATCATTTTTATTTTTCAAAAATTCATTTTGTTTAAACTACTAAAGGGTAGTTTTGGTATTATTATAAAAGATAGGGTCATGTGCAAGGAACATGACGTTTTTCCATCCAAAAATTGATGGAAAATCAGACATTAGGTACTAAACTGGAATAAACAAAGATTTAGGGTACTGAAGTGGCACAAAAAACATTTAGGGTACTAAAAACGAAATCCGAAAGTTTTAGGGTACTAAAATGGAATTATCCCTAGAAATAATGATGTTTACCCTATTTTAATTAAGACTAAAAAAACTCAAAACCCAGGGTTTCTCTCTCAAACTCTCCCCAAATTTTCGATCTACCGTCTCCAATTTTCGCTCCTTCTCCGATCATCTTCCCTTCTCTTTTGGTGAAACCCACCATGGAACCGCAAACACTCTGTCCACTGACCCTTATCGCCTCCCGTCTGCCCACTTGTTGCCCCATCGTAGGTCGACTAGCAAGGGGGATCATAGATCCTTCCGCAGGAAGAATCCACGACCACTACCAATTATTGTCATAAACTCCCCTATGAAATGATTTGTAACCACATCAGGAACTGGCCAACTATGGTGGACTCTCGCCGATTACCACCAAACAAGACTGCTAGAACCGAGAACGAGATGATCGATCTGGTCCGTCAAGACCGTTGGCCTATGTTCTACCACAGCTCTATCATGGGGCACCGACACTCAAACCCGATCCCGAAGGAGGTCAGGAAATCATGAAACTTAATTGGACCTGGGAAGGAAACTCTAGGTCACGGCCACACCCCTAACAAGACCGCTGACCTCGATATAGTGAACCCTTTTCATGGATGATGATCCACCACTATGAACGGATCATTCTTGATCCATTAACCGATCACCCCTCCGAATAAGGTTCCTATTGCACATTGTAGGGGTATGGCATGATGATGAGACTTTGCGTTACAGTGGCTGTATGCACCCTGGGAACGACCTCTAGCATCCCCTGGAGGATACACATGCTTCGGACTATCGGCCTACCTTGCCATCTTGGGATCACTATGACAGGAAACGCTAGTACTCCAACTAGATCCCCTCCCCTCCCTGGTCGGGCGATTCTCACACTCTTATCCACCGGGTGGTGGATCCCAACTGGGATTTCTCATTTCAGGACTCAAATGAATCAGGAACCCTTGACCAAGGCAACTCGTACTCCACGGATACGGACACTGTTGAGGACGTCAATCCAGAAGGAGAGATAGTGAGACACGCTGGAATGCTTTACAGGTCGCCGTGAACCACCTCGGGACTCTCGGGGTGTCATTGAGGAGACACACCCCGATATTCACGAATCAGAATCTTGTTGATTCCGAATTTCCTCCTTTACCTTGCATACTTCTTGACCGAATTTTACGACACAACATATCCGGTTAAGTCGAGACGAGGAAAATCTCATGCATATACAGCGTCAAGTACAGTTGGAATAAGAAACCACCCCCTAATCTCTTCTTGGTCAACACCAGGTTTTTAGCTATATGACTAATGTTTCGACTGTCATCGAAACTGTATCTCGCTCTTTTAATTTCTTTCCATTTCTGTACGGTCAATTCGGCCCTTTCGCTACTACATTAATACAATCGCTCCATTGGCTACAAAAAAGACAAATTATTTTCTACAATACTTTGTGTTATCTATTTTATGTACATGGACTTGTAGAGAATGCATTTATGACCTCGAATTTTGAAAATTAAATAAGGAACAAATGTGAATAAATCCATGGTAATCTAATTATTTAAAGACGAACTCATATCTTTTATTTTCATTATTAATTATATAAAAAATAAAGTTTTTTGACACAAAGACTAGTTGAAGTGTTGAAATGAGATGGATTAGGCAGAAAAGCCTTTTTAGGTACGAAGTGAGTAGTCCTCTAGTAGAATCAAATATTCACTCTCTCTACCCTCCCATTAACAACAACCTTTTACAAGTCTAAGCCTCCCACTTCCAATCTTGGACCTCTGCGAAAACCTTTTACCGTATCTGCTTTCCCTCCTTCCGCATTTTCAGTAAAATGGATCGAAAGCTTGAACCAAATTCTGGTTCATACCCTTGCTCCTATAGCAATGGTTCCTGTCAGTTGACTCATGATCATGATCATCAGCTTCATTTAGTCATAAAATGGCTTCTTGAATGCCGCTAAGGAAATTTTGTCTGGGAATGTCACATTTGTGCAGACCCGACACGGTTTCCGACAAACTTAACGAGTCAGTCAATGCCAGCAATAGCGATTGACTTTCCTCATCCTTCATTTCTTCCAGCACAGCCTTGCCAGTGTCTATACCTGTTTATCATGAAACCAAATATGTTTCTGTTATGAATATATAAACATATCTATGTTAGTAGGGCATTACACATGACTCTGCCCAAATTATCAACATATCCTAGTATGTACCTGCAAGATATCCACCATGGACATAGCCATTATATCTTTCGCTTGTGTGTTCACCTGTGAAGAATATACGCCCTACTGGGGACTGAAACATACCACATTTAGAACATTAAGTTTTAAATTTCAAATTAAGGGTTCTCTTAAGGAGATAAAAGGACATGGGTAACCTTGATGTCTTGAAAGACTTGGAGATCAGAAATGATGGGGAAGTTGCTGTAGCTGCCACGCTGAAAGCGATTATTCCACCAGCGGGGCACACGTATATGTGTGGCAGTAGGTATATTGGGCCCAAATATGTCCCTCAGCACCTCCATGGCTTCTTTCAATGTCTCCTCATCGGATTGAGCTTCTACACGTTTCGACTCCTCATTTGTTAGTGTCACAACCAAGATGTTGGACCCAGGGCACGCATTCTCCATGTGCTGATAACATACCAACAGATCAGCATCCACCTCGGATCAAAAACAAAACAATGAATAGATGATGCAATCCCAGTGATGATATCAACCAAATATCATGATTAGTGTATTACTAATCACAATATCATATTACAATCTACATTGATTTAATAAAACACCTATATTGATAGAGACATTGAGATCCCGCAATGTCTCTGCAAGAGCCCACATGAAGACATTATAATATTCATTACCCTCAGCAAGAAAATTTAAAATGTATGATGTAAGAATTTGATTATAAAAATGATGACTAATTTCCCCAAGACTACAAAACTATGGGCAAGATAGAGATTGGGTTCCTTGG
Source organism: Erodium maritimum (assembly GCA_963921825.1). Taxonomy (NCBI): domain Eukaryota; kingdom Viridiplantae; phylum Streptophyta; class Magnoliopsida; order Geraniales; family Geraniaceae; genus Erodium; species Erodium maritimum. The sequence goes on from OY997596.1 coordinate 21,145,020, forward strand.
TGCAACTAATAATATTGCCACAGGTACGGAGTGACAAACCATGGGCATGATTTTCCGTATTAATACACATTTACTCCATATTAGACTCTCTTTTTACTGACAATAAAGCAGGCTAACCCATAATCTAACACATGTTACCAAGCAGGTGCCCATTGTGATTCAAACTTTTGACTTTAATGAGGTAAGAGCACATTTAACCCCAGGTCAATCTCAATGATCACTCTTTATGAGATACGTGTAGATTGCAATGAATAGATTCACGTTAAGTGAGACTGTGAGTGTGAAAGAACAAGTTGGTGGCACGGATGATGTGGGTTGGAGAACAAACCCTAATACCATGTTAATGTCGGACTAACTTAGGAACTCAAACTAATAGAAGAAAATGAAGTGATGAACAATTTAGTTTGATATGAGACTCTGACACATGAATGTTACAGCAAGCCAAAGAGCATATTGTTTTCATCTACTACAGTGTTCACCAGAGGATCATACTATAGCAAAACCAAATACTACAACTGTATGTTTGACACAACATTATTGGCATACAAACATGAATCTTTCCATATACATCATAAAATATCAAAGTTATGAGCATCCTTCTAACATAAACGATCAGCTATAAAGGTTCTCCTAACTAGTTTTATGTTCAATACACTGTACAAGTATTATCATACCATGATTATAATGTATTTGTCTAGATGTTTGACTATTAGCTGCTAAGAAAGGGATTACTCTAATTAATTATTAATACCATACACTAAATGTAGAATTTAAAATTTTCTTTGCCAAAAAACACAATCAATCATGACAGAATATAATAGTAATAATTGGAAAGTTAAGAGTTCATCATCTACTAACGACACAATCTATCAATTCTCCACCACCATTTAATGTCTATCTAAATAAAATAAAAACCAATAAAATAGCCAGCAATTAGGTCCAGGCAATAATGGCAGAGACTAGTAGCTGGCAACAATAATATAAAGATAAATATATAAATGAAACCGATATAACTAACCTGCCAAAATGTGTAGTAACCTCTCCGTTCGTGGGCATAGATGAAGAACTCTTTTCCTGGGCCACAGGACCAGAACTTATACGGAAACTTTAAGAAGATCTTTGTGTACACCATCACATCACATTTCTCTATGGCTTCCTTTTTCCACACCTGAGTAATAATTAAATTTCAATTACTGTGTAAGCTTTGAGATAAACAAAAGCCATTGTTTCAAAATATCATTCTTTAAGGCCACCAGAAAATCTAAACTACATGTGATATATGATTAAAGTATTTACCAATACACATAATTAGTCTTTGTTATAAATTTATAATCAAAAGCACATAATTAATAAATATTATAGATGAAATGATAGAGACATCATATACTGAATGTGAGGCAATTAATCTGATCTTCATATCTGCTAGCCGATCAAAAATATTAAATACATACATGAAGACACCTCAAATTCTCTGTCATGAGTCATGATACCAGTCAAGCCTTTTAAACACCACACCCAGCCATCCATGAATGCTGACCTCTTCAACATAATTGGTAATTAATAAAGTAGGCCACTTCCCCAGAAATCAAGCAAAGGAATTGCAAATTCCCAGTAATTGTAATATTGTACTACTACCAAACAAATAACAATAAATAACATGGTGACAATTTTTTTCCAAACTGAGGCTGTTCTGATGGACATTTGTCCGTAATGTAATGGATAAGAAAACACAGAATAAATTAAGGGAAGAGGAGACGTACAGGCAAGGGAGGCCTGAAGGAGATGAGGTCGCTTTGGAGAACTCCAATGCTAACGGACAAAATCACATACTTGGCTTCATAAACACAACCATCCTCAGCTGTCACTATAACGCCGTTTTTTGAGTGATGTAATTCCCGAACAACCTGCAACAAATCAATGCTTAAAATCATCACCAATCACCCCAAAACAAAAGATTGGTAGCAATTAAGTATGTAGATATCAGAGTGGACCCTAAAGATTCTCAAAAGTCAAACCACAAATATCTGTGCAAACCCATGACTCAGAAATGTAAATATTTATTGAAGAAGAATCTCCACAGCACACTCATTCCTATAGTTTATGGGAGGTTAGTTGAAAAACAATATGATGTAGCAAGTAATAGAGAATGGCTAATTACAAGAAGAAAATGGCAACACATGTATTTTTTGTGACTTAAATGAAGAAAATGATACACTTCCCTTCTGTCTCTTTGCTTTGCTATGCATGCTTCTCTAATAATAATAATCTTGCATTGGATAACTTGACCTTTTCAATTATTCAATAGTCACTGAATTTAGTTGATATGAAGTCTCAAGTCATGGCTTTCTTCTGTTCATGAGGCAAAACATACTACACATGATTCTTTGATTGGAATCAAATATTTTGGTGGGTCAAGTAATAGCCAAAGTGGAGGGGTCCTCGGTCTCATAACAAGGTTTACTACCTAGAATAGCTAGTGCTGCCCCCTACAAGGACTGAAAATGGTCAAAAGACTCTATTTCTAGGCTCGACTGTTAAGTTTTATGATACAAAATACGATATCTTAAGTGATTATAATTTATAACACACCACAGATCCAATTACTCATATTCTTTGATAACAATTGCAATAAAAAAGAAGGAATGGGTTTATATCTTGGTTATGAAATTGACAATGATAAGTAGGCCAGCACACTACTGTCAATTTTGCAAAACACAAAGCTAATATGCATTAAACCAGCTATCAATGATCATAAGATTGGAAAACACACATACATCACAACAAAAAAGATAAAAGAAAACACTCCACCCAACAACATCTATAGCTCTGTTGAAAAGGTCGGATGAGCAAAATGCACTGTATGGATGAAAGAAAGGACAGAGAAGAGTTGACTCCATCCCAGCAGATGGAAAAAAGAAGGTGAAATGTTGAAAAATGCAATAGTTATAATAAAAAAAAAAGGAGCAGCTTTCAGAAAACATCATAATCCAGCAACTTCAAAAGTGGGTCAAATCGATCTCAACCAAAGAAAGGTGCATGCAAACAAAACAGGGGTTTTTTCCCAGAAACCTTCTAGCTCCCTGCTCTGTCACTCTGTTTTCGTATGATGATTGGCTCATTATTTTACTTAAATAGAAAATCCAGGCAGTCCATTGGACAAGAAAAGGTTGAGAAGAATTCTACCTTGTTAAGTTTGAGACGACTGTCCAGAATCTTACCCTCTGATGTGAAGAGAAAATGCTTGGCCATCTTGTACAGTAAATGCTCGTACCCTCTTTCGTCAGCCACCAGAAACTCTTGCTCTCCGAAGTCTAAATACGTCGATATGGGCTCAACTTCTGCCACGCCCAAACAAACGAGAATTAGGGAATTTTCATTTCTGGTGAAACAAACAAGAGGGAAGAAGATTGAACCTGCCATCTCAAAATCGTGTAAGATGAAATCAATGGCGAGCTCTATTGGCGAGCTGGGCGCTCTGATTGATCACAAAAGCCACGTGAACTGACGTTTAGTTTATTAATAAATATATGATGAGCATTTATAAATGTGATTAGAAAAATAAAGTGTAGAAAAAATTACGAAGACGGTTCGATTGATTTGGAGAAGTCGCCGGCAGAGTTGGCTTCCTCCTCTTGCGTCTTGAGCTTCTCCATCGCCGACTCCACGGCTTTTCTGTAAGAGTCGGCGGCGATTCCACTCGGAAATATCTTGCCACTGCCGAACCGAGAAACTCACCGATCAGCGGCTCAAAATGGAAATAAAATAAAGCAGAGGTACCTGCGGTCGTAAATGTTGAAGCGAGCATTGCTGTAATCGGAGAGGCAGGTGCGGAGGCCGGCGTCGGCAGCGAGCTCCCACACGGGGTTGGCTTGCTTCCCGCCCACTCCGGCGATCCAACCTGCGCCGAGCTCCACCGACACGCCGCCGAAATCTTCCTTGCGGATCCTGCCGCCGATTCGGTCTGAGGCCTCCAGGATCAAGATGTCTTGCACGCCGTTCTCGGCTAGAATCTTCGCCGCAGAGAGGCCTTAATTTCATCAAACAGTCAATGGAATTGATAACTGATAAGCAAATTACAGAATCTGAAGGCGTAAGCGTGAATATAGTTACCGGAGATTCCGGCGCCGACGATGATGGCGGAGGAGGAGGGAGAGGGTGATTCCATGGGAGGAGTGATATTGAGTTGGGCTGCGGTGGGAGTGAGAGAGGAGAAGAAATAGCGGGAGGCGGTTTATATACACACTTAAGAGAGGTCCATATTGGGGACAACACAGCACGGACAGGTGGAGACGACCGATTGGTTGGGTGCATGCTCAGGAAAATATGCCCAAGACTTCCCAAGACTTCTTTTTTCGTTTCGATTTTATTCTAATTTGATGCGTTACTTGTTTGGACTTTGGAGCGTTTTTTTTAACTGAAGGTGAAATTTATTAGTTTAAATTTAAAATACATCTGAGTATATTAAAGATAAATCTCTGACTACGAAGAACAGACAAAGAATACAAAGTGTTCGTAATTTTTTTCATGCTATAATCGTTTCTAACGGTATTGGATGGTAGCCTAGTTAATACTGAGCTGAGATGTCGTATAGGCAAGGAAGGAAGGCGGGGGTTGAGAAGGTGGTACTGGAATTCCTGCTCCGAAAATTGGCCAATGTCTTCAAAAGTAATAGTGGAGACAATACATGAATCAAGGTTCCGTCCCTGAAAAAATCCCCAATTTTCTGTTCACTAGGCATTGAACCTGCAATGAAAAGCTCAAATAAAGTAAAAAGGACCCGCTCGATTAGCCAGATCCATAATCGTGAAAGGGGTCGAGGCGGTTGCGGCGGTGGAGGCCAGGGAGTAGGGCACACCGGCTGTAGCTGCGGCTTCAGGGACAACTCTAGACACGGCGGCGGCATCAGAGACGGCGACGGCTTCAAAGACAGCGACGACAACATCAAGGACGACGGCCTCAAAGGCGGAAACTGCGGAGTTGTAGAGGAGGGACCAAAACAGGTCGAGAGACGCTTCGTTGGTGGCGCGGTGGCTAGAAGCTCTATCAGAAAAAACCTTCGTAAGATCCACAGGGAAGGTAAAAGGGATAGGATGTGTAGACGAGAGAAATATAACCATGGCATAGGCCATGGTAAAAACCATGGCCATAACCATGGCTTTTGGGTGGTGCGATAGAGAGCTTTCGATTGTCACTAATTCAATCTTGAGAGACCAATCTATTTTGTTGGAATGGACTTTGGACTGTGATCCCACGAATAGAGGGCACTGACACTAATCTTATTATACTTGGTATGACTAACATGTATATGTAGTTATAACAGATAGGTTAATATAAATATCTATAAAATCTTGAAAAAATATATAAATGTTAGTGTAAGTATCCGTAATTTTCAAATGTAAGTGTGTGAAAAGCGTAATACGGATATACGTTAGAATAGGTAAACGTAATTAACCAGCAAATTAATCCAAATTCGAAAAGCTTTCAAGTTTTAGGAGTTATTACGATTTATTCCCTTTATTTAATAGTCAGTATCGTATAAGTTGATTTTATAATTGTTTAGCAATTTAGATTTCATTTTGGTACCGTTAAAAAAATCAATAAATTTAATGCGTATTTCTCAATATGGAGAAATTGTTGTTGCAGTCCATGACAAAATTAAAATATTTTTTGATATAAATTTTTTTTCAAATCAAAATTCAATTTCAAAATTAGAAAATTTGAAAAATAAAAATAAAATTACAGAAAAATAAATCATTTCCAAAAACAATAAATCATTCTAACAAAATAATTAATTTACTTTGCAAACCCTTGATAATGCGTATTTCTCAATATGGAGAAATTGTTGTTGCACTCCATGACAAAATTAAAATATTTTTTTGATATAAATTTTTTTCAAATCAAAATTCAATTTTAAAATTAGAAAATTTGAAAAATAAAAATAAAATTACAGAAAAATAAATCATTTCCAAAAACAATAAATCATTCTAACAAAATAATTAATTTACTTTGCAAACCCTCGATTGTTTTATGAGCAAAAAATACTAAGTTTTTTTAATTAATTTACACAAATAAAATAAATAGAAAGACCTAGGGTATAAGCAATGACATTTTTATACGACAATTCCAACTCTCTGATCCTATAAACATAAACAAAATCGGTATTGAAACTTGTGGTTATCACCAAGATAAATAGATTCTAAACCATGTAATGACCAATTGTGGCTCGACTTGGTACAAACTAGATTATTCGAAACTGCTTGATCCTATGAATGGGACCTGTTACTCGTGAGTATTGCGATAATAGAAAAGGGGTCTCAGAAATTAATGGAGGAGTTAGTTAACTGATGCTAACCGTGGAGGGCTCGGAACGCTTTCCTTCGTAGTGTCCCGTGTCCTATAAGACCACTCATTTACCCTAGTAAGGCTGTTTTCTATATCTCGCTTGATTCTCATGGGTCTCTTCTGTAGAAATGATATCGGTCAGGCCCAAGGCCCTTTTCCTTGCCGCGTTCTTCTTCGTCTTAATGGTTGGCGGATTAAGTACTTTCTTTCCTTTTTTGGCCTTACTGGGAGCCAACTTCTCCACCGGTTGCCCCATGGATGGAAACCGGTAGGGTAAGCCTAATAGTTGGTCCTTAGTGAGTGCCTGTCTCGCCTAATTGTGGAGTAGGCATGACCATTTATTGCATGTCCCGCCTAATTGTGAGTCAAATAGGAGGTTAGTTGTCATGACCGAAATACCTCCCCGAGCCAAACCTTCCTTTGTCTCTACCTAGGTTGAGGTTTCCAGGTGGACATGTTGATCCAGGAGTATGCTGAGGCTTTAGGTAGGATGCTCGATGTCATAAGTGTTGCATGGCTTTGAGATCTCACTGGTTCAAACCCCAAGCGAAATTCAGAGCAAGACCAGGACGGTTGAGATTTCCCTGAGGGTGCTCAATCTATGGTGAAGTGATTCCCTAGCGCTGCGTTCTACTCGGCCATCAGAGAGAGGTCATGCCGGGGTGTTCAGGGAGTTCTCAGAATTGAAAGACCATTGATCGCCCGAGAGGGTTGATCAGGTGCACCTAAATCCTATCTTGGATCTTGTTGTGGGTTTTGTGCCATAAGACAAGCCACAATCAGTATACAATGTCATTCGTGATTAGTAAAATTTGACAAACATTTTTTTTATCATTAAGATGTAATGTTAACTATTTGAATACACCGCTCTTTCTAGAACATTGAGGCGCCGTTTCCCGATAGTAGAAATCGTAGAAATAAGGAAGTGTATATACTCATGCATCCTACACCGATAATATTTTCATAAAACCTTAATTTTGACCATACCAGAAGTTAAAAGAAGTTTTTGAGAAAATAAGATTAATGATCCATAATTCCTAAAAATACTCATATATGTTAATTATATTAACATAAATGTTTAATTTTAATCAATTCAAAAGGAATGAGATGAAGATCTCGAACTTTCATAGAGTTTACACTACATTATCTTATTACCTATTTGTATACTATAGCCCATTTGACCAATATATTGTATGATCTCCACTTTAAGAATGACTCAAGGTAAGTGTGATCGGGATGAACTATGCTATTTTGCGTATACTTTGAGAATTATATTAATGCATGATTGATTGGCTTATAACGTGATGATGTTTGCGTAATTTATATTCATGGTCCATAGCATATCTCTTATTTGACCATTGTATTGCATGTTCCCCCATTTTAAGATTGACCAATGGTAAGTGTTACCTAGTTGAGTTATGCTATGTAACGATGTATTTATATTATTATGCATGCTTAGTAAGATGTTTAGACTTGTCTTTACAAACATGCTTAGGCTTATACTTAGTAAAATTATTAGGTTTATACTTAGAGATTTTAGGCTTGTGCTTAGTAACATGACTAGGTGAAACCCGTACTTAGCATAAAAAATATATTTTATGAGACATAATCAAATTGGAATCCTCAATTTAATATTAGGTCTTAACAATGTTTATCCACTAGCACGAGCGCCAACCAAATAGTCTTGAGAACAGATTATATTCGAGTCTCCTGTAGGATACCCGACGCACATAAACCCGTAGAAATAGTCTAGTTTGCATCCTAGACAACGAAAATTATCCTTATGTTCTACCCTGTGCTGGAAAGTGAAATAATTGAAAACAAAACAGCATAATAAAATCCAACTAAAACAACTCAGAATAGAAACTAAAACTGAATCAAAATGCACCAAACTAAAACAGGAAAAACGAGTTGCTTCCTTGCTTCTCCTGGTATATCCAAGCAACGTCGGCCCTGGGTCATATGGGGTAGGCCACCAAGTCTTGACTACCCCATCACGATGTTCGATCATGGGTCTTCGCAAGGCTATGTGGAAGCCCTCGCCTGTTGATCATCGTTGCTCTCCTCTTCCATCACTTCGTCTTGATCGTCCGGTTCGTCCTCGTGGGATATCGCCCCCACGTGCAGTTGAATCGCTGCCCACTCCTAGGGACGATTGGTGCAGGCAGTCTTGGAGGTCCCACTTTTGGAGCCGACTAGAGGTGTAGGGACGAAACCCTAAAGCCACGGGACACTCGGAGTTGTGGCCAGGCCGGTCTCCAATCGTGAGGTTGATGCAGGTCTTGAGTTGTCCTCAGGATAGAACCCGATCCCACATACAATGACCGGGGAAGACTCGGGGTCCCTTGACGCTGTTCGACATCTGAATCCACCAAAACTCGAGCAATCCGAGCAGAGAAAACCATTACAGACATGGCTACGATAGTTGCAATGAGAGAAGGAGGAACAAAAGGACCTTTTGTAGGCACAACCGTGTGGGTGGTAGAGGATAGAGAAGGCTTGGCCATGGTGACTACGGAAAAATGAGTGAGAGAGGGCAAAAACCCTAGAGTCATTTAGACTAAAAAATATATATTTTTTATATTCTTAATACAGTAATTTTCATCCCACTACCAAAAAAATAGTTAAGTGGCATCTCACTACCCTAAAAGTAGTTTGTGACACCTCACTACCCTAAAAATTCTTAAATTTCATCTTACTACCCTAAAAATAGTTTTTGACACTTCACTACCCTTATTATGAGTTAAGGAGCGGTTTCAATACTCGTCGTTAATTTTCCATCCATTTTGGATGGAAAATGGTCATCTGCCTTGCATACACAAGTGAGGGGTATTATGGACTTTTTAAGTGTTTGGATGGAAAAATAGATGGAAAATGGATGGAATCTAACGGTAGGTACTAAAACTGCTCCTTAACTCATAGTTAGGGTAGTGAGGTGCCACAAACTATTTTTAGGATAGTGAGATGATATTTAAGAATTTGTAGGGTAATGAGGTGCCACGAATTATTTTTAGGGTAGTGAGATGAAATTTACCCTTTTTAAAATGACTTTATATATCATTACCAGTATGTACAAGAGTCGATAGTATATTGTTTACAACACAATTGTCATGTAAATGAAATTTCGTTTCGAATCTTTATTTATTTAGTAGTGAAACAGGTTGGTAAAAGAAGAGAGTGACATTGTGTTCTCATTTGAACACATCATTGATGTAGAGAGTTGTGTAGATGGTGAGAGAGCGTAATCTTAGAGCATGTACATCGACAAGGGGCAAGAAGGGGGCAGGGCGGGTCGGGGGGCAGACGGGTGCGGAGCGAGGGGAAGGATGACGCCTCTCGCCTCTCTGCCCTCCTTCGTGTGTTGCTAGCGTGACGCGTGTCCCTTTGTTTTTTTTTTCATTTTATATATAAATTAAATTTTAATTTATAATGTCATGCCCCAAATCCGGTTTTGACCGAACTCGAGACGTGAACTAAAAGTAATAATAAAATAATAACAAAATAAGTTTAAACCGCATAAATCTCCGAATAGTTCATAATCAAAATCTGATGCCACGAGTCAAAACTCATAATATAGATAAAGAAGGACATTGTTTAGTACATAAAAGAAAAGTACGTCTCTACTAAAGATAAATCCCCGGACTCTCGATGAGCTCTTGAGCTCTGAGACGTCCTCTAAACCACCACTACGAACGTCACTCAAACATGACAACACCCAAACATAAAATAAGTGAACCATGATACTCCGATCACCACACGCAGCTCAACATATCGTACCAGAACACGACATCAATCTAGATATCTTCCCAGACACACAACATCGGGGTGAAACAAATACATCATATCGGAATACACCCTCGATCTAGATGTCTTCCCGGACACACAACATCGGGGTGAAACAATACATCGTACCGAAATACTCATCGGTCTAGATGTCTTCCCGGACACACAACATCGGGGTGAAACAACACATCATACCGGAATAACCATCGGTCTAGATGTCTTCCCGGACACACAGCATCGGGGTGAAACAACATACATTATACCAGAATATACTGTCGGTCTAGATGTCTTCCCGGAAACGCAACATCGGGGTAAATCTCATAACAAACATACCGGACCGGCACACACCTTGGTCGGATATCTTCCCGTAGCACGGGGTACAAGTCACACCACACAAAACCATACCAAACATATTACACCGAACTTATCATACCGTCGAAGCTTACATCCATAAATTACCAATCACACCGCATCGGTCTATCACTCACCCGACCATATAACAACACAACCATTCATATCATATTCATCACATTCATTCAACCAATCATTTCACGAGACAACCATTCATATCACATTCATCACATCCTAATACCATACCATAATTCTTTAAAGTAACAAAAGGATATACTATACATCAACCTTTAAGGACTATTAACCACAATCAAATACAACCAACACACAATCCTAAGGCCCGACATGGCCACATGTGATTCTACAGCACGACAATTCCCATAATTTAAAGCGATTATTCTAGTTATTCACATCCTATATGCAATCTAAGACTTTACCGGTTATTAACGTCCTATATGCATTCTATTAACATTTCTTAACTAAAAATGGTAATTACTACTCTTCCCTACCTCGAGTGTTATCCAAACGTTTAGTCAACGCGGACGCCTAGTAGTCTCCTCCTCCGTGCTCGGGAACGACGTCTAGGATCACTAGTAATACTAGAATTAATGACAAAAAAATGGTGGTTTAAGAGGTAAACACCCAAGTTAAAAACCCCCAAACGTTTGGTTAAGGATAACCTTTCTAATTACACGAAAAACACCCAAAATGGACCCCAAAGGCCCAAATCTGATCTACCATGGTTCGGGTCACGGAGCCTTGACGGACTCCGTGACGGTTCGGATCACGGAACCGTGATGCTCACCGTCACGGGTGACGTCACGGAACCGTGACGTGTGTCGTCCCGGCTCTGTCATGGAGCTGTGACGCACTCCGTCACGGTACCCGTCACAGATCCGTGACGGGTCCGAACAGGCTCGCCCTTCTTCTTCCTCCACCTTCTTTTCCACAAAATTAAACCCCCAAAACTCCATTTTTATCAACCAAAAACCTCCAAATCAGTCCCATAAACCTCAATACTCCACTACCCATAATGGGTTTCATCAAAACAACAAAACCCCAAATGATTTCTACATAAATCATCCACTTTATTCACTAAACAATCATCTAACAACAAATAAATCAAACCCCATCTATTTCATGCAATTTCTTTTTTTTTTAACGGCAAAGCAAATTTAGATTAAAAACCTCCTTCGAGGTGAGGGAGGAGGTTGTTACAAAAAAACTTACAATAGAAGGCAACCAAACCTTCTAGTTGCATACAAAAGGAAGGAATGTCTTAGCTACTTTGCATCAACCTCAAAGAAGCCTAATCCTATCAATCCATAAGGTTCTAAGTGACTACTAATTGCATAATCAATATAAAGGAAGAAGGAGTTGTAGCTGGAATTTGTAATTGGGGCATTTGTCTTTTGAATTTGTGGCTAAGGACGGTAACTTGCGCCCAAAGTAACTTCCAAACGGCAATGCTTGCCTCTGAAGTAACAACAGCTGCCTTGATCAATTCAGTTCATCATCAGTACTTTGCATATGTAGAAACAACAGCAGTTCATCATCAAGACTTGCACTGTGATTGTGGTGAAGTCCTTCCATTTGTTGATGCAGCTTGAATGTGTATGATTAACCAAGTAGAAGGACTGATAAGGAGAAAAGAACTATCAGAGTAACCCAAACAAACCTGCAAAAGAAAGGCCAAGCTCCAAGAGAGAAAAAGCAAGAAGAACAACACTCAACCTAGAAGATGATCTACCCCAACTCAGAAAATAAACCACAACACCAGAAACCCCACACACCAGAGAAGAGCAAAGGAACCAGAGAACTAAGACCTTACCAAACTCACACAGTACCCATCCCACCCCAAACCCTTCCCTCCCCAAACCCCAAAGAGAATCCAGTGATGGGCTACCCCAATTCTCAGCATGGATGGTGAGGGGAGCTGAAAACTGGAAAATGAGGTAAAGGATTATAGAGTTAGACAAGAAGAAGGAGCTGAGATCCATGCATTGAAGGTGAAATGATACCCTTGTGAATTAAAATTGGCCCATTCCCAGGAATATGCTTGATTCAGAACCTTTTGAAATATTGCAGAGGCTTCAGATTTTTCATTTTCAAAGACCATAGCATTTCTTGCAAGCCATAGTTGCCAGCAGCCTATATGTAGAATGTTTCCCCAATAGTGTTTGAATTTGGAGGGGACTAAAGTGATCCAAGAGGAAAATAATAATTTGGGATTTGAGGGAATAACCCAAGAGATCCCCCCACCAATTCAAGATGAGTCCCCAAACTTCCTAAGAGATTTGATAGTGCAATAAAATATGAGATGCATCCTCAAGGTCATTAAAGCAAACAAGACAAGTAAGGCCTTGAAGTGAGAGGTCCAGTCCTCTTGAGTCTAAAAAGAATTTAGTTGGAATTGCTTCAAGGCATGCTAGCCAGCAAAAGGCTGAGATTTTAGGAGGAATCCCAGGTTTCCAAACAGCTTTGGTCCAATCAGCAGTCAAAGAAGGAGCAGAAGCTGATAAATCCAGGAGTGAGTAGAATTTTTTTAACTGAAAAGCCTTTTTTTTATCTCCACTCCAAGTTAATAGATCTTCATGTGGGTTCAATAGGACTCTAGAGAGTATTGTTTGAAGAGTTTTCCAGTCTGATTCAGCTCTTTCTCTAGGAGTAGTTCTAAAGTTAAGCTCCCAAATACCATTGATGCAGGCCTCTGAGATGAGTAATATTTTTGACTGAGATAATTGGTATAGCCTTGGAAATAAGAATTTGAAGGCTAGCTCTCCCCACCATATGTCTTTCCAGAATGAAATTCTCTCTCCATTCCTAGCTTCCATGAAAGGCCTTGAACACCAAAGAGACTATGGAATGTTGGATCAGCATTAAAGGCTAGAATATGAGACATAAAACTAGAGCTTCCCATTTCTACAAATGTGGACAGATCCCATTCAGATAATTCCCAACCATATTTTGAACAAATAATTCTTTTCCAGAGAGTGTCTTTTTCCAAAGCAAATCTCCACCACCACTTGGCTAATAGTGCTATATTCATATTTTCCAAATTCTTTATCCCAAGACCTCCTGCATTTTTTGTTTGACACACTGTATTCCAACCAACTTTACAAAAGGCTCTTTCAGATGAGCTTCCATGCCATAAAAATCTTCTTTGCCATGATACCATCTTCCTCAGAACCCCTTTTGGAGCTTTAATAATTGAGAAGTAATATAAGGGTAAGGCACTGAGGGTTGATTTGATCAATGTTATCCTTCCTCCTAAGGAGAGTAATTTGGCTTGCCATAGCCCAAGAGCAGCTTTGAACTTTTTTATAATTGGATCCCATGTTTGAATTCTTCTTAGATTGGCTCCTAGTGGAAACCCTAAATAAGTTGTAGGGAGTTTTCCAAGAGAGCATTGTAAGATATCTGTCAGCTCCAACTCTTCCTGTTGTGATAGATTGAATGAGAGTGCTACTGATTTTTCATAATTGACTGCAAGTCTTGAGGCCATTTTAAACATAGTGAGAGCAAATTTGAGACTCAAGGCATTGGAGCTTGTGGCTTTGAAAAAGAACATGGTATCATCTGTAAACTGAAGGTGAGTTATAATTGGGCCATTTCTGTTGAACTGGATCCCTGAAAAGTGTCCTTGATGCACTGTGGCCTTAATGATCTGATTGAGGCCTTCTGAGACTAATACAAATAGCAATGGGGATAGTGCACACCCTTGTCTTAGCCCTCTATACATTTTGAAATCCTGTGTTGGAGAGCCATTTATGAGTACTGAGATATAAGCCCTGAGGCATGAGATTATCCATAGTCTCCATGTATAGCTAAAATTCATTCTTGTCAGAATTTGCATGATATAGCTCCAACTAACTTTGTCAAAAGCCTTCTCAAAGTCAGCTTTGAAGAGCATATCTTCCTCGTTTGAAGTGTGTAGATCATTCACCACCTCTGAGGCTATTAATATTCCATCCACTATTTGTCCATCTTGAATAAACCCAATTTGCTCTTCTCCAACTAGGAAGCCAATCACTTGCTTGAGTCTGGTTGAGAGGATTTTGGAGAGAATTTTATAAGGACCTCCCATTAAACTTATAGGTCTGTAGTCATCAAAGGTGAGAGGAGAGGAGTTCTTAGGAATCAGAGCTAAGAAAGAAGAGTTGAGGCCTTTTCCCAACTGTCCAGTGTGATAGAAGCAATGAAGGAATTGCATAAAGTCTTCTTTTATGATTTTCCAGCAAACTTGGAAGAATTTGAGTGTGTATCCATCAGGCCCTGTGGCCTTTTCTGCCTTACAAGCCATCACTGCCTGTAGTGTTTCTTCCTCTGTGAAGGGAAATTCTAGCCAGATTGCTTGCTAATCAGTCAAGGTAGAGAATGGTAGTTCATCTAATGTAATATCACTTGGAAGATCTGCCTTGAATCTTTTGCCAAAGTGTTCAGCAGCTGCTCTTTTGATATCAATAGGATTGTCTAGCAGGATATCCTTATAATGTATATGTGTGATCCTGTTATTTGTTCCTTTAAAATTTGCTATTCTGTGGAAGAATTTTGAGCCTTTATCCCCCTCATCTATCCATTTCTGTCTTGCTTTCTGACTCCATAATTTAGACAGTTGCTTATATTTTCATATCAGGTCGGCCTTGAGAGCTCCTCTTAATGCACACTCCTGTGAGGTTAGAGATCTTGATTCCACTATGGTATCTAGGACATCTATCTATTTTGCTAAGTTAGCAATTGATGTTTCTATGTGGCCAAAAACATTTGTATTCCAAAGCTTTAGATCACCTTTGAGCAGCTTGAGTTTCATCTAGAGAATGTAATATGGTTGGCCTGTGATTTTGTATGAGCTCCAATAATCTTCTACAGCCTTATAAAATCTTGAGTCTTCTGTCCATACAGTTATAAACTTGAAAGGCCTTGGTCCCCAGTCCATAACTTCATCAGATAGAGTGATAGGCATGTGATCAGATATGGTTCTTGGCAAGCAAAGTTGGGTGAGGGAGCTGCATTTTTCCATAAAGTCTTGTGAGATGAGGAATCTATCTATCCTTGAAGCCCTAGATTGTGGTCCAAACCATGTGAATTTCCCCCCTTTGAGTGGTAAATTGATGAGCCCCATATTGAATATTAGTTTCTAAAAACACTGCATATCAGACCCTCCAGGTCTTTGAGAAGATCTTTCTAGAACTGAGGTTGTAACATTAAAATCACCTCCTAGCAATATCAAAAAGTCAGAGGGAAGGGATTTGAGAATTTTCTCCAACTCCAACCAAAGAATCTTTCTTGTAGCAGAAGAATCTGAGGGAGCATAAATATTGATTATGCAGCAAAGTGAATCTGTGAGCAACCATTTCCCTAGCCAAATTAAGGCTCCTTTTATATCATAAGAATTTATCACACCAAAGTCTTTGCATTTCCAAATAGATATAATTCCTCCTTTTGATTCCAAAGCATCTAGATAGCAAAAGTCCCACCCCCTCTTAGGTTACAAGATCTCAGAAAATTTGTGGGCATCTTGTTTAGCTTTGATTCTTGTATGAAGATAAAGTTGGGAGCTTGCTTGTGTATCAAGTCACTGAGACTCCTCCTTTTTTGAGTGGAGGAGGGACCTCTCAAATTCCAAGAGAGGAATTTCATAAAGCAAGTGTGTTGGATTTAACATCCAACTGAAATTCAGAATCAGAATCCCTCTCAAGATCACATAAGCCCTCTTCGTAGCCTCCTTCTAAGCCCACTGAGTGATTTTTTAGTTCCTCCATATCTAGCAACTGATTAACAATCTTCTGATCACTAACCTTTGCTTTAAGACCAATAGATTTGCCAAAACTCCAAGCTTTTTTTTTGCTAAAGCTCTGTTATCTAGGAGAATGACTTTTGCAGCAGGAGTGCCTAAATTAACTGTTGGGTCTCGAGGTAGGGTTGGAGATGAACCAACTCGCAGCGGAAAATCAATAAAAACCAAGAGACGATTAAAACCATGAAACAACTAACAAAGAATGGATTCACAAGAGAAAAATTCAGCACTATCTCTTACCAAAACAAGAACACCGGTTAACGAATGATTGGCTTGAGTCTCCAAGACGCCTACGTATCCACATGGGAATCAAAACCACGTAGTTCTTCTCTTTGAGGACTCAAGAACACAAAAATGGAGGAGGAAACTAGCCAAACCCGAAATGGCCATGGAAGAGGGAGAGAAAATGTGTTTCCTATTCTTGTCTTGTGTTTGTTATGTTGAAAAAAGATGACTTAAACATAACAAAACCCATACTTGTCCAACTAAAGGCATGGGACAAGTATGGTGTCAAGTAAGGTGTAAATAGGACAAAGTATGGCAAGACAAGATTGGGTTAGGTGGTGAATCACCAACACCTTAATCCTTGTCTTGCTTACTTAGTACTAATTAATCAAGACTTGATTAATTAGTTCCATGGGCCTTGGTTGCATGGGCCTTTCATGGGCCTCTTGGAACATGGCCCGTGGCCATTTCCAACGAAATCCCGTGATTCGCTCATCGCCTCCATGCCTTCCATACCAGAAATGTCCAACATTATCCGACGCGATCAATCCCAAGACTCCAAGCCTTGTCTCGATCCGTAAAGTCCTATTCACTTACGGGCACATGACCCAAAACCCAGTTTTGGTCATGTCCCGAGACAACTCCCTTTTGCCCATTCTCCATAAATGTGTCAATGAGTTTCATCCTCCGGTGTGACCCTTAGGTTTATGCATGTCAATAGATCAACGTAAAATCCCATTTTACTTGATCCTATTTAAATGGCAACTAACGAGACTTTAGTATTGCCTGACACTACATAACGAATCGACCCTGTCGATTCTAACCTTTCCGTCGTCCCTGTCATTATCCTTTTATCTCCGATATCCTAATTGAGATAAGGCATAGAGCCGTCATCCTTATTATTCTCAATCAATGTTCCTTGATACGTGAGATGACTAAAGATATGATACCCAGTATCATGTGCATGGCCATGCTATTCTTTCAGTCACTCTCGATCAAGCGGCCGAGAACCGATATCTTTCTCATACCTCAGTATGAGGGATAAATCCCTTAGCCGTCTTTCGTGTCACTCATGTAGCCCGTCCCCAAGCCAATCTTGGCCGTTATAGAAGCCCTGTTACGGACAACGTTAGGCTCAGGTCAAACTCAGTTGTTGACTACATAGCGATCACAAAGACTCCTTGGTCTAAGGATACATGACAAGCTACGACACTGAATATGTTCATGACTTAATCTATGGCACATATTCAGGGCGGGTCGTCCAATATCATGTCCCACATGATATCTATGATCAGACTCCGGAATTCCATTCCAATGACTAACAGAACGTAAGCCATAAAGAGCCATCTTTCATACTAGTCGCTTCTAGTGAAGCTTTGTTGACTAGGGACCCATCGAGTGTGATCTATCTCGATCTATGGTTCTATTCGCATGGTGGGCATAGATCAGAGCACACATCGATATATTACTCCAACACATAAGTAATATAAAGCCACTTTAATTTTATTGCTAACGATGATATATACATTTGGACATTTAGGATTGAACTACGGGCGCTAAGACTAACACTAGTACTACAGAATGAGTTGCAATATCTGCATTAAGCTTTTTCTTCTTTTTTATTGTCAGATGCTTAGCTGAGTGATGAAGTTTTGATTTTGTAAAACCTAAAAAATCTGTCACCTCTTGGACTTGTGTTTGCTCCATATGCAACTGAATAGGAGAGAGTTGTTGTTCTTCAGCAGTGGGGCCACTAGTAATATAATCAAGTCCCATAAAATCTCTTGATGGTGAAGGAAGAGGACTAATATCCCTTTGACAGTGATTTGCATTTAATGGTGAAGACATGCCTTTTGTATACTTATTGTGTTGAGCCTCACTACCATTTAATTCTGCAGCTGTGTTTGTACTTGAAATTATTATAATAGGCCTTGTTTTGACTGTAGCAGCTTGTGTAAAGGCCTTGTCCACTGGATCTTGCTGAAGTGATGGCTGAGCCTCTCTCCCAATGCTTTTTCCAGGCTGTAAAGTTGAGTTGATTGAAAATTGTGTGGGTAAATTTGAATTCTCAATACCTTCTGTAGCAACTAGATCCTCAGCTGAAGTTCGAACTTGCACTGTAGAGATTGAGTTTGTCCTTGTGACAGTTGCATTTGATCCTTCACCCTTAAAAATTGTTTTGCTGGTAGAGGAGGGAAGGGAGTCTGCTACAATTAAATTTTGTAGATTGGATGGAGTTGGAGATATTACCATGGTAGGAGTGATGAAGGTCTCTTTACTGGATTGCAGAGGAATGTTTTGTCCTTCACCTACTTGAACTTGTTGTTGCTTAGCAGTTATTATCTCCACTGTCAATAAATCCTCCTGAGCAATTAATGTGTTGGCTTCCATAATTGGGGATAGATGGTTTTCTGAGAGCAGATCCTTTTGTTGAGTTGGTGGTGGTGAAGCATTAACTTCTCTTTGGACATTCTCTTCAGCCTGATCTTCTGTCAGAGTAATACCAAATTCTGAGGACATATCATCATCTGAATTTTCCTTTAAACCACTTTTAGAACTGCTAGAACTCTGTGAATCTGAATAAGTAGAGATGGCTGGGAAAATAGGGAGTTCATGAGGTTTGATAGAATTGATCCATAGCTTGTAAGTTTGCCTTCCTACCACAACTTGTGCTTCCTCAGAGAAAGCAATGAGCTTGAAGGAGTGAATGAGGACATATGCTATGTCAATATAAGGGCCAGCTTTAGAAATAGGATGAGTATAGATCACAGTTCCTTGATCCATGACTGCAACCTGGAAGGTTTCTTCACACCATCCATTAAAAGGAACTCCATGTATGGTTACCCAATTGAAGCTTCCTCCAATACCACAAAGGTGGTTAAAGTCAGGAATAAAAGTGAGCCAGTCATGCAACCAGTTCTTCTTTTCTTTCATTAATTCTTCTCCAAATTGTTCATCTGGACAATACACCAATGCAGCCTTGTTCCCTAGTGATTTGATCTGAATCTCATATACTCCCTATAGTGCTATTTCATTTTGAATGGCCTCCACTGTCAAGTTTAAAAAGGGTTACTGCTAAATGGCTTTTCTGCATAATCTTAGCATGCTTTGAGACTAGTGATCCTCTGTGACTGAAGTCTTCAAAGGTGAGATGATCTTTGCCTGGCTTGTAAGTGGAAAATCTTGGGAACTCAGGTGTTGTGTATGAGTAGCTTCCTCTTTCTTTTGAGCCTCTGTCCCAAGCTTTTGCTATAAAGAGTCTGAAATTTCTCACCACAGTTCCATTGAATATGTGAATAGCTTATTCTATTGCAGCTTCTGAATTGTAGAAAGCAAAGCCATAATTTTTGCCTCTTTTGTTTTGTGTCTGAGCCATTAGTGCTTTACATAAGCCTTGCAATAACCCAAATTTTTCTTGAAGCCAAGAGTTGCCTAGGCCAGGAGGAATGTTGCAGACATATGCAATATGAAAGGGTCCTTCCTTGGTATTTGTTGGTAAGTGACTAAGCTCCAAGTCTGAATGCAAACCTTTGTGAGGCTGTACTTGTGGATGGGGCTGGACATTTTCAAAACCTGGAGGGGGATAGCTCATTGAAGAGGAGTCCTGTTGAATTCTAGTAGCTATTGCAGATCTGAGCTTGCTTTGTTGCCCAAGATTCTCAAATACTGGAGTCTGATCAGTATCAGAATTGAGAGGTTGGAAGTACTTATCATAAAACATTTTTTGACCATCAATTCATTTAGTCTTTCCTCCTGGTGAATATTGTTGCGTTCTGTCTGATGAGGAGAGTGAATGATTGCGAGACCCTCTCCTTCTACCCAGTTTTTTGACTCCTTTTCTGTATGAAGTTGAAGCTATGGAAGAGAATGGTCCATTTGCGATGTATCCTCCAGTGAGCTCTTGTACTGTAAGAGAAGCTCCAACCAAATCTTTCATCTTCAGAAAGATTCAAAGTCTCAGAGAATAGCAATGAGAGCAGAACTTCTAGCCACTAAAGCCACAACAAGGGGGTCTCAGCAAAAGAGTAGAGCTTCAAGCTTTGATGGTCCGATGTCCTTCTGCCATCATGGACACTACACCAAAGCTTGAGCACACAGGAAAGCACAAGCTACTTGGATGCTAAGGCTCTTCAAGAAACAGGTGGTCTTCAACAAGATCACTGTTGGTGTTCTTCAGAAACCTTGAAGATCTTCATGTAGCATTGTAGCAGCTAGAGAGTAATTCGATGTATCTTGATATCACCTCTCTTTTTAATTAGAATTCTCTTAACTTATTTGCTTTTCTATTTCATGCAATTTCTATAGAAACCCATAATCTCAAATTGATTGAAAGTAGATTGTTAGAGCTTACTTACCTTGGGGATGAAGAGATGATGAAGATTAGGTAGTTTTGAAGAAGATTTGGGAAGAAAAACCACTAAAGGAGCTCCCTTTCTCTTTGCTTCTTCTTCAAGCTTCAATGGAGTTCTCCAATTTCTCTCTTCTCTTTATAGAATTCGGCCACAAGGGAAAAATGAGCTGAAATTGCTCTTTGGTGGCTCTTAAACCTAATTTGGTAGTGACCCAAATGCCCCCCTTTCCCCTTTTTCTCTTATGGCCCAAAAATGGGGTAATTTGGTCCTTTCTCCCTCACTTCTTCTCCTCCAAGACACCATGGACACATGTCCATGTGGGGTCCACCTCTACCCCAAGATATTTCCAGCTCAAATAATTTAATTAGGTTTAGTCATTAATTAGCCTTAGTTTGACCCAAGTTGATTTTTTCGCAAAATTACACGTTTGGAAGGAAACGACCCAATTAAGCTATCCGTAATGACAGCTAAGCTTTTTGGGTCCTGGAAAGGTCTCGTATGACTCTCGGAGTCATCGGTTAACTTTTCCGGCGAAAAATCAACTTTCGCCAAAAATCACCGGTTCGACCGTAGGCGATTCTTCCATATAAAATATGTTTTAAATTTAAAAACAACTTTTTATTTATAATTTTTTTAAAATTTAAAAAAAAAATCTATTTTTAATTTAAAAAATCAGTTTTAATTTAAAATTTCAGTTTTTAAATTTAAAAATCAGTTTTTAAATTTAAAAAACACATTTTTTAAATTTAAAAAATCAGTTCTTTTAATTTAAAATTCAGTTTTTTATTTTAAAAATCAATTTTCTATTTCGATAAAAAGTGTTTGACGACAAGGCTTAAATGACAACGACAAGTTGTAATGAAATTTCAAGTTTCATTATACATTTTAGTTATTTAATTATATTTATTAATTAGTTTTATTTTTTTAACTTATGTATTTATTAATTAATTATATATATTTTATTTATTATTTTGTTAATTAAATATGCATTTAAGAAATCCAGCAAAAACGTTATTAATCATCCAGTCAGATTTTCAAGAGGGGCATGATCCCCATATCTGCCTCTCTTGATGTGGAACACTCTCAATTTCAGAGGGACATGATCACAATTCAGCCCAATCAACAGAGGATTATGCCTCTTGCCTCTAGTCCCATTTGATGTACATGCTCTTATGAATCGAAAAGTTCACCACCGATAATTGACTAATCCATATATGAACATTTAAACTAGCTTGATGCAAGGACCCGGAGAGACCACATATATTTATAGCAATGAGGGCCCAGGTAAGAGAGTTTTTCGCCCATCGACTAACAAAACCAAATAGCTTGTTTTGATAATAAACACATCAAACTCTAAAAGCTGAAAGTTTCCTAAACCAAACTCTCAGATACATTGCTTTACCATTCAGAATGATTCACTGCGTTGATAGTTTGCGCAGGTTTACTCTGTGGCTGATACGGGTTTCCGGGCCAAGAAGAAATACATTGGCGTGAAAATCTCTTTCCTGCAAGCCACAATGATTATCTTTCTGTTAGTGGCCAGTGTATGCATAGGTTTTTCTGTAAAATGTAATAAGATAAAGCAGTAATTGATTTCATTGCTAAGTATTGAGGGCCTCTAGAGAAAATAATATGTCCAAAATCAAACACTGCGAAAATTTCTAGGATCGGCGTGACCCAAATTTCAGCACATTGACGTGCAAAAGATGATAGCAGTACATGTGATAGAGAATACTCACTTTCCACCAGCAACTAATCCCTCTGCAGCCTTCTCTAGAAAGTCTTGAACTCTCTGACTCCCCTTGGGGGCAAGTCCAATGTACTCTAAGAACTTGACCTAACAAAAGGCAACATCAAAGTAAAATACTCTTCACACTTCCATACAGCTGCATCTACCCAAAAAATTGGGTTTCCAAAACTTCAGTGAAAAGCTATCATAACATCTTACCATGTTTCTGGTGACAAAGCGTCCGGGAGCTGTTAAACGGAAACCAGTAATTGAGAGTTGGTTTGGGTCCAAAGGCAAATACCAAGGCACCGGTGAGTCCACAGCAAGATCTTTCTCCCACATGACCTTCGCAGGAATAAGTAGATGACATCCTTTAGCCAATCATAATACATTTTCATGTTTTACAAATTAAGGAAAAAGGTTTCTCACCTCAAAACCTGCTTGTTTCAAAGCTTCAAGGCATTTTGTGGTCAACCTGATGTCAGGAAGCCCATCACCAATTTCAATCTCTGCCTGTTCATGTAATTTGATACATTAAAAATTGTATTACATTGAGTCATAGATATACAAGTACTGGAAAAAAGAAGAAAGAACAATAGTTTTCCAGCATCTAACGTAAATAACCTTTATTTTTTGGTGTTCTTTGTTCTTGGGATCAAAAGCATCAGTCATGCACCACTCATACGCAGCAAAACATTGACCAGGCTTTAATACTCTGTATATTTCTTTATAGCACCCGTACTATGCAAATCGGAAACAAATATTAGCTTGCAAAAATTAAGATAACTAACAAAAAAATAATTTTGGTATGGCAATAAAAATTAATATGTTATCCTAACCAGGTGTAAAGCAATCACAATTTGAATTGATAACAAGTCTTCAAATCATCAACTCACCGCATCTGGTGCATGACAGGTAGCTTCAATGGCATATACTGCATCAAAGGTATTGTCTGAGAAGGGCATCTTCATGAAGTCAGCCTGCACCATTAAAAACAATATTACCATTTTTTTCTCAAGGATATGATGCATAACTACAAATAATAGAATAACTATTTAAAAAACTTTTTGTTTTGGAGAAAAGGAGGTGGTAACAAGTTCTTGATATCTACAACAGTATCCACCTTCACAAAGTCGCACGTCCTATCAACTCCTGTCATCCGATTTAGTGTCTGTTGGGAATAGAATGGAAAAGTATTAGAGACAAAAGGTAAGTTCCGAATATATATGTAAAGGAATAAACGAAACATAGTCATTTTGCCTCAAACTATTGGAATCCATTTCATTTTTTGCACAAATGCAGTCAAGAAGGGATAGCCTTACAAGAATTTATTATATGACTTGATTGAATCAAATCAACTCAAAATGACATTGAAATGGAAACGGAAAGAAGGAAGCAAGGAACAGAACCATTGCCCAATGATTTCTTTCTATAATAAACTCAAAACATTAATACAACAGCAGTAGGTTTCTGTTACCCTATTTCACATAGCTGAAAACTTATCATACCTTTCCTCTCTTTATCTGGTACTCGTTGTTGTTCAATCCAGTAACTGATGTTGAGCTACAACAGATTAGCAAATAAATGATCTTAGAGCCCTATCTGAAAATAATGGTGGGAAGAGAGCTAGCAATACTATCACAGATATGCAGAGATCTCGTTATAATACTACTTCCCAGTGCCCTACAATTCATACGACAAAAACCACATGCACATACAAAGATATGATTCTAGATTCAACTGATAAACGGTTACTTCTACCCTTTCTTGTTCAACTGGTATAATATCTAAAATCATTGACTGATAACCCAACAACGGAAAAACATAACAAATGTAACTTAATCTTAAGTCAATGAACCCATAACACGACTATAAGATGAATGCAAGTAGCAACTAAGAATGAAGAATGATACAATGACGCACTACCTGAATTGAGCAATTTCTCTCAGTGGTCCACCAATTCCACATCCAACATCCAAAACCTATACCAAAGAAAGAGTCCAACTGGTCAGTTTGAACCAAATGACTAACCACACTTATTACACTTCTCTTAAAGTTCCATTTGTAAGGACCAAACCTTCTGTCCAGGTTTCAGACCAAGCTGCAAACCAAGAAAGTGTTCATGTCGCTTGATGCTCTCCCGAAGGGACTCCCCTTTCCATCTAATAAATGAATGAATAAATATATAAAGTCAGCAATATTTTTCATCATGGGATTACCTAAGCCACAAAATATAGTTTTACCTGGGTGCAAAGTGGAAAGATTCACCCCAGCCATACTCATAGAAGCTGGTAACCAGATCATAGTATTTGTTAACCTGATATAGAAAAAAAGATATAGTTCTGTATGAGATGCTACAATTAAGAGCTTAGACACACATTCTGATTATGATAAACAAAACAACAATTAATTATTTGAATAAAAGGAACCTCAGGTGATATTCATGAAAAGTATTGAGTTATTCAAGCCTTAAGAAAGCAGAAACAACTAAAATCCTTCTCATTTTTTGAAGAATGACAACAAATATCCTTGGTCCCTTAAAACTGAAAAGCATTTATTCTGAAACTATATCAGAATAATCCATGAAGCGCTCACATCTCAAGGTAAGAACATAGTACAGTGACCTCTGCATTTAATTTTTTGAAGTGTTCAAGTGTACATGCATCATGTTTGTATGACACTCAAAGTAACAGACCGGCGGTATATGATGTACACATTTACCATAAACAAAGTAATGTCATTGTTAAATTAGGCAAGAGTTCAAAGAGATCTCCAGTAAGATAACTGATAGAAAAAATTAAAATACTCAATGACAAGTAATATTAGGCAAGCAAACCTTATTCATCATACTCAATTAAATCTTTATGTGAACTTACCATGTCAGTGTAGTTAGCTTTCCTCTCTTCCTCTTCACCACCATAATGGACATGGTACTTCTCATACCTGTATCAATAAATGAACCCTTTACCACAAAACTAAGTTTCACCTCGAAGTGCTTATGGAGAGGTAAAAGTTACGATTTGATATATTGCATTATGGTACAGAATGGTGTTGCCAGCTGGGCCAGATCCGATGATATTATTCTTGGTTAAAAGCCTCATACAGCCATGACAGAATTACATAGGAACATCAGAACACTAAAATGAGTACAATGTCAGTAACTAGTAAAGCACCATAGGATATATGAAACAGGACACTAGTGCTTAAAAAACTTATCATAAGCCTTGTCATAAGCCCACTAGTGCTAAAAGTACACCTTATTACTTCTAATAGTTCCATAAACGTTTACCACATCTGAGAGCATGTCCTAAGATGCATCAATATTTTTTTTAAAAGGTTGTATAAACCTTCCAAGGAAATCATGTTCAAACAAAGTCATTCTTCAAAGCAGATTCAAAATAGCAATTCCATAATTTCAGAGATCCATATTCATGAATAATTGGATGGCCTGCAGCTTCTGCTAACATAATCTCATGGATAGGTACACACAAACGCAGAATCACATATTTAACTCATATGTATGGTAATAACAACAAGGTGTTATGCACATAACAGCGTAGTAATTTGTATGGTTGTCAAAGAAACAGGGGAAATAGAGCAGATAAAAAAGAAACAGTGAAACTGTTCTAATTATCATCAGTAGTAAATATCCAATATTCTATTGCTTCTCTAAACTTCATCCTATCACATTAAACTGAAATAAGCACAACGTCACGTTCCATTCAACAGCAAAACTATCTAACCACCAAATGAGGAAAACAGCTAAAAAAAGAAGTGCATTTCTCAAACTCTAGTTCACTTTCCTTGAAAGGAAAGGAGTGCCAGGACCACTGGGACATCACCATTTACTTGGAACCAACATTCTCTTTAAAATTCAATGCGTCACCAGATCTATCACAACTACTACCTATTCATTTGGTTGCCAAGCAGCTCAAATCAAAATAAGCATTTGAACAAATAAATGCAGATTCGTATAACCATCGGAATAGACACAAACAAACATCAAATTCTATCATCATCATCATCGTCAATTCAAAAAACCATACTGAAGTGGAGTTCCTTGGAGTTGAGAAAGAGATCCAAAATCCAAACAAACAAACAAAAATTCAGGAGCGCAACTCCACATAAACAGAATCCATGAGATATCAATTACAGAGAGAGCGAGAATGTACTTTTCGACAGCGGAGAGAACTTCGTCTTTGTCGATCTTCCCACCAACGCCCGATGCGAGATCCAAAGCTCCAGCCTTCGACATCTCGTAATCGCCAAACAGAAACAGTGACGAAAGATCTAGAAAACACCAAAATAAAAGCGTCAGAATCGGTAACCGTAGAAAATTCAAATTCTGGAAAACAAAACAGAGTCGCGAATCAGCAGAAACGAAATGCAGAGCATTACAACGGCAAAAGAGGATCTGAAAAAGCGAGAGAGAGGAGAAGAATATAGTGTGAAAGCAGAAAGGTGGGGCGGGAGCTGAGAAGAAGATCGAGTAAGTAACGGACGATTGGCCACTGACAAAAGTCAATTGACTGCACGCACTTATCACGTGGAGGATAGACCAATCATTCCACGTCACATGAGCTGTGTATAGGACCACACAGCACGGAGACGACAAGAGTAACGACAACGACGGCCGTGCCCACGTCAGCACTCGCACCTGTGCAAACAAGACCCCTCCACTTTTAACGGATCGGCATCGGCCGTCCACCTACTCAACTCACAAAACTAAATTCCAGAATCCCTGCAACTTCTTACTGTATTTTGGTTTGTTTTGCTTTTCTTTAACTACAAGATTTTAGTTTCTTTACTATCTTATGTCCACTAGTCTTAATTTATATCGAAAACAATTTCTTATAACAAAAATTCAACAGAATATTACATTGAAAGTTTGAGGACTTTTTGTGTCATTTTGAAATTCTATGTTTTGAAACGTTTAATAAGTATCTTTCACGTTTAAGACTTCATCCTTGATCCTTATTACTAAGACCAAAATTCAAGTGTTTTACCGGATCAGTACACAAACTTTGATAATTACTTTTGTCAAAAAAAAAACTCCAAATCTTTCTTCTCTCTCTTGAAACTATTAGGATTTAGGAATTAAATAAATAATAAACCCTAAATGATATATAGCTTTGTTGAATTAAAAGAAATACACAAATAAATAACAACATAATTGTTACTTACTTGATGCAATCAATGAACGATGAACGATAAATCTTCATAATATTATAGTTTGGTCTTAAAATAATATAGATGTTTTTTTAAAACGAGAACATAGATATTTTAGTACTTATGACAATAAATCATAAACAGAATATGGGTCCCAGGCCTTGGGTTCCAGTATATGTTCGAAGACCCCGTAGGGATTTTGACGAACTTGACCTGTAATGGTGATCGCTTATGTATAGCTGACCTTGGATAAACAAAGATAAGCACACGAACGAAATAAGAAACTACAAAATTTGCGATGCAAGTTCTTCTGAGCCCCGTGCCATTGGGACGTTCTGGTATCGTCAATTCGTCGTCTTGAATCGCCCGGATCTTTAAAATAGTGTGGAGGACGGGATATGCGCCCAATGCTCCAGATGTGACTTCCCCGACACTTCACGTAGAAGCGTGTTAATCATCATCGATTAGACCCGCAAAGGTTTGTTCAGGGTCGAGAATCCCGACTTTGGGTGCCGTGGAAACGGGCCCCAAACTACCGCCCCTCGTTCTGGATCCCAAATCCATCGAGGGAGCGGAGCCATGCTGGCTAGGGTTTTCCCCTTTGATAGATACGCCCAGATCTGGCCGGCGAAGGATGGCCATGGGGCGGGAGGCCGCTGCGGAGGGAGGATAGCGAAGGGAGCACGGATCCCGGTAGCCGGCGACAAGAGAGCCACGGTGGCTACCGGCACGAGCTCGAGAGGAAGTGTGCGGCACAAAGGGAGGGTAGGTGGCTGGCGGGAGTGATGCGAGACGATGGCACACGTCAATCGGGAGGGTGATCGGCGACGACGAGAGTTCAACCCCAAAAAGGGTACGGAGAAACCCCAAAAAGGGTAGAGAGAGCGCTTTGTGTTGTGAGCATAGGGAAGAGGACCATGGCGTGGGTCATGGCATAGACCATGGCCAAAGCTTCAAAGGCAGAGAGGGAGGAGGTTGCGTAGGGTTTTTTAGATACTCTCCAGAAGTATTCATTCATTTAGACGTTTTTTTTATTTTGGTTATTCCCGCAAAATAAATAAACCACATCTATTTATGGGAGACCATAACCACTTTTCAACTCTAATTAGGTTTTCAAGTTAACCCTAATTAGATTATCAAGTTTCCATAATTTGTAATTCGGTCTCTCAACAAGTGCATTAATGCAAAAAAGAAACCACACCTGGTAGAGCGTAACCGCCCTGGGTTCCAAATATGTGTCTAGGCCGACCGTAGCAAGCCCAGCGCTCATGGACCCATAAAAATAGCTTACTTGATATCGTAGAAAATACCTCAGGACATCCCCTTACCGAAGTCTCAAAACAACGAGACATAAAGAAAATTGTCTAAACCAAAGCATAAAACAAATTGTTCCAACGAGAAATAGAATAATATAAAAGAAATCAGACGTAGAGAGTTATGAATGCGGGCTTCCCGAGACCTCCTAGCACTGTTTGTCTCGGGTCTGTGGATATAGGCCAGCAGCGGCCAGATCCACCCCCGCGGTGTCCTCTCATTCCTGCATAGGAGGCTGACCTGCCTCCGTTGGGTTCATCTGATCAGATCTGATGGTGGTCGACGATCGGGCCATCGGATCAGGGTCATGCATGCTTGAGGGACGATATTTTGGATAGGGCGCCGGTGGCGGGGTGCCGCGAATCTGTAGCGGCTCGATGTGGTCGCGTGAGAGGGGTAGGTTGCGACTAGTCTCTGCATGTGGCCGGTGAGGGGCCATCCATTCCGATGCAGCGGCTTTCTCCAGTGGTCGGGGTTCGTAGGGGACAATTGCACTCTCACTGGCCGAGATCGGTTTGTCCGTCGGCGGCGGTGCGTGCTGCACTCGAGGGCTTGGTGTCCGACCGGCATAGCAGCAGATTGGACAACGTTCAACATAGGGAAGTCGACACTGGGGAGAAATCCCGAGGGAGATGACTTCGTATCGTTGGGATGGTGTGGTGAGACGGAGGCCATAAAAATGGTTTAGAGAAGATTACCGGATGATGGTGATGTCGAGCAAGAAGAGGAGACTCACGGTGGAGGAGGTTGCAAGTGGACGGAGACCGGCGAGGTGGAGGACGAGGAAATGTGGGCGGCAGAACTGTGGGAACCCTAGAAAGGGAAGAGGTGCACCCAAAAATGGGTATTCAGAGCGCTGTGTATATCAACTATGTTTACATTTTATGATAATTTGTAATACTCATGATACAATATTTAATTGGTCACTTTAATTTGTATCCAACTTATGACAATATGTACATTAAATATATATGAGCTCATAATATGATTTTAATCCAACAATCTTTTATTTGGGTAACATGTTTTCCAGAGAAACGTACAATCTTATGAGCTCAAAATTGTTATCATACAATATGAATTCTGTAACAATCTCGTCCATCAACCATACTCATATAGAACCAAAACATCAGTCGTCAAATTATTTATGACTAAACCATCAATGATCATGTATACATATATATAGTCAAACGATATAGATCAATCATGGATGTGTAGCATGGAAATTACATGCAATGTTACCCACCATGTCTATTTCCAATCGGTCCTCCTTAAACTTAATTGAGGTCAATAACTAATTTAGAATGCATGAACCGGATACTTTTTTTTTATGATTAGAATATATCTTAATATTTTAACTTTAACTTTAAACTTAAACATAAAGCAAGCAAAATACAAACTCAAGTGGTGTAACACTCATACGAGCAATATGCTCCTGAAAGACCTTAGGTGGTAAACCTTTTGTGAGCGGATCCACTATCATGGAGTTTGTCTCAATATGCTTAATGAATATTTTTCCATTTTGCATTATTTCTTTTACAATCAGGAACTTTATGTCTATTTGCTTAGACTTTGATGAGTTCTTGTTGTCATTAGAATATAACTGTCGATATATTGTCACAAGAAACTTTAGTGGTCTTGCAACATTTTCCAAAATGTGCAGCCCAGTGATAAAGTTTCCCATTCATATTCCATAGTTTGATGCTTCATAGCATGCTACAAATTATGTTGCCATAGTTGAAGAAGCTACAAGTGTTCGTTTGACACTTTTCCAAAATAGAGCTCCTTCAACTAACAAGTACATATGACCTTGTGTAGACTTGATGCTATTTTGGTGCCCATAGAAACCAGAATCTTAATGCCCAATAACCTCTAAACTATCTGATTTTCTGCAAGTGGACATGTGATTTTTTGTCCTTTAAAGATGTCTCATAACTCTTTTGCTTGCTATCCAATGGTTTATTCTAGGGCTCCTTAGATATATGCCTAACTTCTCAATAATGTACGTCGTATCCGTACGAATACATACTTAAGTATATATTAGACTTCTAGCAGCTAATGCATAAGGAATCTCTTGCATTGTCTGAATCTCAATCTTACTTTAAGGAAATTGTGCAAGACTTAATTTGTCTCCTTTAGCCACATGGGTGTTTCTTGGTTTACAACCTTCGATGCCAAATCTTTTAAGGACTTTATCGATGTAGGTCTTTTAAGAGACTTAAAAATCTCTTGGTTTTTGTACAATAGTCCTACATCATTATTGGCAAGTAATATGTCATCGACATATAGAACCAGAGACATATATTTGCTCCCACTAAACTTGTGATACACACAATCATCAACAACATTTGTCTCAAAAAATCGAACGAGACAATTACTTTATGAAATTTGTGGTACCATTGACAAGAAGCTTGTTCGAGTTCACATATGGATTTCTTTAATTTACAAATCATTTTCTTTGGGTCTCCTGACTCAAAGTTTTATGGTTGTACCATATACATTGTTTCTTGGGTTATTCACGATTTGGTACCCAAATGTTTCGTCCACGAATGATATGGTACCCTTATGTTTCAAATGGCCAATGTGGTACCCAAATGATTTGTCCACGGACGGAAATAGCATTTTCCGTTAGAAAACTAACGGAATATTCCTCTAAATTAGACATGTGCAGTTAAGTGGGGTGTGAAATGACGATTTTACCCTTTCTTATTTTAAGCTTATAAATGTGATAGACAAAATTACCATTATACCCTTAGTTATAATAAAATAAATAATAAAATTAAATATTTTAAAATTTAAAATTTTAAGAATTAAAAAATAAAATTAAAAAAATTAAAAATTAAATATATAAATAAAAAAATTAAATATATAAATTTTAAAATAAAAAATAATAAAAACTTTAAAATAATAAAAAGAAATTAAAATTTTAAAATAAAATAATAAAATAATAAAAAATGATAAAATAAAAATTTAAAAATAAAAAAAAATTAAAAATTAAAAATTAAAAAATAATAAAAAAATTAAAAAATTAAAAATTAAAAATTAAAAATTGAAAAATTAAAAATCTAAAAATAATAAAATAAAATTTTATAAAAAAATAATTCAATAAAATAAAATAATTTATTAATCTTTTTGAAAAAATAAAATACTTATTAAAAAATAAGTTTAAATATAAAGTCAAAAGTCAATATAAGGGTAATACAGTCTTTTAACATTAAAGTCAAAAGTCAACTACAATGATAAAGGGTAAAATGGTCTTTTCACTTTGGTCTGTTAGTTTTTTTAACCCCATTAACCCAAATCGGTCGTGGACGAAACATTTGGGTACCAAATTGGAAAAAAAATTCATAAGGGTACTATATCGTTCGTGGACGAAACATTTGGGTACTAAATTGTAAATAACCCTTGTTTCTTCATGTCACCAACTGAGAAACACAATCTTAACATCCCTCTGATGCAACTCAAGATCAAAATAAGAGGCAAGTTCCATAGTTATCTTAAAAGAGTCTTTTGATAAAATCGGAGAGAAAGTCTATGTAAAGTCAATGCTTTCCTTTTGAGTATAGTCTTTAGCTGGAAGGCATACCTTATACCTTTTCACAATACCATTTGCATTCCTCTTGGTTTTAAAAAACCATTTACAACCAATTGGTTTTGCACCTTCAATAATAAGACTAATTCCGTAAATTTATTGTCTAACATAAACTCACTCTTCTTCCATAACATCAATCCATTTTAGAGAGTTAAAAAACTTTTCATGTTTTGAGAATTTATTTATTTATTTTGATAAGTGCTAAGGAATTTATTGAAAGGACAATATCCAAGAAGGAGATAGCCAAAAGAAAAATCCAACCACGATTACATAGAACTCCATAAAGGAGAAAAAGAGGAAACAATCCCCGAAACTAGAAAACAAAAACATCAAAAAGATAAGACAAGACGCCTTTGCTTCCGTCGCAAGCAACCTAAAGGATCCATTTGCCACTCGGAGAATGAACGATCCTTATGAACAGAGTTCGACTGCCACATAACACTAAAGGAGTGGCTCTGAATTTTACCAAAAACCACATCCGAATTTTTCATCACTTGATTCAAAACGGTTAGTCTTAGTGCCTGTAGTTCAATCATAAATGTCCAAATGTATATATCGTCGTTAGCAATAAAATTAAAGCGGCTTTATATTACTTATGTATTGGAGTAATATATCGATATGTGCTCTGATCTATGCCCACAATGCGAATAGAACCATAGATCGAGATAGATCACACTCGATAGGTCCCTAGTCAACAAAGCTTCACTAGAAACGACTAGTATGAAAGATGGCTCTTTATGGCTTACGTTCTGTTAGTCATTGGAATGGGATTCCAGAGTCTGATCATACATATCATGTGGGACATGATATTGGACGACCCGACATGAATATGTGCCATAGATCAAGTCATGAACATATTCATTGTCGTAGCTTGTCATGTATCCTTAGACCAAGGAGTCTTTGTGATCGCTATGCAATAAACAACTGAGTTTGACCTGAGCCTGACGTTGTCCGTAACAGGGCTTCCATAACGGCCAGGATTGGCTTGGGGACGGACTACATGAGTGACACGAAAGATGGCTAAGGGATTTATCCCTCATACTACGGTATGGGAAAGATATCGGTTCTCGGCCACTTGATTGAGAGTGACGGAAAAAATAGCATGGCCATGCACATGATATTGGTTATCATATATTTAGTCATCTCACATATCAAGGAACAATAATTGAGAATAATAAGGATGATGGTTGTATACCTTATCTCAATCAGGATATCAGAGATAAAAGGATAATGACAGGAATGAAGGAAAGGTTATGATCGATAGGGTGGGTTCGTTATACAGTGTCAAACAATACTAAAGTCTCGTTAGTTGCCACTTAAATAGGATCAAGTAAAATGGGATTTTACGTTGATCTATTGGCATGCATAAACCTAAGGAATCTCATTCCAATGACTAACAGAACATAAGCCATAAAGAGTCATCTTTCATACTAGTCACTTCTAGTGAAGCTTTGTTGACTAGAGACCCATCGAGTGTTGTCACGCCCCAAATCCGGTTTTGACCGAACTCGAGACGTGAACTAAAATAAAAATAAAGACAATAATAAAAGTAAATTTAAGTAACATAAATCTCCGAATAGTTCATAATCAAATCTGATGCCACGAGTCAAACGTAGTACGTCTCTACTAAAATATAAACCCCCGGACTCTCGATGAGCTCCTGAGCTCTGAGACGTCCTCTAAACCGACTCACCATCAAAACCTGTAAAACAGTAAAAACAGAAGGGGTGAGCTTAAGCTCAGTAGGAAAAAGTAGTAACGGAAATGAATCATGCACCGTCACCACAATTGCTCGGTCAATAATTCAAACTAGTAAGTGACAACTCAGACCAAAACCAACAGGAATATAACGTTGACGGCAACAGGATCAGCTAGAGAAACACCCAGACAACAAAATATTACATTACAATGCCAACTAGCAAACAAAACTCAAACCGACATCATACGTACATGAGAAGGGTACACCATGATACTCCGATCATCACTCATGACTCAACGTATCGTACCGGAACACAACATCGGCCTAGATATCTTCCCGGAACCGCACATCGGGGTGAAGTACATACACCATACCGGAATACAAAATCGACCTAGATGTCTTCCCGGACACACAGCATCGGGGTGAAACAAATAATACATTATACCGGAATACCCATTGGTCTAGATGTCTTCCCAGAAACGCACATCGGGATAAGCAAACAGTGCATCATACCGGAAACGCACCATCGGCCTAGATGTCTTCCCGGAAACGCACATCATGGTAAGCAAACAATACATCATACCGGAAACGCACCATCGGCCTAGATGTCTTCCCGGAAACGCACATTGGGGTACAACTCAAACCACACAATACCATACCACACATGTTACACCGAATTTATCATACCATCAAAACTTACCGATACACTTACCAAACCCACCACATCGGTCTATCATTCACCCGATCATATCACAAGACAACGATTCATATCACATTCATCACATTCATTCAACCAATCATATCAAGAAACAACCATTCGTATCACATTCATCACAATTTATATAGCATGCTATGATTCTTAAAGTAGCCAAAGAAGATACTATACATCAACATTTAAGGCCTAATAATCACAACCAACACACAATCCTAAGGCCCGACATGGCCACATGTAATTCTACAGCACGACAATTCCCATAATTGAAAGCAGTTATTCTAGTTAATCACATCATATATGCAAGCTAAGACTTTACCGGTTATTACGTCATATATGCATACTATTGACATTCTTTAATTAAAAGCGGTAATTACTACTCTTCCCTACCTCAAACGCTATCCAAACGCTTAGTCACTCGATAGCCGCCTAGAAGTCTCCTCCGCCATGCTCGGGAACAAAGTCTAAGATTACAAGTAGTACTAGAATTAATGAAAAATCAAGGGTGGTTTAAGAGGCAAACACTTAAGTTAAAACCACCAAATGTTCGGTTCAAGATAACCTTTTTAATTAAACGAAAAACAGCCAAAACTGATCTGCCACGGCTCGGGTCACAGAGCCGTGAGGCTCCCTGTCACGGATGACGTCAAGGAACCGTGACGTGTGCTGTCACGGCCTCCGTCACGGAGCCGTGACGTCTTCCATCACGGTACCTGTCACGGATCCGTGACGGGTCCGAGCAGACTCGCCCTTCTTCTTCCTCCAGCCTCTTTTCCACGAAATCAACACCAAAAAATCCATTTTTATCAACCCAAAACCTCCAAATCAGACCCATAACTTCAATACTTCACTACCCTTAGTGGGTTTCATCAAAACAACAATTTCCCAAGAGATTTCCATCCAAAACAACCAAAACCCCAATTGATTTCTACATAAATCAACCTCCTTCTTCTCATAAACAATCATCTAACAACAAATAACTCAAAACCCAACTAGTTCATGCAACTTCTATGGAAACCCATAACCCCAAATTAATTGAAAGTAGATTGTTAGAGTTTACTTACCTTGGGGATGAAGAGATGATGAAGATTAGGTAGTTTGGAGAAGATTTGGGAAGAAAAAACACCAAAGGAGCTCTCTTTCTCTTTCTTCTTCTTCAAGCTTCAATGTAGTTCTCCAATTTCTCTCTCCTCTCTATAGAATTCGGCCAACAAGGGAAAAATGAGCTGAAATTTCTCTTTGGTGTCTCTTAAACCCAAGGGAGAAAAGACTAAAAGGTCCCATTTGCTCCCTTTCTTCTATTTTGGCATAAATGGGGGTAAATGGGTCATTAAAGACCCATTTCTTCTCCTCCAAGCCACCATGGAAAAGTGTCCATGTGGGGGCCACCTTGCCCTTAATAATTTCCAACACCTTTAATTTAATACGGTTTAACATCTAATTAGGCCTAGTTTGACCGAAAGTTGACTTTTTCGTTAAAAAAAAGTCATTTGAAAGGAAACGACTCGACTAAGCTAGCCGTAACGACGAATAAGCTTTTTGGGTCCCGGAAAGGTCCCGAATGACTTCCGGAGTCATCGGTTGACTTTTCCGACCGAAGGTCAACTTTTGCCAGAAATCACCGGTTCGACCGGGAGCGACCGGGGGCTGTTCTTACAAGCGACCGGGGGCTATTCTTACGATCGAACGGGCTGGGGGTACTTCGCATGAACCTCATCCTCGCGCTCCCAGGTCGACTCAGCTCCGTGGTGTCGCCACTACACCCGAACCAGTGGGATAGTCTTGCCACGCAAGACCTGCTCCCGCGTATCCAGAATTCTGACTGGCTGCTTCTCATACGAAACATCCTCAGCTACCTCGATGTTCGTCCACTCAATAATGTGGGAGGGGTCCGCGATGTACTTCCGTAGTTGAGGAACATGGAAGACGTTATGAACGTTCCCAAGCTGCGGTGGCAATGCAAGACGGTACGCAACGGCTCCCACTCTGCCCAAAACTTCAAAAGGTCCAATAAACCGCGGGCCAAATTGCCTCCGCCGCGGTTGAACCGCACTATCCCCTTCTTCGGGCTCACCCTTAGAAACACATGATCACCAACTATAAACTCGAGAGGTCGGCGTCGTCTATCCGCATAACTTTTCTGTCTACTTTGCGCGGTCCTCAACTGCTCCCGAATCAACGCGACCTTCTCGGTCGTCTCCCGGACAAGCTCTGGACCAAGCAAACTTCTGTTGCCCACCTCTACCCAACACACGGGTGATCGAAACGGCCTACCATATAACGCCTTGAACGGCGCCATCCCGATACTGGCATGGAAGCTGTTGTTGTAGGCGAACTCAGCTAATGGTAAGT
The DNA here is from genome assembly GCA_963921825.1 of Erodium maritimum. Classification (NCBI taxonomy): domain Eukaryota; kingdom Viridiplantae; phylum Streptophyta; class Magnoliopsida; order Geraniales; family Geraniaceae; genus Erodium; species Erodium maritimum. The sequence continues at coordinate 21,182,434 of OY997596.1, forward strand.
GATCCTCCCATGATCCTCGGAAGTCTAACACGCACACCCGCATCATATCCTCTAAGATGTGAATCGTGCGCTCTAACTGCCCGTCCGTCTGCGGGTGGTACGCTGTACCAAGCAGGACCTCGGTCCCCAGTGCTCTCTGCAAACTCTCCCAAAACCTGGAGGTGAAACGAGGATCTCTGTTGGACACCACCGACACTGGAACTCCGTGAAGTCGGATAATCTCTCAAACGTATAGGCAACTCAGAGTGTCAACCGTATCGGTCATCCTCATAGCTAAGAAGTGCGCTGACTTGGTCAATCGGCCGACCACCAACCAAACAGCATAGTGCCCTCTCGGCGACCTCGGTAAGCCGCACACGAAATCCATCGTGACATGCTCCCACTGCGCGATCGGTATTGGCTGTAATAACCCGGCGGGACGCTGATGCTTGGCCTTCACTTTCGCATCCCGCTTCACCAAAACTGTCGCCTGACATCCCGATACATCTTGGTGCCACCCGGGAGCACAACAAGACGGGAGTGATGAGACTCTCTCAACACATCGTCTCTACAGCTGCGCGGCAGAAACAGTCCTCCTTGGTAACGTAGACATAGATCAGTACCCTGCTCCCAGCCCTCGGTGTCAACACCGCTGATAATCCTCTCCCGGATCTCTGCCGTCTCGACATCCTCGGCTTGTGCCTCCAGCACACGAGCAACTAGTGTGGGCTGAGCCACCAGCGAACACATGGCCACGCCATCGGTGATCTCATCTAGCTCAAGCCTAAATGAGCTCAACTCCTCCATCATGTCCCACTCTCGGACTGATATACCAGCAAGGCAGTGGATCGACTTCCTACTCAGGGCATCGGCGACCACGTTCGCCTTGCCCGGATGGTAGAGTAGCTCGAAGTCGTACTTCTCCAGTAACTCCATTTACCGCCGCTGGCGCATGTTCAAGTCTCGCTGGGAGAAGATGTACTTGAGACTCTTGTGGTTCGAGAACACCCATAATCGCTCTCCATACAAGTAGTGTCGTTAGCTCTTCAGCCCAAAGACGACTGCTTCCAACTCTAAGTCATGGGTAGGGTAGTTGCGCTCATGTGTCTTCAACTGTCTGGAGCCATAAGCAACCACCTTCCTGGACTATATCAACACACACCCTAGTCCCTCACCGGACGCGTCACAATACACATCATATCCAATCCCGCGCTCCGGCACTATAAATAATGGATTGGTAGTCAGACGAGTCTTCAGCTCGGTAAAGGAGTGCTCACACTCATCAGTCCACATAAACTCGGCTCCCTTGCGTGTCAGGGCAGTCATCGGTGCGGTCAGGCGTGAGAAGTCCTGGACGAACCGTCGGTAGTATCCTGCCAAGCCTAGGAAGCTGCGGATCTCGAAGACACTCGTGGGTCGTGCCCACTTCGAGACTGCGTAGATCTTCGCCGGATCGATCAGTATACCCTCTCAGGACACAACATGCCCGAGGAACTTCACCTCGGCGAGCCAAAACTCGCACTTCTCCAGGTTTCTGTACAACTGGTGAGTACGCAAAAATGTCAAAACTGTCCTCAGGTGCTCCGCGTGTAAGAACCGCTCCCGGTCAACGCTAGTCAAATCGGCGGAAAAACAGAAAAATTTAAATTTTTGGGATAGACACCTAAATGAACCTAAATTTGACCCCGAGGGTCATATCGGACTTAAGTTGACCCTGATATCGACCAAAGTGAGTTCTGGGGGACTCAGGGCAACTTTTTGACCAATTTGGGAAATGTTGACTTTTTGCCGGAAAAGTCAACCGAGCGACATTTTGGTCCGTTCGAGGCCCGTTTTGGATCCAAAAAGAGTAGCCGTCATTACAGCGATCTTAGTTGGGCCGTTTCCTTGTAGCCCGTGAAATTTCATAATTTCTTGGAAAATGGGCCTGTTCGGGGCCCGAGACGGCCGAATTTCGCGAATCTGACTGAAAAATATCTTTCAAAGGGGTGGGACCCACTTGCCACTTGTCACACAAGTGATGGTAGTTGTTAACTTGAACAAAACAAAAGGGAATGGACATGAGTGTTCGGCCATTTTACAAAAAAAAGAGAAGGAGAGAAAAAAAAAAAGAAGAGAGAAGGAGGAAAGGAGAAAATGGAAAATAAAGGGAGAGTTTTTGTCGATTTCCCGACAATCCGACCTACGGATCGTCTCAACGGTTGTAGAATCGAGCTCCCATCGTCATTCCCTACGGTGAGAACCCATTCTTTTCTCGTTTTGGTACGTTTGAAAATTAGGGTTTGAGTTTAAACGAGTTAAATATGGTTGGGTTTTGGTTAGAATTGGTTTAAAGATGAATGGTTGAGGTTCGTTAGGAACGTTTTGGGGCGAAAAGGAAATTTTCCCATTGTGTCCGTGTGGGGCCCACTTTCCCGGGCCTCGGGTTTTCGTGTTCGGGTGGTTTCGGACGATCCCCAAATCGATAATTCACACCCGGAACGAATTATGGAATTAAATTGTGAAAGTTGGAAATTTCGGGTTTAGAAACTTTAAACGCGAATTAAATCGCTCGGAAGTTGGAAATTGATTCCGTCGATTGCATTGGAACCCTTGAATTATTCTAAGATCGTAGGAACGAAAACGGGAATTTTCGGAGCCCCGGAAGGGCGTTTTCCTATCCCGGGCAGATTCGCCGAGCCGGGCGAATCGGGCTTTTCCGGGCCCTTTGTTGACAATGTCGAGTAATTGGGAAGTTTGGGAGTGATCGACATTGCCGGGGTTGCTTTTGGGCGTCAAGTTCTTTAAAAATTCAGCTTTGCCTGCGAACTTAGAAAGTGTTTTAAATTGTGTTCATGTTAGATCGTGCCGATGACCGCGGAAAGGGGAAGTTGGGCGAGTGATCGCGAGCACGCCGGAGCTTGGGCGTGGACTTTTGGGAAAGCGTTATGAGGTAGGGAAAAGTAGCCGGATCTCGGCCTTGACTAGGGAAAATTAACAGTAGAAATGCATGTGACATCTAGTGGTGTCGTAGGATAAGTAAGTTTATCGAACACTAGAAATGCAGGCGACACTTAGTGGTGTCGTATGATATGTGAACGTATCGAACAATAGAAATGCATGTGACACTTAGTAGTGTCGTAGGATAAGTGAACATATCGAACAATAGAAATACTGTTTGCATTTGGTTGTGCCCGAAGGTTGATTGAATTGTTTGTGTTTGTGGGTGGCCATGAGTGCCTGTGGGGAGTTGAACCCGTATTTTACTGTTTGTGTGTCGTGGGTGGCCATGTGTGCCTTTGGGGTGTTGAACCCGTATTTTACTGTTTGTGTGTCGTGGGTGGCCATGTGTGCCTTTGGGGTGTTGAACCCGTGTTTTTACTGTTTGTGTGTCATGGGTGGTCAAGGGTGCCTTTGGGGTGTTGAACCCATGTGATACTGTTCGTATGTCGTGGGTGGCCATGTGTGCCTGTGGGGTGCTAAACCTATGTTGTCACTATTTGTTGAACCTTGGGTGATGACTGTGATTGCATGGAGGTTTGGGCCCGCCTGACAGAAAAGGGGTCCTGTGGTCGCGCGCGTGGGGGTTGGCTAGCCTTCCGACTAACCATCGGTAAAGTTGTGCATTTCTTCGGCGATGAAGGGCGGCTCCCCTTCCGACTAGCTATCGGAGAAGAATTGCTGTAAATATCGCTAACAGGTCGACCGCCTGGCCCGACTGAGTGTCGGGGAAAGTTGCGTGGGGCAGGCTCAAGCCCAGACGATTAGCAACCGGCTCTGAGTAGCTGGAGTGCGATCCGTTGTGATCTTGTTTGTTGTGTGCGATCCTTTGTGATCTTGGGTGTTGCGTGGTTATTATTTGCGTTTTAGGTTGAGGTCGTAACCGCTGTGTCGGGTCTACATTATGCGTCTGGGTTTGAGTTGGTTGGGGAAAGTAACAGTTTTCGTGTGACAGTCAGGTTACTTGGGTTTGGGGATAGTAGTCCCGGTGTTTTGTTGTTGTTGGTGGTTCCAGCATTTCTGCTAGTATGCCGTAGTCAGTCTAGTATCCGTGGTGGTGAGCGAACGCTCACCCCTAGCTGCTTTTCCTACAGGTAGCGGTCGTGAGACGGACTAGGAGAGTTCTCGAAGCTTGAAGAGTTGGGAGCGGGAGTCCGGGTTTTTGGGAGTTTAGCGACGTACGCTTTGGTTTTTGTCCGCTAGTTTTGGACGCTTTTCTGTTGTAAAATATTATTTTGATTAACTCAAAGTGGTGATTTTAAGCGGTTTATTAAAATGTTTGAAAATTGTTTTTATTGTTTCACCGTTCGCGTTCCGGGCTCGGTCCTGCCGATTCGGGGCGTGACACTACGTGCGCCTCCTCACTTGGCGAATAAATCAGAATGTCATCTACAAAAACCTCGACGAACTGGTCCAAGTACGGTCGGAAGATACCGTTCATCAAATCCATGAACGATGCAGGCGCGTTCGTCAATCCGAATGGAATCACTAGGAACTCGTAGTGTCCATACCGAGTCCGAAATGCGGTCTTCGCTACATCCTCCTCCCGAACCCTCAACTGATAATACCCGGATCGTAGATCAATCTTCGAGAAGCACTTCGCTCTTCTCAGATGATCAAACAAGTCATCGATCCTCGGCATCGGGTAGTGGTTCTTCACCGTGACCCGGTTCAACTTCCGGTAATCGATGCACATCCTTAGCACTCCATCATTCTTCTTCACGAACAGGGCGGGTGCTCCCCACGGTGAAGCGCTCGGACGGAGAAATCCCTTCTCCCGAAGCTCCTCGAGTTGTCGCTTCAGCTCAACCAACATGGCTGGTGCAAACCGGTACGGGGCCATGAATATCAGCGCTGTCCCCGGTATCAAGTCGATCCTAAACTCAACCTCGCGCACCGGCGGTAATCCTGACAACTCCTCCGGAAATACCTCCGGGAACTCGCACACCACCCGTGGCAGCTCTCTGCTCTGAACGGTCGTCACCTCATCTCCTACGGTCAATGCTGACAGTAGCACTCCGCTCCTACTGGCCAAGACACAAGTGACGATCGTGTCACCCAATACTACTGTCACCTACCGTCGATATCAATCGATCGACGCTCGATATCTCGCAAGCCAGTCCATCCCCAAGATCATGTCAAATGCCGTCATGTCCAACACAAGAAAATCACCAAGAAAAGGGAAATCAGCCACTCTAATCTCATATGCACGACATACGCTACTTAGGACCACAACTCCCGTTAACGGGGTGTCAAGACATAAAGGTCGACTCAAAGGTTTTACCCTTAATCCCAACATACCAGCGAAAGTAGAAGAGATGAAAGAATGTGATGCCCCAGTATCAAATAAGAAAGACGCCCAGGAATTGTAAAGCAAGCACGTACCCTGAGTGGTCTCATGACCAGAGTGGCGTCTCTCCGCTCAGGAGTCAGTGACAACATACACCCGGCCCTGCTGTGCTTGAGGTCCTCCTCTCGGGGGTGGTGGAAGGGTCATCTGCTGCGGAGCCCTCGGCTGATGTCTCTGTGCTGGTGCGCTCGCTACCTGGCGTGGGGCTCTCGGAGCCTGAGTTTGACGCGGGCGGAACGAAGGTGCCTGGCGGGGCTACGTCTGTTGTGATCGTTGCGCTGCCAATCCTCCAAACCGGTCGGGACACACACTAGAGATGTGTCCTAGTCGGCAGCAATGGTAGCATGTCCTGTCATCAGCACGCGGCCTCTCCTCGACCCTCGTCGGACGACCCGCTGGGCGGTCTGCAGGTCCACTACTCCTCGGACAATCTCGGGCCAGATGACCCAGCTGCCTACACAAGGGGCACAACCTCACTAATGGAACAGGTCTCGCGGACGCCACTGCTCCGATCTGTCGTATCCCACCGGGCTGAGGCTGTGGCCGTAAAGATCCGTAGGTCCTCTGCCTCCTCGGATCGCGGCCCTCAGACGGCCTCATGAAGCCACTCGGCCGCGGCCTGCTCTCGCAAGCCCTGGCGGTCTCTCTGAAGTGTCGCTCCACTGCCAGTGCCTGGTCCACTAGCTCAGTGTACACCTCAGTCCTCAAGGCGGTGACTCGGTCCACGATCGACGGGATGAGTCCCCCCTCGAATCGCCTACAACGGCGCTCTTCGGTCTGCATCATCTCTGGTGCGAAACGGGACAATAAGGTGAACCTCGCCTCATACTCCGATATAGTTTCCCCTCTCTGTCACAGATCCAGGAACTACTGGTGTTTGTCATCTCGTGCTGACCTCGGGAAATACTGCTCCAGGAACAGTCTACCGAACAACTGAAAGTCGTCTCCAACCCTGATCTGCTCGCGCTGCCACCAATGGTACGCATCATCCTTCATTAGGAACGCTGCAAAGGATACTCTCATGTGGCCATCCACGATCCCCGACGTATCCAAATTGCGGGTGATATGCTCCAGCCATCTCTCTGCTACCTCGAGATCTGGCTCCCCAGAAAAGACAGGAGTACCCAACCTGAGGAAGTCCCTCAGCGCCTGGGCCGTGTAGCTATCAGCCTGACTCGACCTCACAGCAGCAGCTGTAGGGGCAGCAGGCACAGTCTCTGGTGCCAGGGCCGCAGCCTCCCTCTGGGCGATGATCGCCGCTAGACTCTGAACTGTGGGGACCAGCTCCTCCAGAGTGGTCGCATGGGTCGGCTCTACGATCGGCGGGACTCTGAACGGAGGCTCTGATGGTCCTACACCATCTCTCCTATGCTCCTCAGTGGAAGCACCCTGACGCTCGTTGCCTCTGCCGACTCAATGGCAGGTGGCTGCCCTCGACCTCCAATTGGTCGGCTCCTAGTGCCTCGAGGGACGTAGGTAGGCGTCATGTCGTATATCCGCTGCACGGATAATGCACATGTTCAATTTCTTAAACTCGTAAAAGCAACGCGCTTAAAACACTAGCGTTCACACACGTTTCACACAAGTCACACTTGGACCAACAACAAGTCTGTTTTTAGCATAGCCACAACTAGTTTCACGCAACAGAGAAACTCGTACACTTGCACGTCACACAATCAACCACACAGTTCAACAATTCCACACCGGAGTCACACATTTCACAATCCACGTCACATCAATTTAACATAAGTCTCAATGTCAACTTAGCTCCACAAGTACAAACCTAAACTCGGTTTTAGGGTTCTTAACACTTTCTCTTTCTAACATAACATTCATGTTGATATCGTGTCGTTACAACTCGATTCAGGCGTCCCCGAATTACGTTGTAACCACTTGACATCCCCCTATCACGTTCGACTATAGTGGCGCCCCTGCGTCAACCCGTGATAGTACTGTTAGTCTTAGTGCCCGTAGTTCAATCCTAAATGTCCAAATGTATATATCATCGTTAGCAATAAAATTAAAGCGGCTTTATATTACTTATGTGTTGGAGTAATATATCGATGTGTGCTCTGATCTATGCCCACCATGCGAATAGAACCATAGATCGAGATAGATCACACTCGATGGGTCCCTGGTCAACAAAGCTTCACTAGAAGCGACTAGTATGAAAGATGGCTCTTTATGGCTTACGTTCTGTTAGTCATTGGAATGGGATTCCGGAGTCTGATCATAGATATCATGTGGGACATGATATTGGACGACCCGCCCTGAATATGTGCCATAGATTAAGTCATGAACATATTCAGTGTTGTAGCTTGTCATGTATCCTTAGACCAAGGAGTCTTTGTGATCGCTATGTAGTGAACAACTGAGTTTGACCTGGGCCTAACGTTGTTCGTAACAGGGCTTCCATAACGGCCAGGATTGGCTTGGGGACGGGCTACATGAGTGGCACGAAAGACGGCTAAGGGATTTATCCCTCATACTAAGGTATGGGAAAGATATCGGTTCTCGGCCGCTTGATCGAGAGTGACTGGAAGAATAGCATGGCCATGCACATGATACTGGGTATCATATCTTCAGTCATCTCACATATCAAGGAACGGTGATTGAGAATAATAAGGATGACGGCTCTATGCCTTATCTCAATCAGGATATCGGAGATAAAAGGATAATGACAGGGACGACAGAAAGGTTAGAATCGACAGGGTCGATTCGTTATGTAGTGTCAGGCAATACTAAAGTCTCGTTAGTTGCCACTTAAATAGGATCAAGTAAAATGGGATTTTACGTTGATCTATTGACATGCATAAACCTAAGGGTCACACCGGAGGATGAAACTCATTGACACATTTATGGAGAATGGCCAAAAGGGAGTTGTCTCGGGACATGACCAAAACTGGGTTTTGGGTCATGTGCCCGTACGTGAATAGGACTTTACGGATCGAGACAAGGCTTGGAGTCTTGGGATTGATCGCGTCGGATAATGTTGGACATTTCCGGTATGGAAGGCTTGGAGGCGATGAGCGAATCACGGGACCTCGTTAGAAATGGCCACGGGCCATGTTCCAAGAGGCCCATGAAAGGCCCATGCAACCAAGGCCCATAGAACTAATTAATCAAGTCTTGATTAATTAGTACTAAGTAAGCAAGACAAGGATTAAGGTGTTGGTGATTCACCACCTAACCCAATCTTGTCTTGCCATACTTTGTCCTATTTACACCTTACTTGACACCATACTTGTCCCATGCCTTTAGTTGGACAAGTATGAGTTTTGTTATGTTTAATTCATCTTTTTTCAACATAACAATCACAAGACAAGAATAGGAAACACATTTTCTCTCCCTCTTCCATGGCCATTTCGGGTTTGGCTAGTTTCCACCTCCATGTTTGTGTTCTTGAGTCCTCAAAGAGAAGAACTACGTGGCTTTGATTCCCATGTGGATACGTAGGCGTCTTGGAGACTCAAGCCAATCATTCGTTAACCGGTGTTCTTGTTTTGGTAAGAACTAGTGCTGAATTTTTCTCTTGTGAATCCATTCTTTGTTAGTTGTTTCATGGTTTTAATCGTCTCTTGGTTTTCATTGATTTTCCGCTGCGAGTTGGTTCATCTCCAACCCTACCTCGAGACCCAACAAGTACAAACACTTCAGTTTTGCAGAAATTTGGGCATGACCTGTTGGAAAAATTCTACTAACCATCCGCTCATGCGGGACATTCAATTCATCTCCTGCATAGAATATCCATCACGACATAGCACACAGCAAAACATCGCAGCTTTAGACCTCGGGTCTCGGTAATCACACGAGTACCACCCAAACAAGTCAACACTTCACACTTTACCAATCGTACCGGACATGAGAAGGGTACACCATGATATTCCGATCATCACTCATGACTCAGCATATCGTACCGGAACACAACATCGGCCTAGATATCTTCCCGGAACCGCACATCGGGGTGAAGTCCATACAACGTACCTGAATACACCATCGGCCTAGATGTCTTCCCGGACACACAACATCGGGGTGAAGCAAATAATACATCATACCAGAATACCCATCGGTCTAGATGTCATCCCGGAAACGCACATCGGGGTAAGAAAACAATACATCATACCAGAAACGCACCATCGGCCTAGATGTCTTCCCGGAAACGCACATCGGGGTCACCAAACAGTACATCATACCGGAAATGCACCATCGGCCTAGATGTCTTCCCGGAAACGCACATTGGGGTACAAGTCACACCACACAATCCCATACCACACATGTTACACCGAATTTATCATACCATCAAAACTTACCGATACACTTACCAAACCCACCACACCAGTCTATCATTCACCCGATCATATCACAAGACAACGGTTCATATCACATTCATTCAACCAATCATATCAAGAAACAACCATTCGTATCACATTCATGACAATTTATATAGCATGCTATGATTCCTAAAGTAACCAAAGAAGATACTATACATCAACATTTAAGGACTAATAATCACAACCAAACACAACCAACACACAATCCTAAGGCCTGACATGGCCACATGTGATTCTACAGCACGACAATTCCCATAATTAAAAGCGGTTATTCTAGTTAATCACATCCTATATGCAAGCTAAGACTTTACCAGTTATTACGTCCTATATGCATATTATTGACATTCTTTAATTAAAAGCGGTAATTACTACTCTTCCCTATCTCAAACGCTATCCAAATGCTTAGTCACTCGAGAGCCGCCTGGAAGTCTCCTCCGCCGTGCTCGGGAACAAAGTCTAAGATTACAAGTAGTACTAGAATTAATGACAAATAAAGGGTGGTTTAAGAGGCAAACACTCAAGTTAAAACACCCAAACGTTCGGTTCAAGATAACCTTTCTAATTAAACGAAAAACAGCCAAAACTGATTTGCCACGGCTCGGGTCACGGAGCCGTGAGGCTCCCCGTCACGGATGACGTCACGGAACCGTGACGTGTGCCGTCATGGCCTCCGTCACGGAGCCATGATGTCTTCCGTCACGGGTCCGAGCAGGCTCGCCCTTCTTCTTCCTCCAGCCTCTTTTCCACAAAATCAACACCAAAAACTCCATTTTTATCAACCCAAAACCTCCAAATCAGACCCATAACTTCAATACTTCACTACCCTTAGTGGGTTTCATCAAAACAACAATTACCCAAGAGATTTCCATCCAAAACAACCAAAACCCTAAATGATTTCTACATAAATCAACCTCCTTCTTCTTCTCATAAACAATCATCTAACAACAAATAAGTCAAAACCCAACTAGTTCATGCAATTTCTATGGAAACCCATAACCCCAAATTGATTGAAAGTAGATTGTTAGAGTTTACTTACCTTGGGGATGAAGAGATGATGAAGATTAGGTAGGTTTGGAGAAGAGTTTGGAAGAAAAACCTCCAAATGAGCTCCCTTTCTCTTGCTTCTTCTTCAAGCTTCAATAGAGTTCTCCAACTTCTCTCTTCTCTCTATAGAATTCGGCCAACAAGGGAAAAATGAGCTGAAATTGCTCTTTAGTGGCTCTTAAACCTAAGGGAGAAAAGACTAAAAGACCCCCATTGCTCCCTCTCTTCTATTTTGGCATAAATGGGGGTAAATGGGCCATTAAAGACCTATTTCTTCTCCTCCAAGCCACCATGGACAAGTTTCCATGTGGGGGCCACCTTGCCCTTAATAATTTCCAGCACCTTTAATTTAATACGGTTTAACATCTAATTAGGCCTAGTTTGACCGAAAGTTGACTTTTTCGTAAAAAAAGTCATTTGAAAGGAAACGACTCAACTAAGCTAGCCGTAATGACGGCTAAGCTATTTGGGTCCCGGAAAGGTCTCAAATGACTTCCGGAGTCATTGGTTTACTTTTCCGGTCGAAGTTCAACTTTCGCCAGAAATCACCGGTTCGACCGAGGGCGTTTCTTACAAGTGTGACCTATCTCGATCTATGGTTCTATTTGCATTGTGGGAATATATCAGAGCACACATCGATATAGTACTCCAACACATAAGTAAAATATAGCCGTTTTAATTTTATTGCTAACGATGATATATACACTTGGACATTTAGGATTGAACTACGAGCACTAAGACTAACAATCTCCCACTTGCCCTAGTTCAAATCTAAACTCCAATATGTCCCTATCGAAATTACATGTCTAACATGTTTAGGCAGTGACACTGCCTTAGTCAAAGGGTTGGCTATGTTATCATCTATTGCAATATAGGTTATCTTCACGTCACCTCGGTTAAATATTTCTTTGATGAGGTGAATATGCCGCAGTACATGTTTGAATTTGTTATGCGATATGGGCTTTTAGCTTGCGCAATGGCCCTTGTGTTGTTGCAAAATGGATTCACCAGGATGGATGAGTTTTTAATTACACTCAACCCTGCCGTGAATTTCCAAATACACATAGCCTCCTTATTTGTCTCTGCAACATTCATGTACTAGGCCTCTGTCGTAGATTTGACGACGATATCTTGCTTTACACTCTCCTAGCTAAAGCTCCCCCATTCAGTGTAAACACATATCCTGACTGACTTTTCCCCGGGTTAGACTGATCTCTACTGGTACAACATAAGGCTTACGAGACGTCCGGTCTCGTACATATCATGATATATATGATCGATCATGCCCCAGGCGCATGGGATTCACATCATCCTTTTCAGCTCATCAGGTGTCTTAGGACACTGAGTCTTGCTGAGATGAATGTCATGACTAGTGGGTAAGAGTCCTTTCTTTGAATCGAGCATTGAGAACCTACTCAATGCCTTGTTTACATAGGTTCCCTGACTTAAATCCAAGACCCTATTGTTGCGATCTCTACATATCTTAATCCCTAAGATATAAGAAGCCTCACCCAAGTCCTTTATTGAAAAACATTTCCTCAACCAAGCTTTAGTCTCGTGCAAGGTTGGGATGTCATTTTCAATGAGCACCACAAAGGTAATCTTGCTCCCACTAGCATTCTTATAAACGTAAGATTCATCATCGTTCTTGATTAAGCCAAATCCAATTACAGTTTCATCAAAACGAAGGATCCAACTCTGAGAAGTTCTTTTCAATCCATAAATGGATTTCAACAACTTATAAATCTTTTCCTTATTCTTCGGATCGTCAAAACCTTTGGGCCGAGACACACAAACGTACTCAGTCAAATTTCCATTTAGAAAATCGGTTTTGACATCCACTTGCCATATCTCGTAACTATGATACGCAGTTATGTCAAGAAGAATTTGGATCGATTTTGACCATAGCCACTAGGGAGAAGGTTTCCTCATAGTCTATCCACTGGATCTGCCTATACCTTTCGCCACCAGTCGGGCTTTGTAGGTCAGAGGGTTGCCGTCCATGTCCATCTTCACCTTGAAGATCCATTTGCATCCGATGGTCCTCACACTGTTGATGGGATCAACCAGTTCCCAGACTTGGTTGTCCGACATGGATTGAATTTCCTCCCTCATGGCTCCCAGCCATAACTCGGAGTTGGGCCCATCCACAACTTCATGAAAGGTGGCTGGATCATCGTGATCCACCATGACTTCATTGTCACCTCCGGATACCATATCTTGGAGGTGGAAGACTGATCCTTTCACATCGCCTTGGACCTTCCAGAATTGTAACAGGAATTGGTTCTTACTATACGACCATCTCTGGCTCCCATTCTACTGGGTTGTCAATTGGTTTAGACGGATATGTACCATCCTGAATTTCTTCGAGATGCACATCCATCTCAATGACGTTTTTGGAAACAAAACTCCTTTTCCATAAAAACACCACCCCAAGCAACGAACACCATGTTCTCACTGGGTTTGTAGAAGTAGTATCCCCTTGTTGCTTTGGGATACCACACGAAGGTGCATATCTCAGATCCTGGTTCTAGCTTAGTCGAAACCAAATGTTTCACATAACCCTCGCAACCACAAATATTTAGGAAGGACAAAGCGGGCATCTTCCCATGCCATTTCTAAAATGATGTCCCTTCCACAGCCTTCGTCGGAGCCCGAATCACTATGAATGTGGTTGTCTCTAGAGCATAACCCCAAAAAGAGATTGGGAGATCAGTCCAACTGATCATGGATCAGACCATATCCAATGAAGTCCAATTTATCCGTTTGAACACAACATTCAACTGCGGTGTTCCGTGAGGAGTCCACTCTGAAAAGATCCCGCTCTCCACCAGATGATCTAAAAACTCTATGGTTAAGTATTTTCCACCTCGATCCAATCGAAGTGTCTTAATACTTTTCCCGAGCCGGTTTTCTACTTCAATCTTGAACTCTTTGAATTTATCAAAAGCTTCAAACTTATGTCGTATTGAACAGACATAATCATATCTACTATAATCATTAGTAAATGTGATAAAGTAGCTAAAACCCCTCTTGGCCAGCGAACCTATTGGTCCACACACATCCGAGTATATTAGCCCCAATAATTCACCCGCCCTTTCACCGCGAGCGATAAAGGGCGCTTTAGTCATTTTGCACATCAAAGAAGCTTTGCACCTATCGATCGAATGGAATTCGAATGGACCTAAAAGCCCACACTTCTGAAGTACTGATAGACGCTTCTTGTTTATGCGACCCAAGTGATAGTGACATAACAGATAGTTTAAATCGTTGGATTTAGACCTTTTGGTATTAACATAATATATAGAACTTGAGGCATTGTTACCCATATCTAATATGTACAATCCTTCAACCAAGTTACTACTAGTATAAAACATATCATTACATAGAACATTGAAAACTCAATTTCCAATATTAACATTATATCCTTCCTTGTCAAACACGGATAAAGATATAATATTCCTACTAAAAGTATATATGCAATATACATTATACAATACTAAGACAAGGCCACTTGGCAAAGCAAGACTCATGGATCCTTCACCAGTTGCCACAACTCTGAGGTCCACTTCGTGCTTTCCAAACATCTCCTACTTTCAGCTTCTATACGTTAGTGCATGGGTGAGATTCAGTCTTGTTATCTAATACCCATGAATCTTTGGAAGTAGAGAAATGTAGCTCTATAAAGTTAATACGAGATGAAGACACAGTCCCACCGCCCTTCCTTAGATCATCCAGGCTTCCTGATAAAGGCGCAGTCCTACTGCCCTTCTTCAGATCATCCAGACTATCTGATGAAGGCGCAGTCCCACTGCCCTTCTTCATATCAACCGTGAACTTTCTATAATCCCGGTTCCAATGACCAGACTTTTGGCAGTAGAAGCAGACATTCTCAGGTGTCTCATATTTCCCGCCAAGTGCACATGGGCCCCACCCTTGCCACTTCCAATTCCCTTGTTGATCATCAAAATATCCTTGGATCCTAGATCCTTAATATTATTTTTAACAGTTAATGACACTTCATGTAACTCTGAGATGGTCTTAGAGACAGCCTTGTGAAGGACATATTCTTTGCGTTCAGACTTGAGGACTATCCTCAAAATTCTGTACCACCCCATATAATTTGTCCCATTTAGCTTGCCTCTGTCAAGAATGGTTTTTAATGACAAACTATTAATGTTCGCTGAATTTTCCATTTGATCTACAACAGATAAAATTCATTTAGTAAAATGAATAAATTTTATGAAGATTAAGCTTAAACACCAACAATCGATCATATACCTTTAGAATCAAAAACCAAGATCCTTGATTTGCTTGATCAAGCAGAACGAAGGCTCACCACTCAATCGAGCTATGTAGGTAGGACCCCGTCCAATCACATCCAATGTGACTCTTAGCTAGGGTATGTACTTAAGTACACGGCTTACCCTATCTGATACCCTAGCTCAACCCTAGCTGAGAATCGTAGTCGAGTCCACCAATTTTCAACTGTGATCCGTCACTATGTAGGTGCTCCGCTAAGGCGCACGACACCCACATATGTCATCCAAACCTACTACCCCGCTTTTCCATGGAAGCTCCGTTAAGGCGCACAGAACCCAAGGACGGGGAGGTCGTAAGGTGTTGATAATTGGGAGGTATCGGACATGACCCGTTTTTACTTGTCCGGTTGTGTTTAAAACTTTTGGCACATCCTAGATGCGATGAGCACATCAACTACATTCCAAATGTAATGATGCCTCAAATTACATCCAATGTAATTCTTCTTTCAAACCCGTCAACTACATCCAATGTAATGACGGTTCTAAGGGCTCACAAACAAGGATTAAAATTCCAATTTTATCTTTGCATGTGAGGTGATATGCTCGATAAATAAACTTAAAACATGCAATTCTAAAACACGTAGAATTAATCATGCATAAACTAAACCATGCATAAACTAAACCAAACATAAAGCATAGACCAAGCATAAATGTGCACATAATAGCCCCCTAAACTAACTCCCACTAGCTTCTTGAGCTCCATCGACTCCAAGCCGATGTCAACACCCGAAAAGCCACCAAATGACCTTTTCGCCCTTTCTTCTTCTTAAGAAAAAATATTACAATTTAATACACGACTCGCAGGTCGGGAATAAATATTAAAAATAAGTGATTCGATGAACACACCTTGAAAGAATAATTACACGCTAACTCTAACGGCTCGTATGCCGTGAAAAGCGATAAATAATTAAAACGAGCTCGGGGCTATTATGTACACCATGCCAACATCACATCACACATTGTGTTATCAAACAAGCATGTTATCAAACATCATGTGATTTTCCGATTTTAATTAATAGCCAAGTTTCGAAATTTTTTGATGTTCGGTTTATCGAAACCGTTCAAAAATGAAACTTTTGAATATTTGATTTTCGAATTCATCAAGACGGTTCCAAACTCGTCATGACTAAAAAACGGTTTGGCCCCGGAATATCAACCATCCAGTGGTCATGCTCGGCCTATCTCCGTCCAACGGAGCCCCGTTCGGTTCCGGTTTGGGCTCTTTGAGAATACTGCTCCACCCGAAAAATTAAACTTTTTCAAATTTTCCTGATTTAAAATAATTTTCAAATATTCATGTTACATGCATTAAATCCATAAACAAGAATTTAAAACATGTTGTCAAACAATTTGGCAAATTAACATGTCAAAACTGAAACTTTCACCACCGTCTTGTGAATCCTGAAGGTAGCACAGCTCTGATTCCACTGTTGGGTTTCGAGGTAGGATTGAAGATGAACCAGCTCGTAGCGAAAAATCAATGAAAACCAAGAGACAATTAAAACCATGAAACAACTAACAAAGAATGGATTCACAAGAGAAAAATTCAGCATTATTTCTTACCAAAAAAAGAACACCGGGTAACGAATGATTGGCTTGAGTCTCCAAGACCATACGTATCCACATGGGATTCAAAGCCACGTAGTTCTTCCCTTTGAGGACTCAAGAACACAAAAATAGAGGTGGGAGCTTGCCTTGGCCGAAATTGCAAGGGAGAGGAGGGAGAAGTTGTGTTTCCTATTCTTGTCTTGTATTTGTTATGTTGAAAAAAGATGACTTAAACATAACAAACTCCATCAACTTGTCAAACTAAAAGCATGAGACAAGTATGGTGACAAGTAAGGTGTAAATAAGACAAAGTATGGCTAGAGAAGACGGGGTTATGTAGTGAATCACCAACACCTTAATCCTTGTCTTGCTTACTTAGTACTAATTAATCAAGACTTGATTAATTAGTTCCATAGTCCTTGGTTGCATGGGCCTCATGGAACATGACTCGTGGACATTCCCAACGAGGTCCCATGACGTGCGAGTGTTCATGAGTTGATCTATGGCAACATTATACGACGTGCTCATCGCCTCCAAGCCTTTCATACCAGAAATGTCCAACATTACTCGACGTGATCAATCCCAAGACTCCAAGCCTTGTCTCGATCCGTAAAGTCCTATTCACTTACGGGCACATGACCCAAAACACAGTTTTGGTCATGTCTTGAGACAACTCGCTTTAGTCCATTCTCCATAAATGTGTCAATGAGTTTCACCCTCTGGTGTGACCCTTAGGTTTATGCATGTCAATAGTGTTAGTCTTAGTGCTCGTAGTTCAATCCTAAATGTCCAAACGTATATATCAACGTTAACAATAAAATTAAAACGGTTTTATATTACTTATGTCTTGGAGTAATATACCGATGTGTGCTCTGATGTATGCCCATAATGCGAATAGAACCATAGATCGAGATAGATCACACTCGATGGGTACCTAGTCAACAAAGCTTCACTAGAAGCGACTAGTATGAAAGATGACTCTTTATGGCTTACGTTCTGTTAGTCATTGGAATGAGATTCCGGAGTCTGACCATAGATATCATGTGGGAAATGATATTGGACGACCCGACATGAATATGTGACATAGATCAAGTCATGAACACTCGCACATCACGAGACCTCGTTGGGAATGACCATGGGTCATGTTCCAAGAGGCCCATGCAACCAAGGCCTATGGAACTAATTAATCAAGTCTTGATTAATTAGTACTAAGTAAGCAAGAGAAGGATTAAGGTGTTGGTGATTCAATACCTAACTCCATCTTGTCTAGCCATACTTTGTCCTATTTACACCTTACTTGGCCCATGATTTTAGTTTGAAAAGTTGATGGAGTTTGTTATGTTTAAGTCATCTTTTTCAACATAACAAACACAAGACAAGAATAGAAAACACAACTGCTCCCTCCTCTCCCTTGCAATTTCGGCCAAGGCAAGCTCCCATCTCCATTTTTGTGTTCTTGAGTCCTCAAAGAAAAGAACTGTGTGGCTTTAATTCTCATGTGGATACATAGGCGTCTTGGAGACTCAATCTAATCATTCGTTACCCGGTGTTCTTGTTTTGGTAAGACATAGTGCTGAATTTTTTTCTTGTGAATCCATTCTTTGTTAGTTGTTTCATGGTTTTAATCGTCTCTTGATTTTCCGCTTCGAGTTGGTTCATCTCCAACCCTACCTCGAGGCCCAACAAAAACAACCGAGTATCTGAATATCTAGAGTTGCCAAAACATAATATAACCTACTCGGGCCCAATGCCTCCACCATCATATATGACCAATACCTTTCCAGACCAATAACACTTCACAAACTGAGCTTGGAGATACCCAGCACAAACCCCACCAATTATAAACTCGACTCCAAATGAACCAAACCAAATGACAATGCAGCATAATATGATTGCTATCCTTCATACCAGATTTACACAATTGACAATACATGTCATTAAGAGAGATAGGCACCCCTCTTTATTCGAAAAATATGAATGTCGGTAAAATCGAATGGACAACGAGCCAAACGAACATAAGATGCTTCAGGAGGATGCCTTCAAACCAAAGAATAGAAGCCCAAGAAAAAATAAACGTTGAACTATCTCCTGACAAAAAGTTGTAACATAGAGAAACAATGAACCCATAAGCATATTTTCCCCAAAAATTTGGTCCTCGAGAAATACATCATCCTCCAAATGGTAATTAAAGCTTATTCTTTCTTGATAGTATGCAAGTTCATAGCTGCTGATTGTGTTCTTTTTTTTGTAAACACTTAATCATGTTGTCAAACAAACATGGTTCAAGCATTAATAACACGTAAATGAGATCACTTACCTCCAGCCAATGCTTTTCTTAAACAAGAACCTTTGAAGATCCAAAGCCTTTGATCTTCCAAGTCCTCTCACGCTTTATTTGTCTCTCTATATGGAATATGAGAAAATATCAGATTATGTGGACTTGGGGACCAACATGACATGAGGCTTAAATAGCAATTTTCTGAACCATCGTAACAATCCATCAATAGGTGTGAGAAGAGAAAATGCTATATGTGAAACATCACACCCTTTGGCAATTGGACCAACATACATTGATCATATAGTATATGATATCATTTACAGAATTAATCTAACATTCTCCCACTTGATCAATGTTAATGTCTCAATGCCAAACATAATAAGAAACCCAAATGCATGAATCATGGCGGTATGTCCTTTTAATTGTAAAACAAGTAATACCTCCCATGTATCATAATGCATGTGTTTCTCATACTTTATGAATAAACCAAATGTTCATTCTTGGTCCAAACTGAATTGATGATTTCATGATTAACCAACTTAATCATTTACCGAATGTGTACACATTTATAAATAAAAATCATTTTTGCAACAAGAGTTTCAAAAGACAAACATCGTTCCAATAACGAAGAGTTTACATATGGGAACCAAGTCCCATACTCTTAGCATGATCCTCAACTTTTCCTGGTGGCATGCCTTTTGTCCGAGGATCCGCTATCATTAAGTCAATACTGATATTCTTAATGATAACGATTTTGTCTTTCACGTGCTCTCTTAAGGCTAAGTACTTAATGTCGGTATGTTCGTTTCGACTTCCACTTTTGTGGTTCTTAGCCATGAACACAGTAGATGAATTATCACAATACAACTTTAAGGGCCTGTTAATAGAATCCATGATTTTAAGCTTGGAAATGAAACCCTAAATCCATACACCGTGAGAAGTAGTCTCAAAATAAGACACGAACTCGGCTTTTATGCTAAAAGTAACAATCAAGGATTGTATGGAACTTCTCCATGACACAATTCCGCTGGCCAACATAAAAATGTATCCAAAAGTTGATTTCCGTGAATCAACACAACCAACAAAGTCGGAATCAGAATAACCGATCACTACTAAAATGTTTGTTCGTCTATATACTAGCATGTAATCTTGAGCCCCCTTAAAGTATCACAATACCTTATTTGCAGCTTTCCAGTGCTTAGTGCCCGGATTACTTTGATATCTCCCAACATACCCATAATGATGCAATATCTATTCTAGTACAGACTTGTGCATACATTAAACTTCCAACAACTGAAGCATAAGGAATGCTCATCATTTGTTCTCATTTCATGTCATTTTTCAGACACTGGTTTAAGCTGAATTTATCGCATTTCATAATAGGAGCTACATTGGGTGAACAACCTATCATCTAAAATTTTCCAAAACTTTGATAATGTATGTCTCTTGAGACATATTCATAGTACCGACTACTCTATCGCGATGTATCTTTATCCCAATGGCGTAAGATGCATCACCTAAATCTTTCATATCAAAGTTCTTGGATAGAAATTTTTCTACCTAAAAAACCATATTCCTATCGTTACTTGCAAGCAGGATATCATCCACATATAATATCATAAAACAAGTCTTTCTCCCACTAACCTTCTGGTGTATACAATTGTCCATAACATTTTCTTTGAAACCGAATGAAGAAACAATGTCATGGAACTTCAAGTACCATTATCGTGAGACTTGTTTCAAACCATAGATTAATCAAGCTTACAACATAAATGCTCACCATTACTAGAGGTAAACCCTTCAGGAAACTAAATGTTTCATGAAAGGTCGTTTACGTCCATTTGTTGCGATTCTAAGTCAACGTATGCAACCAATGCCATGATTATCCGAAGCGAATCTTTCTTTGATATAGGAGAAAGAGTCTCCTTGTAATCGATTCCTTCCTTTAGATTAAATTCTTTAGCAAATAGTATGACCTTATATCTCTCGATGTTACCTAATGAGTCTTTCTTGGTTTCAAAGACTCATTTATATCCAACGACTTTCGCCCCTTTAGGTAACTCGACAAGATCCCAAACTTCATTTGGTGCCATCGAATTCATTACATCATTCATAGCATCGTACCATTGACTCAATTCATTACAACTTATGGCTTGGGAAAACGTCTCAGGATCATTTTTGGCTCCGACATTGAAGTCTGAATCTTGTAGATACACATAGTAGTCCCTAGGGATTGCTGATTTCCTTATTCTAGTAAATTTTCTTAATGTTGGATCAACATTTTCCTAAGGATCAGGTTAACCAACTGGTTGTTCATTGACCTAAGGTTCTTCTTGAACAACTGGATCTACTATATCATTATCAACATGTGGAATTTGGTGTTCAATCTCAATTTGAGGTTGATTTCTAACGACAACGATTTGATCTATTGATGTAGGAGGTTGCTCAATAATAATCTCAAAATTTGAGCTTTGCAACCGATTCCTCCCACTGATCAAATCATTCTCAAGAAACTTCACATTTCTTGATTCCACAATCCTGGTGTTATGAGATGGATGATAAAATCTGTATCCCTTGAATCGTTCCGCATATCCAACAAAATAACCACTAAGGGTTCTATGATCCAGTTTCTTCTCTTGTGGGTTGTAAATCCTCACTTCAGACGGGCATCCCCATACGCGTACATGGTGTAAACTCGATTTTCAACCTTTGAATAATTCAAAAGGTGCCTTTGAAACAGACTTGGTTGGAACACGGTTTACTATGTACACAGTCGTCTTAAGTGCATCAGTCCACAAGAATAATGGGAGATTCGCATTACTACGCATACTCCTCAACTTCTCCATCAAGGTCCGGTTTCTTCTTTCAGATACACCATTCTCACTAAGAGATCCTGGATTGGTGTATAGAGCAGCTATTCCATGCTCTTGAAGAAACTTAGCGAATGGATCCGGTTCTTGACCACCTTCGATGTATCTGCTGTAGTACTCTCCTCCTCTGTCACTCTTGACAATCTTGATTTTCTTCTCACATTGATTTTCAACCTTCGCTTTGAAAATATTAAACACGTCTAATGCTTCACTTTTGTGGTGAAACATATAGACATACATATACCGTGATAAGTCATCAATAAAGGAGTTGAAGTATTTCAGAACACTTTTCATATCCATGTAGGGATAGCAAATGGATGATTTCAAGTAATTTAGATCTTCTATGTGCATCATTTTCGATATTATGGTTTGCTTTTTTCCTTTATGAAATCCACACAAATCTCAAAATCAGTAAAGTCTAGAGTACCAAGTACTCCATCTTTTACTAATCACTTGATTCTATCCTTTGAGATATGTCCCAACATCTGATGCCACAATATAGAAGATTCCTCATTTTCAACGCATCGTTTTGTGCCAATTACAATTTGCATAACCGAGTTAGTGGTGTTACTTTGCACATTCAAAATAAATAAACCATTGCCCAAAACGCCATTTCCCACAACATCAAATCTAATGAATAAATTTATTGATGTATCATGGAAATCAAAGGCATATCTAAAAGGAAATAGTCTAGATATAGATACCAAATTCCTGGAAAATACAAGATGTAAGAACCACTCCCGGTCAACGCCAGTCAAATCTGCGAAAAACAGGAAAATTTAAGCAGACACTTAATTAAACCTAAGATTGACCCCGAGGGTCATATCGAACTTAAGTTGACCCCGATATCGACCAAAGCGAGTTCCGGGGGACTCAGAGCAACTTTCTGATCAATTTGGGAAATGTTGACTTTTCGCTGGAAAAGTCAACCGAGCGACGTTTTGGTCCATTCGAGGACCGTTCTGGATCCAAAAATCTTATCCGTCGCCGCAGCGGTCTTAGTTGAGCCGTTTTCTTGTCGCCCGTCAAGTTTCGTAATTTCTTGGAAAAAGTGCCCGTTCGGGGCCCAAAACGTCCGAATTTCGCGAATCTGAGTCGAAAATATCTAGAAGATATTTTCCAAAAGGTGTGGGACCCACTTGCCACATGTCACCAATGTGGTGGTGTTAGGTTTATTGGACAAGACAAGAGAAGACTACTTTTAGTGTTAGTTTTGTAATTAAGTATTAGTTTGATTTTTAAAAACAAAACAAAAGGGAAAGGAATTGGATGGTTCGGCCATTTCAATCAAAAAAGAGAAAAAGGGGTGTTTTTAGAGAGAGAAACGAAGAGAGAAGGAAGAGAGAAAAAGAGAAGAAGTTGGGGAAGTTGTGACGTTTCTCGTTCATCCAACCCTTGGATCGTCACAAAGCTAGGAGAATCGAACTCCCCTCGACATTCTCTACGGTGAGCAACTATCCGATCTTCGTTTTGGTTAATTTCAAAAGTTAGGGTTTGGTTAAAATGAGTAGTTTATGGTGGAAATGAGGTGTGGGGATTGTTAGAGACGTTTTGGAGACGTTTTGGCGTGAAGAGGGACGTTTTCCGGTGACCGGGACCTCGGGGGGAGCTCCGGCCACCATGTAGGGTGGCCGGCCACCATGTGGGGTGGCTGGCCGGAGCTAGGGCCGGCCACCACCATGGTGGGCCGGGCCCATTTGAGCCCTAGCCACCCACGGCCAAGTTGGGCCGTGTGGGGCCCACGTGCTCGGGTTTTAGGGTTTCGTGTTCGGGTGGTTTAGAACGTTCCCCGGGTCATTAATCCACAACCGGATCGAATTTTGGAATTGAATTGTGAAAGTTGTAATTGACGGGTTTAGAAACTTTAAACGCTAATTAAATGACTCGGAAGTCGGAATTCGATTCCGTCGAGTGCCTAGGAACCCTTGAATTATTCTAAGACCGTGGAAACGAAAACGGGAATTTTCGGAGCCCTAGAAGGGCGTTTCTAAAACACGGGCAGATTCGCCATGTCGGGCGAATCGGGCCTTTCCGGGTCCAATATCGACAATGTCGAGTAATTGGGGAGTTTGGGAGTGATAGACATTGTCGGGGTTACTTTTGGGCGTCAAGTTCATTAAAATTCAGTTTATGCCTGCAAGCTTAAAAGCGTTTAAAATTGTGTTCTTTTAGATCGTGCTGCGGACAGAGGAAAGGGAAAGCTAGGCAAGTGACCGAGATCACGTCGGAGCTTATTTGTGCGCTTTTGGAGAAAGCATACGAGGTAGGGAAAAGTAGCCGGATCTCGGCCCTGACTAGGGAAAGTTAACAGTAGAAATGCATGTGACACTAGGGTGTGGTGGGTTAAGTAGGTTTATCGAATATTAGAAAGGTAGGCGACACCGGGTAGTGTCGTATGATTCGGGAACGTATCGAACATTAGAATTGCATGTGATACTTAGTAGTGTCGTAGGAGAAGAGAACTTATCGATGTTAGAATTAATGGAGGCATATGACCATGCCCGGAGGTTGATTGTGAACTTATCGATATTAGAAGTACTGGAGGCGTATGACCATGCCCTGAGGTTGATTGTGAAACAGTTGATATTGTAACTGCTGGAGGCATTGGTTATGCCCGGAGGTTGATTGTGTAATTTGTGTCTTGGGTGGCCATGAGAGCCCGTACTTTACTGTTGTGTCTTGGGTGGCCGTGAGAGCCCGTACTTTACTTTTGTGTCTTGGGTGGCCATGAGAGCCCGTACTTTACTGTTTTGTCTTGGGTGGCCATGAGAGCCCATGCTTTACTGTTGTGTCTTGGGTGGCCATGAGATCCCGTGCTTTACCGTTGTGTCTTGGGAGGCCGTGAGTGCCCGTGGGGTTGTTGAGCCCATGAGTTACTGTTGGTGTGTCTTGGGAGGCCGTGAGTGCCCGTGGGGTTGTTGAGCCCGTGAGTTACTGTTGGTGTGTCTTGGGAGGCCGTGAGTGACCGTGGGGTTGTTGAGCCCGTGAGTTACTGTTGGTGTGTCTTGGGAGGCCGTGAGTGCCCGTGGGGTTGTTGAGCCCGTGAGTTACTGTTGGTGTGTCTTGGGAGACCGTGAGTTCCCGTGGGGTTGTTGAGTCCGTGTTTTACTGTTGGTGTCTTGGGTGGCCATGAGTGCCTTTGGAGTGTTGAACCTGTGTTGTTGCTGTTTGTTGAACTTTGCTTGTGATTGTGATTGTGGTTACCTGAGGTTGGAAACCCGACTTTGTGTCGGGGAAGTTGCGTGGTGTGGCTATCCTCCCGACTGGGATCGGGGGAAGCGGAGAGGTTGTGGGCTAGCCTCCCGACTTGGATCGGGTGAAGGAATGCGAGGTTGGTGGTGTGGCTAGCCTCCCGATAGAGGACGGGGGTAGGGGAGAGGTTATGGGCTAGCCTCCTGGCTGTGTGTCGGGAGAAGTTTCTTGGTTTGCGCGGGTGTGGGTAGTCACCCGACTGAGATCGGGGGTAGGGGAGAGGTTGAGGGCTAGCATTCCGACTGAGATCGGGAGAAGTTGCGAGGCAGGTCGACCGCCTGACCTGACAGGGATCGGTAAAGGGCGGGAGAGAGATGAGGTTACTGAGCTGCTGGCGTGCGATCCTTTGTGTTCTTGTTTGGTGTGCGATCCTTTGTGATCTTGGGTTTTGCGTGGTTGTCTGTCGTGTATTTGGAGGAGGTCGTCAATCGTTGAGTCGGGTCTACATTACGTGTCCGAGTGTTGAGTCGGTTGAGGAAGGTTTCAGTGTGTGTGTGTCAGTCGGGGTACTTGAGTTGGGGATAGTGATCCCCGGTGTTGAGTTTGTTGATTGGTGTTACCGACATTGTCTACTAAGTATGCCGTAGTCAGTCTGTTATCAGTGGTGGTGAGCGAACGCTCATCCCTAGCTGCTTTTCCTACAGGTACCGGTCGCAGGTTGGACTAGGTGAGCTTCCGAAGCTTGAAGAGCTAGGAGCGGGGGTCCGGGTTTACTTTTGAGTCTAGCGACGTACACTTGTATTTTGTCCGCTTGTGGGACTTACTTTTGAGTTGTAAATAATTATTTTTGATGAACAAATGGTGATTTTAAAGTGATTTATGTAAAAGGTTTCAAAATGTTTTATTGTTTTAAACGTTCGCGTCCTGAGTTCGGTTTACTGAAATTGGCGCGTGACACAAGAACAAAGAATGTATCATGCAAAGGTTACAAATAACCACTAGATAAACGTATTTGGCATGTTCCAACATATTTGACAGTTGAGCGCATTTTGTTGCTTGAATTAATGCATCACTCATTTTCTACATTGATGTTGAAACTTGGAATGAATAACTAGAGTCAATCCACCATGCGTTAACATGAAGATCATCCACATTGGACTCATCCTTAGGATGTCATTTTGTCTTCTTCCGGGTTGTAAGCATAATAGTCTCACCTTGCTCCATCATCAACCAGCTCTCCTCTTGAACACACATAGTCATGAGTTCATTCATCGACCATTTATCCTTATGTGTGTTGTAAGATATTTTGAAATGACCGAATTGATGAGGAAGAATGTTTAAAATGTAATGCACCAGGAAGGTTTCTAACATCTCGACTTCCAATGTCTTTGATTTTGCCGCAATATCCCTCATTCTCATGATGTGCTTGCGCACACCACGGACACTTGTGAGCTTAATAAAGAAAAACCGTCCAATGAGGGTATTAGCTTAAGGACTTATCCGAAATCTGGAATTGCTCATCAATCGATACACGAGAAGAGAACAGACATTTCCATACTTCTCCACCGACCCCCTTATGCCAGCGGATATGTGAGTCTCTATGAACATGATAGAAAGCCGGTTAGACTTCTACCATTTCTCATGTAGCTCACTTTACACTCCATCAGCGTGTAGGGCTGGTGACTCATCCTTATGAATGACATAATCCATATCAGCCATTCATAAACCGAGAAGTACCCTCTCTTTCCAGATAGAGTAGTTTTCCCCATTCAGCATGGGAACCTCTACTTTGAGGGCATTAATATTCAAAGAGTTCGATGCTACAAAAATTACATGCATAGTATAAAATTAAAATATAAATGAGACTAACTATCATGTTTTACAAACATAATCATACAAAATGTATCTATCGACATACAACTTGCATGTGGGCTAAAGTCATATGCAAACAGAACATTCATAAAACAGTGAATCTATCGACGTACAACTTGCATGTGGGCTAAAGTTATACGCAAATAGAACATTCATACATATCAACCAACAAAACTATCAAAATCATGTTCCTTTTCCTAATTCCTGGGGGTAGATTAGGAAATATAATTTTGATATTTTATTTTGATCAATTATATATAGCTTAATAGAATATCATGTGGGATCGATTCCATTAAACTTTAATATAATTAATCACAACCTTACTGATTTATATTCATACATATATATTATTAATCTAAAGATGTTGTGGCTACTCTTTAAACAAATAATATAAACGTACATAAATAAAAGATGGATAATAAAACACCAAAAACATGGTAATTCTGAGCTAGAAAATCAGCTCAAGGGTCCGACCGCTAAGTCAAACAAATTCCAATGAGAAGAATTAACAAAATTCTCATTTATCTCAATGGTAAAAAATTGGTTTTAACACCCAAATTCATGAAAATCGATTTTCCACGTGACATCCATAATCAAAACACAAGAATCATGAAAAATAAACAAAACCCAACAATTGCATAAACTTGAAAAAGCAAAACAAGGCATAGAAATAACATGTTCTGATACCAACTGTAAGCACTTAATCATGTTGTCAGACAAACATGTTTCAAGCATTAATAACGTGGAAATGAAATTACTTACCTCCGGCCATTGCTTTCCTGAAACAAGAACCTTTGAAGATCCAAAGCCTTTGATTTTCCAAGTCCTCCCACTCTTTATCTGTCTCTCTAGATAGTGTATGAGAAAATATCAGATTGTGTGGACTTGGGACCAAAATGAGACATAAATATAGCGATTTTATGATCCATCACAACTATCCATTAATAGGTGTGACAAGAGAAAATGCTATATGTGAAACATCACACCCTTTGGTAATTGGACCAACATACATTGATCATATAGTATATGATATCATTTAGAGATTTAATATAACATTCTCCCACTTGATCAATGTTGATGTCTCAATGTCAAACATAATAAGAAACTCAAATGCATGAATCACGACGGTATGCGCTGTTAATTGTAAAATAATTAATACCTCTCATGTATCACAATGCATGTGTTTCTCATACTTTATGAATAAACCCAATGTTCATTCGTGGTCCAAACTGAATCGATGATTTCATGATTAACCAACTTAATCATTTACCGAATGTGTAACAAGAGTTTCAAAAGACAAACATCGTTTCAATAACTGGTCCTCGAGAAATACATCATCCTCCAAATGGTAATTAAAGCTTCTTCTTTCATGATAATATGCAAATTCATAGCTGCTGATTGTGTTCTTTTTTTGCACAGGATTTCGGGGAAAATAAGGTTGTGACAACAGATGAAGCAAGCGACGTAAGTGGATCCAGTTCACCACATGACCATCATGCCCATGACCGTTAATTATCAACTCATTGCAGTGTTTGGTTTCTCCTTATGTGTTGCACAATTTTTTTTTGAAACGTTAAGATGTACATTATTATTTGAAGGGTAAACTACAAATACATACCTCATACTTTACACGATTAACCGATACCTACCTCAATCTTTTTCTATAACCAATACCTACTCAATTATTACCGAAATATAACAGATAGCCCCTGCCGTATGATTTTCCATCCATTTTCTGTTAGTTTTTTCAAAAATACCCACAATACCCTTTCAAATTTTTACGAAAATACAATCATTTATTAAAATACCATTGTTTACAAAAATCATTTCTTATAAATCTTTTATTAATTTTGTTTTATATATTTATATAAAAATTGGTTTTTTCTAAATTTCTAATTATTTTTTTGATAGATCTGAAATGTTTTTTTTTCATTAATTAGTTTTAATACTTTTATACTGCTTATTTTTTTTAATATTTCTCTTTTTTAATACATTTTCATTAATTATTTTCTTCTTCTTATTGTTTTTCATTTCTCATTTTTCAGATTTTAAAAAAAACAAGAAAAATAGAATTATGCTTTTCATATCTTCATCCAACATAGACAATCCAACCCCCAAAAAAATCTATCTGTGCAATTCTCTCGTGATATTGATGAATCATGAATCATTTGAAAAAAAAACAATTCATCATTTTAAAAACCCAGATCTGAAGCTCAATTTTGAAAAAAAAAACAGTTCATCACTTTGCAAACCCAGATTTGAAGCTCAGTTTTGAAACAAAAAAAAAACAAAAAGCCTAAATCTGATGGATTTAAGACTGAGTCCTTGTCAATAGAACCACCCAGAAATTGATAGAACGAAGAAGAGAAGAACAAGGGGGTTATGGCACCGGCAGCTTGCCTGGGATGGCAGATCCTCGCCGGATCAGAGCTCGAGCACGAACAATGGTGTAGTCTCCTCGTCTTCCAGCACTCGCTGGCTCGAACCACAACGACGAGGTCGCCGGCTAGATGAAGCTCGCCCGAGAACACGAATTTAGATAGAGAGAGAAGAGAGTGAGAGATAGAGAGAGAGAAGAGAGTTAGAAGATGAGTTAGAGAGAGAAGAGGGTGAGAAGATAGGTTAGAGAGGACTCATATGTGTAATTACTAATGTTGACCGAGGGTGTTTTCGTCATTTAACAAAATATGACTAACAGAGTTGGACGGACATGGGCTATCTGTTATATTTCGGTAACAATTGAGTATGTATTGGTTATAAAAAAAGATTGAGGTAGGTATCGGTTAATCGTGTAAAGTATGGGGTATGTATTTGTAGTTTACCCTTATTTGAAATGAGATAGAATACATCTTAGTGCATCCGAAACAATAAAGCCGGACCACAACTGGATAGACATAGAATGGGCTTCTCGAGCTAGCCAGTGGGCTGCTCCGTTCGCTGACCTAGGAATATACTCGAGTTTAACATCCTCGAGAATAAAAAGGAGAGACCGACAGTCGTCAACTAATCGGCCCAGAGGGGAGAAAACTTGGTGGGTTCCCTAAATCAGATGTACCAGGTATTGAGCGTCACTTCGGACAATGACTCTTGGGAGATGTGTCGCTTGAATCAATTGTAGTGTTAGTCTTAGTTCCTGTAGTTCAATCCTAAATGTCCAAATGTATATATCATCGTTAGCAATAAAATTAAAGCGGCTTTATATTACTTATGTGTTGGAGTAATATATCGATGTCTGCTCTGATCTATGCCCACAATGCGAATAGAACCATAGATCGAGATAGATCACACTCGATGGGTCCCTAGTCAACAAAGCTTCCCTAGAAGCGACTAGTTTGAAAGATGGCTCTTTATGGCTTACGTTCTGTTAGTCATTGGAATGGGATTCCGGAGTCTGATCATAGATATCATGTGGGACATGATATTGGACGACCCGACATGAATATGTGCCATAGATCAAGTCATGAACATATTCATTGTCGTAGCTTGTCATGTATCCTTAGACCAAGGAGTCTTTGTGATTGATATGTAGTCAACAACTGAGTTTGACCTGAGCCTAACGTTGTCCGTAACAGGGCTTCCATAACTGCCAGGATTGGCTTGGGGACGGGCTACATAAGTGACACGAAAGACTGCTAAGGGATTTATCCCTCATACTAAGGTATGAGAAAGATATCGGTTCTCGGCCGCTTGATCGAGAGTGACTGAAAGAATAGCATGGCCATGCACATGATACTGGGTATCATATATTCAGTCATCTCACATATCAAGGAACAGTGATTGAGACTAATAAGGATGACGGCTCTATGCCTTATCTCAATCAGGATATCGGAGATAAAAGGATAATGACAGGGACGACGGAAAGGTTAGAATCGACATGGTCGATTCGTTATGCAGTGTCAGGCAATACTAAAGTCTCGTTAGTTGCCACTTAAATAGGATCAAGTAACATGGTATTTTATGTTGATCTATTGACATGCATAAACCTAAAGGTCACACCGGAGGATGAAACTCATTGACACATTTATGGAGAATGGCCAAAAGGGAGTTGTCTCGGGACATGACTAAAACTGGGTTTTGGGTCATGTGCCCGTAAGTGAATAGGACTTTACGGATCGAGACAAGGCTTGGAGTCTTGGGATTGATCGCGTCGGATAATGTTGGACATTTCCGGTATGGAATGCTTGGAGGCGATGAGTGAATCACGGGACCTCGTTGGAAATGGTCATGGGCCATGTTCCAAGAGGCCCATGAAAGGCCCATGGAACTAATTAATCAAGTCTTGATTAATTAGTACTAAGTAAGCAAGACAAGGATTAAGGTGTTGGTGATTCACCACCTAACCCAATCTTGTCTTGCCATATTTTGTCCTATTTACACCTTACTTGTCACCATGCTTATCCCATGCCTTTAGTTGGACAAGTATGAGGTTTGTTATGTTTGAGTCATCCTTTTTCAACATAACAAACACAAGACAAGAATAGGAAACACAACTTCTCTCCCCCTTCCCTTGCAATTTCGAGTTTGGCAAGCTCTCACCTCCATTTTTGTGTTCTTGAGTCCTCAAAGAGAAGAACTACGTGGCTTTGATTCTCATGTTGATATGTAGGTGCCTTTGAGATTCAAGCCAATCGTTCGTTACCCGGTGTTCTTGTTTTGGTAAGAACTAGTGCTGAATTTTTCTCTTGTGAATCCATTCTTTGTTAGTTGTTTCATGGTTTTAATCGTCTCTTGGTTTTCCTTGATTTTCCGCTGCGAGTTGGTTCATCTCCAACCCTACCTCGAGACCCAACAGTGGTATCATAGCCGTGCTACCTTCGGGATTCACAAGACGGTGTTCAAAGTTTCGGTTTTGCTTGAAAGTTTCTTTTTTTGGCATGTTGTTTTGCTAAATTGTTTGATAACATGTTTTAAATTCTTGTTTATGGATTTAATGCATGTAAAATGAATTTTTGAAAATTATTTAAAATCTGAAATTTTTGAATTTTTTATTTTATTTTTCGGGTCTTGGGAGCGGGACTCTCGGGGAGCCGAAACCGGGACCGAACGGGGCTCCGTTGGATGGAGCTAGGCCAAGCATGACCATTGGATGGTTGATATGCTAAGGCTAAACCTTTTTGTTAGTTATGAAGAGTTTGGAACCGTCATGACGAACTCAAAGATCAAATGTTCAAAAGTTTCATTTTTGAACGGTTTCGATAAACCGAGCATCAAAATTTTTGAAACTTGGCTATTAAATAAAACCGGAAAATCGCATGATGTTTGATAACATGATTGTTTGATAACACGATGTGTGATGTGATGTTGGCATGGTGCACATTATAGCCCCGAGCTCGTTTTAATTATATATCGCTTTTCACGGCCTGCGAGTCGTTAGAGTTAGCGTGTAATTATTCTTTCAAGGTGTGGTCGTCGAACCACTTATTTGTAATATTTATTTATTCCCGACCTGCGATTCGTGTATTCAATTGTAATATTTTGCTCAAGACGAAGAAAGGGCGAAAAGGTCATTTGGTGGCTTTTCGGGTGTTGGCATCGGCTTGGAGTCGATGGAGCTCAAGAAGCTAGTGGGAGTTAGTTTAGGGGGCTATTATGTGCACATTTATCGCTTTATGCTTGGTTTATTTTATGCATGATTAATTCTATGTGTTTTAGAATTGCATGCTTAACTTTATTTACCGAGCATATCACTTCACATGCAAAGATAAAATTGG
Organism: Erodium maritimum; assembly: GCA_963921825.1. Lineage (NCBI taxonomy): Eukaryota > Viridiplantae > Streptophyta > Magnoliopsida > Geraniales > Geraniaceae > Erodium > Erodium maritimum. The sequence continues at coordinate 21,214,910 of OY997596.1, forward strand.
AATTTTAATCCTTGTTTATGAGCCCTTAAAACCGTCATTACATTAGATGTAGTTGACGGGTTCGAAGGAAGAATTACATTGGATGTAATTGGAGGCATCATTACATTTGGAATGTAGTTGATGTGCTCATCGCATCTAGGATGTGCCAAAAGTTTTAAACACAACCGGACAAGTAAAAACGGTCATGTCCGATACCTCCCAATTCTATACACCTTACTACCTCCCCGTCCTATGGGTGTCGTGCGCCTTAGCGGAGCATCCATGGGAAAGCGGGGTAGTAGGTTTGGACGACATATGTGGGTGTCGTGCGCCTTAGCGAAGCTGTCACGCCCCAATTTCAGCGAACCGAACTCGGGACGCGAACTTTTAAAAACATGAACACTTGAAACCTGTTTTCAATAAAAGCTTTGACATTTCCATTTACTTCTCAAAATAATAGTATTTACAATACAAAAACGTCCCAACAAGTGGACAAGGTACAACATCCGTCACTAGACTCAACAAAAGTAAAGACCAGACTCCGCTCCAAGCTCCATGAACTTCAAGAGCTCACCTAGTCCGTCCGGTGATCAGTACCTGTAGGAAAAGCAGCTAGGGGTGAGCGTTCGCTCACCTCCACGGATAACAGACTGACTATGGCATAATTAGCAGAAAAAGCCAGTAACACTAAAACCAAACCCGACGCCGGGACTACAGTCCCCAACTCAAGTACTCAACTGACCCACAACCCGTCACCTTCCTCAACAGACTCGACACTCGATAAAACAGTGTAGACCCAATACAACTATCGACGACCTCCTCAAGGACTCGAACGAAACGACACAACACCAAACAAGATCACAAAGGATCGCACACCAACTGCTTAGTAACCAATCTCAATCAGGTCAGGGTTCGACCTATCGCAATTCCTCGACACGAAGTCGGATCAGGCTGTCGACCTTTCAAACTCGCAATTCCTCGACACTAAGTCGGATCAGGCTGTCGACCTTTAAAACTCGCAATTCATCGACACTAAGTCGGATCAGGCTGTCGACCTTTAGAACTCGCAATTCATCGACACTAAGTCGGATCAGACTGTCGACCTTTAAAACTCGCAATTCATCGACACTAAGTCGGATCAGGCTGTCGACCTTTAGAACTCGCAATTCATCGACACTAAGTCGGATCAGGCTGTCGACCTTTAGAACTCACCACCCCAGGTAACCACAATCACAATCACAGGCAAGTTCAATCACACAGGCACTCAAGGCCCCTCAAGACACCTCAACAGTCAAGACTCGGGTTCAACAACCCCACGGGCACTCACTGCCACTCAAGACACCAAATTAAATACACGGCTCTCATGGCCACCCCGACTCAACAATTAAATACGGGCTCTCAAGGCCACCCAAACTCAACAATTAAATACGGGCTTTCAAGGCCACCCAAACTCAACAATTAAATACGGGCTCTCAAGGCCACCCAAACTCAACAATTAAATAAAACGCACGACAACCTCCGGCATACTCGATGCCTCCAACGGTCCTAAAATCACTAGTTTCACAAACAACCTCCGGGCATGGTCATATGCCTCCAGTAATTCAATTATCGCTAAGTTCTCTGTTCCTACGACACTACTAAGTGTCACATGCTTTTCTCTTAAACGCTACAGTCCCGTATCATGCTTTTCTAATATTTAAATAATTCTACTCAACCCACGACACCCCGGTGTCACATGCAATTCTACTATTAACTTTCCCTAATCAGGGCCGAGATCCGGCTACTTTTCCCTACCTCGTATACAATCCCAAAAGCGCTCCAACAACACCCGAAGCACACTCAGTCACTCGCCGAGCTTCCCCTTGCCTCGGTCCGTAGCACGATCTAAAAGAACACAAATTTAAAGTACTTTTAAACTAGTACGAATAAACCAAAAATTTACATACTTAACGCCCAAACGTAACCCCGACAATGTCGGTCACTCCCAAACTTCCCAATTATTCGATATTGCCGAAAAAGGACCCGTAAGGGCCAGATTCGCCCGACATGGCGAATCTGCCCGGTTTTGGTTAATTGCCTTCCGGGGCTCCAAAAGCCCCCATTTTCGTTTCTACGGTCTTAGAATATTTCAAGGAACCCAACGCACTTGACGGAATTGAATTCCGACTTCTAAGTCAATTAATTAACGTTTAAAGTTTCCCAAAACCCGTTAATTACAACTTCTCCAAATTAATTCCAAATTTCGATTCGATTAGGAATAAGTGGTCCGGGGGACGTTTTAAACCACCCGAACATTAAAACCCGAGCAACCGAGCACGTGGGCCCCACCCAAGAGGCTTGGCCGAGACCCTAGGGTTTGAGGGAGGGGCTCGGCCACCAAGTGGTGGCTGCTGCCACCTCCGGCCAGCCACCACATGGCCGGCCGGCCACCACCCACGGTGGCCGGAGCTCCTCCCGAGCCTCCGGTCACCGGAAAACGTGAAATTAAACCCCCCAAACACCTCTAAAACGTCTCCAACACCTCCCCACACTCTACACAACCCTAAGCCTTAGTTTATAACCAAACCCTAGCTCTTGAAAATAATCAAAACGAGAATCGGTTCGGGTATTACCGTAGAGGAGAACGAGGGGAACGGGATTGCTCTTTGCTTTGACTCGATCCAAGGGCTCGATCACAAACCCTAGCTCAACCTCCCTTCTTCTCTCTTCTTCTCCTTCTCCTTCTCTCTCTAAAACCTCTCTTCTAATTTCTAATTTAATTAAACTAACAACAAAACTAACTTTCTCTCCCTTAATACCCCATACTCGGCCAACCCTCTCCAACCACACCTTTTCCCTCCAAAAATTACACCACCATATACTTGACAAGTGTCAAGGTGGGTCCCATACCTTTTGGAAAATATCTAGTTGATATTTTCCAATCAGATTCGCGAAAAACGGACGTTTCGGGCCCCGAACGGGCACTTTTCCCAAGAAATTTTTAAACTGGACGGGCTTCAAGGAAACGGCCCAACTAAGACCGCTACGACGAAGGCTATGCTTTTCGGGTCCAAAACGGTCCTCGAATGGACCAAAACGTCGCTCGGGTGACTTTTCCAGCGAAAAATCAAACTTTCCCAAAATGACCAGAAAGTTGCCCTGAGTCCCCCGTAACTCATTTTAGTCGATAACGGGGTCAACTTAAGTCCGGCATGACCCTCGGGGTCAATTTAAGTTAAGTTAAGTGTCTGTCTTAAAAATTTTAAATTTTCCTGTTTTTCGCAGGTTTGACTGACGTTGACCGGAAGTGGTTATTACAGGAGCACCTACATAGTGGCGGGTCATAGTTGAAAATTGGTGGACCCAACTACGATTCTCAGCTAGGGTTGAGAAAGGGTATCATATAGGGTAAGCCGTGTACTTAAGTACATACCCTAGCCAAGAGTCACATTGGATGTGATTGGACGGGGTCCTACCTACATAGCTCGATTGAGTGGTGAGCCTTCGTTCAGCTTGACCGAGTGAATCAAGGATCTTAATTTCAGATTCTAAAGGTTTAGAATCGATTGTTGGTGTTTAAAATTGATCTTCATAAAATTTATTCAGTTTACTGATTTAATTTTATCTGTTGTAGATCAAATGGCAAATTCAGCGAACATTAATAGTTTGTCATTAAAAACCATGCTTGACAGGGTCAAGCTAAATGGGACAAACTATTTGGACTGGTACAGAATTTTGAGGATAGTCCTCAAGTCTGAACGCAAAGAACATGTCCTTGACAAGGCTGTCTCTAAGACCACATCAGAGTTACATGAAGTGTCATTAACTGGTGAGAAGAATATATCAGGGATCTGGGATCCAAGGATATTCTGATGGTCAACAAGGGAATTGGAAGTGGCAAGGGTGGGGCCCATGCGCACTTGGCAGGAAAGATGAGACACCTGAGAATGTCTGCTTCTACTGCCAACAGCCTGTTCATTGGAACCGGGATTACAGGAAGTTCACGGTTGATCTGAAGAAGGGCAGTGGGACTGCGCCTTCATCAAATAGCCTGGATGATCTGAAGAAGGGCAGTAGGACTGCGCCTACATCATGAAACCTAAATGATCTAAGGAAGGGCGGTGGGACCGTGCCTTCATCCGGTATTAACTCTATAGAGCTACATCTCTCTACTTCCAAAGATTCATGGGTATTAGATACCAGGACTGAATCTTACACATGCACTAATATATGGTGGCTGGAAGTAGGAAAGGTTTGGAAAGCACGAAGTGGACCTTAGAGTTGTGGCAACTGTTGTAGGATCCATGAGTCTTGCTTTGCCAAGTGGCCTTGTCTTAGTATTGTATAATGTACATTGCATACCTACTTTTAGTAGGAATATTATATATGTATCCGTGTTTGACAAGGAAGGATATAATGTTAATATTGGAAATGGAGTTTTCAATGTTCTATGCAATGATATGTTTTATACTAGTACTGACTTGGTTGGAGTATTGTACATATTAGATATGGGTAACTATGTCTCAAGTTCTATATATTACGTTAATACCAAGAGGTCTAAATCCAACGATTTAAACCTAACTCTGTTATGACACTGTCATTTGGGCCGCATAAACAAGAAGCGCCTATCAGCCAGTGTTCTAAAAGTCTGGCCTAGGCGGAGATTAATTGGTGTCTAGGCAGGGATTTTTAGAAATCCGACCCGATATTAACAACTCGGGCGGTTCTAGGTGGATTTGAAAAAATCGGGTCAATCCCCACCTAATCGGGGATTAATCGGTCCTAGGCGGGGATTAATCGGTGTCTATGCGGATTTTTATCTTTTTAGGAAAATATCATATTAATTTTCATTTTTTATTACTAGTTTTATTTTTATATAATGATTTAAAAGATAAGAATGTAACAAATATATATTTTTTGTATTTTTAAATGTTTTTTTTACTATTTTTTCATAATAAATTTTATATTTTATTCATACATGTATTATAATATTTGTTAAGAAAATAAAAAAAATAGAAAAATACAAATCCGATTAATCCTCGATTAATCTCTGACTAGTCTCCGATTAATCCTCAAAAGCCCTAGCCGCCCGACTAACGTCTAACATTTTTTAGAACCTTTCTATCAGCACTTCAGAAGTGCGGGCTTTCAAGTTCATTCGAATTCCATTCGATCGATAGGTGCAAGGTTTGTTTGATGGGAAAAATGACTAAAGTGCCCTTTATCGATCGCGATGAAAGGGCGGGTGTTATTGGGGCTGATACACTCGAATGTGTGTAGACCAATAAGTTCACTTGCCATGAGGGGTTTTAGCTACTTTATCACATTTACTGATGATTACAGTAAATATGGTTGTGCCTATTCGGTGAGACATAAGTCTAAAGCTTTTGATAAATTCAAAGAGTTTAAGACTAAAGTAGAAAACCATCTCGACAAAGGTATTAAGGCACTTCGATTGGATCGAGGTGGAAAATACTTGACCACAAAGTTATTAGATCATCTAAAAGATAATGGGATCCTTTTGGAATGGACTCCTCTTGGGACACTATAGTTGAAAGGTGTAGCCAAACGGAGAAATCAGACATTGTTAGACAATGGTCTGTTCCATGATTAGTTTGATTGATCTCTCAATCTCCTTCAGGGGTTATGCTATAGAGACGACTGCATTGATAGTGAATCGGGCTTCGACGAAGGGTGTGGAAGGGACACCATTTTAAAAATGGTACGAGATGATGTCCTCTTTGTCCTTCCTAAAGATTTGTGGTTGCGAGGCTTATGTGAAACATTTGGTTTCGACTAAGCTCGAACCAAGATCTGAGATATGCACCTTCGTGTGGTATCCCAAAACAACAAGGGGATACTACTTCTACAGTCCTAGTGAGAACATGGTGTTCGTCGCTTGGGGTGGGGTCTTTATGGAAAAGGAGTTTTGTTTCCAAAGATGTTATTGGGAGGACTGTGCATCTCGAAGAAATTCAGGATGGTACAGATCTGTCTAAACCAATTGACAACCCAGTAGAAAGGAGCCAGAGATTGTCGTAGAGTAAGAACCAATTCCTGTTACAATTCCGGAAGGTCCAAGGCGATTTGAAAGGATCAATCTTCCACCTCCAATATATGGTATCCGGAGGTGACAATGAAGTCATGGTGGATCACGATGATCCAGCCACCTTTCAGGAAGTCGTGGATGGGCCCGACTCCGAGTTATGGCTGGGAGCCATGAGGGAGGAAATGCAATCCATGTCGGACAACCGAGTCTGGGAACCGGTTGATCCCATCAATGGTGTGAGGACCATTGGATGCAAATGGATCTTCAAGGTGAAGATGGACATGGACGAAAACCCTCTGACCTACAAAGCTCAACTGGTGGCGAAAGGTTATAGGCAGATCCAATGGATTGACTATGAGGAAACCTTCTCCCTAGTGGCTATGGTCAAAATCGATCCAAATTCTTCTTGACATTACTGCGTATCATAATTACGAGATATGGCAAGTGGATGTCAAAACCGCTTTCCTAAATGGAAATTTGACTGAGTACGTTTGTATGTCTCGACCCAAAGGTTTTGACGATCCGAAGAATAAGGGAAAGATTTATAAGTTGTTGAAATCCATTTATGGATTGAAACGAACTTCTCGGAGTTGGATCCTTCGTTTTGATGAAGCTATAATTGGACTTTGCTTAATCAAGAGCGAGGATGAATCTTGCGTTTATAAGAAGGCTAGTGGGAGCTAAATTACCTTTCTGGTTCTCATTGAAAACGACATCCCAACCTTGCACGAGACTAAAGCTTGGTTGAGGAAGTGTTTTTCAATAAAGGACATAGGCGATGCTTATTATATCTTAACGATTAAGATATGTAGATATCGCACCAAGAGGGTCTTGGATTTAAGTCAGGGAACCTATGTGAACAAGGCACTGAGTAGGTTCTTAATGCTCGATTCAAAGAAAGGACTCTTACCCACTAATCATGGCATTCATCTCAGCAAGACTCAGTGTCCTAAGACACCTGATGAGCTGAAAAGGATGATGAGAATCCTATGCGCCTGGGGGCAGGATCGATCATGTATGCCATGACATGTATGAGACCTGACGTCTTGTAAGCCTTATGTTGTACCAGTAGACATCAGTCTAACCCGGGAAAAGATGATGTTGAGCTAGTCGTCGAAGGATAAGTAGACGCTGGTTTTCCAAGACAAATCCAGATGACTTTAGAAGTCAGTCAGGATATGTGTTTATGCTGAATGTCAGAGCTTTAGCTGGAAGAGCGTAAAGCTAGATACCATTGCCGAATCTACAACAGAGGCCAAGTACATGGATATTACAGAGGCAGCTAAGGAGGCTATGTGGATTTGTAAATTCACGGCAGGGTTGGGTGTAATTAAAAACCCATCCAGCCCGGTGAATCCATTTTGCGGCAACACAAGGGCCATTGCGCAAGCTAAAAGCCCAGATCGCATAACAAACCCAAACATGTACTACGGCGTATCCACCTAATCATAGAAATACTGAACTGAGGTGAAGTGAAGATAACCTATATTGCAACAGATGATAACATAGCCAACCCTTTGACTAAGGCAGTGTCGCTGCCTAAACATGTTAGACATGTAAAGTCGATGGGGACATATTGGAGTTTAGATTGGAACTAGGGAAAGTGGGAGATTGTTAGTCTTAGTGCCTATAGTTCAATCCTAAATGTCCAAATGTATATATCATCGTTAGCAATAAAATTAAAGCGGCTTTATATTACTTATGTATTGGAGTAATATATCGATGTGTGCTCTTATCTATGCCCACAATGCGAATAGAACCATAGATCGAGATAGATCACACTCGATGGGTCCCTAGTCAACAAAGATTCACTAGAAGCGACTAGTATGAAAGATGGCTCTTTATGGCTTACGTTCTGTTAGTCATTGGAATGGGATTCCGGAGTCTGATCATAGATATCATGTGGGACATGATATTGGACGACCCGACATGAATATGTGCCATAGATCAAGTCATGAACATATTCATTGTCGTATCTCGTCATGTATCCTTAGACCAAGGAGTCTTTGTGATCGATATGTAGTCAACAACTGAGTTTGACCTGAGCCTAACGTTGTTCGTAACAGGGCTTCCATAACGGCCAGGATTGACTTGGGGACGGGCTACATGAGTGACACAAAAGACGGCTAAGGGATTTATCCCTCATACTAAGGTATGAGAAAGATATCGGTTCTCGTCCGCTTGATCGAGAGTGACTGAAAGAATAGCATGGCCATGCACATGATACTTGGTATCATATATTCAGTCATCTCACATATCAAGGAACAGTGATTGAGAATAATAAGGATGACGGTTCTATTCCTTATCTCAATCCGGATACCGGAGATAAAAGGATAATGACAGGGACGACGGAAAGGTTAAAATCGACATGGTCGATTCGTTATGCAGTGGCAGGCAATACTAAAGTTTCGTTAGTTGCCACTTAAATAGGATCAAGTAAAATGGGATTTTACGTTGATCTATTGACATGCATAAACATAAGGGTCACACCGGAGGATGAAACTCATTGACACATTTATGGAGAATGGCCAAAAGGGAGTTGTCTCGGGACATGACCAAAACTGGGTTTTGGGTCATGTGCCTGTAAGTGAATAGGACTTTACGGATCGAGACAAGGCTTGGAGTCTTGGGATTGATCGCGTCGGATAATGTTGGACATTTCCGGTATGGAATGCTTGGAGGCGATGAGCGAATCACGGGACCTCGTTGGAAATGGTCATGGGTCATGTTCCAAGAGGCCCATGAATGGCCCATGCAACCAAGGCCCATGGAACTAATTAATCAAGTCTTGATTAATTAGTACTAAGTAAGCAAGACAAGGATTAAGGTGTTGGTGATTCACCACCTAACCCAATCTTGTCTTGCCATACTTTGTCCTATTTACACCTTACTTGTCACCATGCTTGTCCTATGCCTTTAGTTGGACAAGTATGGGGTTTGTTATGTTTGAGTCATCTTTTTTCAACATAACAAACACAAGACAAGAATAGGAAACACAACTTCTCTCCCCCTTCCCTTGCAATTTCGAGTTTGGCAAGCTCTCACCTCCATTTTTGTGTTTTTGAGTCCTCAAAGAGAAGAACTACGAGTCTTTGATTCCCATGTGGATACATAGGCGTCTTGGAGACTCAAGCCAATCATTCGTTACCCGGTGTTCTTGTTTTGGTAAGAACTAGTGCTGAATTTTTCTCTTGTGAATCCATTCTTTGTTAGTTGTTTCATGGTTTTAATCGTCTCTTGGTTTTCATTGATTTTCCGCTGCGAGTTGGTTCATCTCCAACCTTACCTCGAGACCCAACATGTAGAGCCTGCCAGATTTCCATAGCTTCAGCAGACTCAGGCCCCAACATGCCTAAGCCCGTACCGCTCATACCATCCAGGGTTTATCCTGTCTCCGTTCTGCAGATCCATCCCCATCCAAATTGTCCGGAATCGGCGAAAGTTGCACCATCTACATTGATAGTCGACCAAGCCGTGGGGGAGGGGTGGGTGGGCTCCAACTCCCGTTTGCCTGCATTGGGGTGCAGTCATCGGTTTTACTCGGCCATTGTGAGCCTCGGACCAGCTGGATTGGTTACTGAGAACTGTGGCTATAATGCTATGAGTGGAGAGGATGTTGTCCCAGACCTTCCCATTTCTTGCTTTACATACTTCCCATAGTATCATTGCCATCTTGCTCTTAGTCTTCAAATCTGGCATATTCAGTACCAAAGATAGCCAGTCATGTAAGTTCCATAGAGGGGGGATAGGAACATGTGTACCCGATACTTCCCAAACGGCCTTGGCAAAGGGACAGTAAAGGAGGAGATCGGCCGCAGTCTCCTGGTCAGACTGGCAGATCGGGCAATTGCTCCATATCGGGACGAATTTAGTGCGCAAGTTGACTGCTACTTGGAGGGTACCTGACAGCACCCGCTAGAGGAAGATCTTTGTCCGCGGTTGGATATCTAGGTCCCATATGCTCGTCCAGACCATTGCCCCCACCGAGATGTTCCATCGGCCATTTTCCCGAGAAAGAGATCTATACCACTCCTTGACTGAATAAACACCCCGGATGTTGTACTTCCACGACCATTTGTCTGTGTGGTGGGGTAGGGGAAATGGGACCTGCAGTATATCCTCAACTATACCAGGGGGAAGTTTTGTTTAAGTTTCGGTATGTCCCATGACGTACCCTGTGTCGAGGCTAACTCTAAGACCTTCATGTCTGGGGTAAGGCAAGTATGAGTGGGATGATTGGCTCGTTCCCTCATAGCCAAGGGGTACCTTCAACCAAGGTTGAGCATCTATCCCCAATAGTGTGAATCAGCCCATGCCGAAGTACAGCTTGAGTAGCCCGGATGCTGTTCATATCTGACTTGGGTTATTACCCCCGCCTGCAGATAAAAAGTCCCCCTTTGGAAAATACCGAGCTTTGAAAAGGCGAGCCACCAAACTATCTGGTTGAGTCAGGAATTTTCATCCCATTTTGGCCAACATGACTAAATTCACATCTTTCATATCTCGGAAACCCATTCCTCCATCCTCTTTTGGCCTGCAAAGCTTCTTCCAATCCTGCCAGATAATTGGTTTGTTTCCCCAGGGGGTTCCCGTCCACTAGTACCTTGCTAACGCAACATGAATTTTGTTTATGGACTCCCGAGGTAGTAGGAATATGATCATTGCATATATCGGCATGGCCTGAAGCTCTAATCTTATCATCACCTCTTTTCCTCCTGCTGATAGCATATGTCCATCCCAAGACCCTATCTTAGTCACGACACGGTCGCATAAAAACTGGAGGCTCTGGCCTTTGCGTCTTCCCAACATATTCGGGACTCCTAGGTACATGGATGGACCAGATATCTCATGAATGCCTAATATGCCGCAACAAGTTGCCCAGTCCTCCTGCGAAGTATTGCTACTGAAAAATATTGAGGATATGGCCTTGTTGACTACCTATCCCGACAGTTGTCCGAAGGAATGCAGAATTTGATGGACTTGTTCAGCTTCGTTCCTGTCGGTGCACAAAATATAACAGTCATCTGCGGAAAAAAAATGTGAGACACAACCGGGGGCCCCCTAGCGACTGATACCCCATGTAGATTCCCATTCCTTTAAGCATTCGGGAGAGACCTTCCATACAAAATAGGAAGAGGTAGGAGGACAAAGGGTCTCCTTGACGAATCCCCCGACCAGCTGTAAAGGGGGCAGTATTCTTTCCATCTGAGCTAACTGTGTACTGGATGGACCGCATACAAGCTAGTACCAAAGATCTCCACCCTATGCCGAGGCCAAAAGCACTCATAATGGATAGCAAGAAAGACCACTCCACCCAATCGTAGGCCTTGCTCATGTCCAGCTTAAGAGCCATAAATCCTCTCTGCCCTTGAGACCGGCGTCTGAGTGAGTAGATGATCTCGTATGATATAAAGACTTCATCTTGTATATGACGACCTGGGGCGAATGCTCCTTGATTAGTGGATATGATTGGGTCCAAGAGTGGTTTAAGTCGGTTGGCCAGAACTTTGGACATGATTGGGAAGATGACATTGCAGAGGGCTATGGGTCGAAGATCTGCGATTTTCCTAGCCACTTTGTTTTTTGAGATCAAGACGAGGGTAGTCTTGTTGATATCATAATCAATATTGCCAGTTGCCACCGCAGACCGAACGAATTCTATAACCTCATGACGCAAAATATCCCAGTAATGTTGGAAGAAGAATTTCGGGTTAAGGCCATCTGGTCCTGGGGATTTTAATGGAACCATCTAGAAGACTGCCTTTCGAACCTCAGCGTCCGACACTCGTTTCGTCAATCCTATACTCTTCTTCGAGGATATCAGGGTAGGAACTGCCATGGGGAGGTCGTAATCCTCAATATCTCCTGCAGTGAAGATTTTTGTAAAATAGTCCAGCACTAGTTCCCTCATGCCCGTATGCCATTGCATTTCCACTCCCTCATCATTAACCAGAGATTTGATTTTGTATTCCTATCTCCTTCTCCAAACCAATGTTGTTTTTCCCGTTGACGCCAAAACTCCTCCTGTTTTGCTAGAGCTCGATTGTACTGTTTCTGAATTGCAAGTCTGTGCCTGATGCCTTGTCTGTCAGTTCGACAATTCAGTTCAGCCAGTTTTTGTTGGAGATATCGAATTTGGTTGATGTTGTCCCGAAACACAATCTGCCCCCATTCATCTAGGGATGCACCGATATCTTTTATGGGTGCTTGATGTGGCGATCCCCGGGTTTACCCCATTCATTTTGGATTAGGGTACCACATTCTGGGTGTTCCAGCCAGACATTCTCAAACCAGAATTGCCGCTGCCGTCGTTCTGGAGTTTCCTTTTGAAGTTGGAGTATGATAGGCATGTGACCTGACGTTGAAAACCCCAGGTTTTGCAGAGAAGCATCAGGGTACCGAGCCCTTTCTTGTGGTGATATGAAGGCCTTGTTGAGTTGTATTTCCAGTCTAGACTCTGGATCTTGTCCCCTTGTCCAGGTGAATTGGTACCCTTGCAGTGGTAACTCTGTTGGGTCTCGAGGTAGGGTTGGAAATGAACCAACTCGCAGCAGAAAATCAATGAAAACAAAGAGACGATTAAAACCATGAAACAACTAACAAAGAATGGATTCACAAGAGAAAAAATCAGCACTATTTCTTACCAAAACAAGAACACCGATTAAGAATGATTGGCTTGAGTCTCCAAGACACCTACGTATCCACATGGGAATTAAAGTCACGTAGTTCTTCCCCTTGAGGACTCAAGAACACAAAAATGGAGGTGGGAACTAGCCAAACCCGAAATGGTAGGAGGAAGGAGAAAAAAAAGTTGATTCCCATTTGTGTCTTGTGTTTGTTATGTTGAAAAAATATGACTTAAACATAAAAAACCACATACTTGTCCAACTAAAGGCATGGGACAAGCATGGTGACAAGTAAGTTGTAAATATGACAAAGTATGGCAAGACAAGATTGGGTTAGGTGGTGAATCACCAACGCCTTAATCCTTGTCTTGCTTACTTAGTACTAATTTAATCAAGACTTGATTAATTAGTTCCATGGGCCTTGGTTGCATGGGCCTCTCATGGGCCTCTTGGAACATGGCCCATGGCCATTCCCAACGAGGTCCCGTGATGCGCTCATCGCCTCCAAGCCTTCCATACCGGAAATGTGTTAGTCTTAGTGCCCGTAGTTCAATCATAAATGTCCAAATGTATATATCATCGTTAGCAATAAAATTAAAGCGGCTTTATATTACTTATGTGTTGGAGTAATATATCGATGTGTGCTCTTATCTATGCCCACAATGCGAATAGAACCATAGATCGAGATAGATCACACTCGATGGGTCCCTAGTCAACAAAGCTTCACTAGAAGCGACTAGTATGAAAGATTTCTCTTTATGGCTTACGTTCTGTTAGTCATTGGAATGGGATTCCGGATTCTGATCATAGATATCATGTGGGACATGATATTGGACGACCCAACATGAATATGTTCCATAGATCAAGTCATGAACATATTCATTGTCGTAGCTTGTCATGTATCCTTAAACCAAGGAGTCTTTGTGATCGCTATGCAGTAAGAAACTGAGTTTGACCTAAACCTAACGTTGTCCGTAACAGGGCTTCTATAACGGTTAGGATTGGCTTGGGGACGGACTACATGAGTGACACGAAAGACGGCTAAGGGATTTATCCCTCATACTACGGTATGGGAAATATATTGGTTCTCGGCCGCTTGATCGAGAGTGGCTGAATGAATAGCATGGCCATGCACATGATACTGGGTATCATATATTCAGTCATCTCACATATCAAGGAACAGTGATTGAGAATAATAAGGATGACGGCTCTATGCCTTATCTCAATCAGGATATCAGAGATAAAAGGATAATGACAGGGACGACGGAAAGGTTAGAATCGACAGGGTCGATTCGTTATGCAGTGTCAGGCAATACTAGAGTCTCGTTAGTTTCCACTTAAATAGGATCAAGTAAAATGGGATTTTACGTTGATCTATTGACATGCATAAACATAAGGGTCACACCGGAGGATGAAACTCATTGACACATTCATGGAGAATGGCCAAAAGGGAGTTGTCTCGGGACATGACCAAAACTGGGTTTTGGGTCATGTGCCCGTAAGTGAATAGGACTTTACGGATCGAGACAAGGCTTGGAGTCTTGGGATTGATCGCGTCGGATAATGTTGGACATTTCCGGTATGGAAGGCTTGGAGGCGATGAGCGAATCACGGGACCTCGTTGGAAATGGCCACGGGCCATGTTCCAAGAGGCCCATGAAAGGCCCATGGAACTAATTAATCAAGTCTTGATTAATTAGTACTAAGTAAGCAAGACAAGGATTAAGGTGTTGGTGATTCACCACCTAACCCAATCTTGTCTTGCCATACTTTGTCCTATTTACATCTTACTTGTCACCATGCTTATGCCATGCCTTTAGTTGGACAAGTATGGGGTTTGTTATGGTTAAGTCATCTTTTTTCAGCATAACAAACACAAGACAAGAATATGAAACACAACTTCTCTCCCCTTTCCCTTGCAATTTCGGGTTTGGCAAGCTCTTACCTCCAATTTTGTGTTCTTGAGTCCTCAAAGAGAAGAACTACGTGGCTTTGATTCCCATGTGGATACGTAGGCGTCTTGGAGACTCAAGCCAATCATTCGTTAACCGTTGTTCTTGTTTTGGTAAGAAATAATGCTGAATTTTTCTCTTTTGAATCCATTCTTTGTTAGTTGTTTCATGGTTTTAATCGTCTCTTGGTTTTCCTTGATTTTCCGCTGCGAGTTGGTTCATCTCCAACCCTACCTCGAGACCCAACAAAATGTCCAAAATTATCCGACATGATCAATCCCAGGACTCCAAACCTTGTCTCGATCCGTAATGTCCTATTTACTTACGGGCACATGACCCAACACCCAGTTTTGGTCATGTCCCGAGACAACTCCCTTTTGGCTATTCTCCATAATTGTGTCAATGAGTTTCATTCTCCGGTATGACCCTTAGGTTTATGCTTGTCAATAAATCAACGTAAAATCCCATTTTACTTGATCATATTTAAGTGGAAACTAACGAGACTCTAGTATTGCCTGATATTACATAACGAATCGACCCTATCGATTCTAACCTTTCCTTCGTCCCTGTCATTATCCTTTTATCTTCGATATCCTGATTGAGATAAGGCATAGAGTCGTCATCCTTATTATTCTCAATCACCGTTCCTTGATATGTGAGATGACTGAATATATGATACCTAGTATCATGTGCATGGCCATGCTATTCTTTCAGTCACTCTCGATCAAGCGGCCGAGAACCGACATCTTTCTCATACCTTAGTATGAAGGATAAATCCCTTAGCCGTCTTTTATGTCACTCATGCAGCCCGTCCGCAAGCCAATCCTGGCCGTTATTGAAGCCCTGTTACGGACAACGTTAGGCTCAGGTCAAACTCAGTTGTTGACTACATATCGATAACAAAGACTCCTTGGTCTAAGGATACATGACAAGCTACGACAATGAATATGTTCATGACTTGATCTATGGCACATATTCATGTCGGGTCGTCCAATATCATGTCCCACATGATATCTATGATCAGACTCCGGAATCCCATTCCAATGACTAACAGAACGTAAGCCATAAAGAGCCATCTTTCATACTAGTCGCTTCTAGTGAAGCTTTGTTGACTAGGGACCCATCGAGTGTGATCTATCTCGATCTATGGTTCTATTCGCATTTTGGGCATAGATCAGAGCACACATCGATATATTACTCCAACACATAAGTAATATTAAGCCGCTTTAACTTTATTGCTAATTATGATATATACATTTGGACATTTAGGATTGAACTACGGGCACTAAGACTAACACTCTCCCACTTGCCCTAGTTCCAATCTAAACTCCAATATGTCCCCATCGACTTTACATGTCTAACATGTTTAACTAGCGACACTGCCTTAGTCAAAGGGTAGGCTATGTTATCATCTGTTGCAATAGAGGTTATCTTCACTTCACCTCAGTTCAGTATTTCTATGATGAGGTGGATACGACGTAGTACATATCTGGATTTGTTATGCGATCTGGGCTTTTAGCTTGCGTAATGGCCCTTGTGTTGTCGCAAAATGGATTCACCGGGCTGGATGGGTTTTTAATTACACCCAACCCTGCCGTGAATTTCCAAATCCACATAGCCTCCTTAGCTGCCTCTGCAGCATCCATGTACTTCGCCTCTGTCGTAGAGTCAGCAATGGTATCTTGCTTTACGCTCTCCCAGCTAAATCTCTGTCATTCACCGTAAACACATATCATGACTGACTTCTAAAGTCATCTGGATTTGTTTTGGAAAACTAGCGCCTACTCATCCTTCGACGACTAGTTCAACATCATCTTTCCCCCGGGTTAGACTGATGTCTAGTGGTACAACATAAGGCTTACGAGACGTCTGGTCTCATACATGTCATGGAATATATGACCCATCCTACCCCCAGGCGCATAGGATTCTCATCATCCTTTCAGCTCATCAGGTGTCTTTAGTACACCGAGTCTTGCTGCGATGAATGCCATGACTAGTGGGTAAGAGTCCTTTCTTTGAATCGAGCATTAAGAACATACTCAGTGCCTTGTTTACATAGGTTCCCTGACTTAAATCTAAGAGCCTCTTGGTGCGATCTCTACATATCTTAATCCCTAAGATATAAGAAGCATCGCCTAAGTCCTTTATTGAATAACACTTCCTCAACCAATCTTTAGTCTCGTGCAAGGTTGTGATGTTGTTTTCAATGAGAACCAGAAATGTAATCTTGCTCCCATTATCCTTCTTATAAACACAAGATTCATCCTCGTTCTTTATTAAGCCAAATCCAATTATAGCTTCATCAAAACGAAGGATCCAACTCCGAGAATTTCGTTTCAGTCCATAAATGGATTTCAACAACTTATAAATCTTTCCCTTATTCTTCGGATTGTCAAAACCTTTGGGCCAAGACATACAAATGTACTCTGTCAAATTCCCATTTAGGAAAGCGGTTTTGACATCCACTTTCCATATCTCGTAATTATGATATGCAGTTATGTCAAGAAGAATTTGGATCGATTTTGACCATAGCCACTAGGGAGAAGATTTCCTCATAGTCAATCCATTGGATCTGCCTATAACCTTTCGCCACCAGTCGAGCTTTGTAGGTCAGAGGGTTGCCGTCCATGTCCATCTTCACCTTGAAGATCCATTTGCATCCGATGGTCCTCACACCGATGATGGGATCTGTCACGCCCCAATTTCAGCAAACCGAACTCGGGACGCGAACATTTAAAATAATAAAACATTTTGAAACCATTTTCATTAAACCACTTTAAAAACACCATTTGTTCAACAAAATAATATTACAACTTAAAATACGTCCCAACAAGTGGACAAAAGTATGGTATCCGTCGGTAGACTCAAAATAAACCCAGAATCCCGCTCCTAGCTCTTCAAGCTTCAGAAGTTCACCTAGTCCAACCTGCGAGCGGTACCTGTAGGAAAAGCAGCTAGGGGTGAGCGTTCGCTCACCACCACGGATAACAAACTGACTACGGCATAATTAGCAGACAATGCCGGTAACACCAATAACAATGTCAACACCGGGGAACACTGTCCCCAACCCAAGTACTCTGACTGAACATACACCCACTGTTACCTTCTTTGACCAACTCAACACTCTGACACGTAAAGTAGACCCGACACAACGATCACGACCTCTTCCAAGGACTCAAAAGAAGGCTACGCAACACCAAACAAGATCACAAAGGATCGCACACCAAACAAGATCACAAAGGATCGCAAACCAGCTGCAAAGAACCATCTCTGTCTCTCGCCCTTTCCGATCTCAGTCGGGCCAGGCGGTCGACCTGTCTCAGTAACTTCTCTGTCCCTCGCCCTTTCCGATCCCAGTCGGTCCAGGCGGTCGCTGTCTTACAACTTCTATGTCCCTCGCCCTTTCCGATCCCAGTCGGTCCAGGCGGTCGACCTGTCTTACAGCTTCCCCCGATCCCAGTCGGGGAGCTAGCCCACAACCTCTCCGCCTCTCCCGATCCCATTCGGGAGGCTAGCTACACCACACAACCTCCACCATGATCAAGTAACCAAACACAATCACAAACAAAGTTCAACAACCAGTAACAACACAGGTTCAATACTCACAGGCACTCATGGCCACCAAGACACCAACAGTAAAACTCGGACTCAACAGCCCCACAGGCACTCACGGCCTCCCAAGACACACAAACAGTAACTCACGGGCTCAACAACCCTACAGGCACTCACGGCCTCCCAAGACACACCGCCAATCAGGACACGGGTTCAACAACCCCACGGGCACTCATGGCCTCCCAAAACACCAAAGGTACAGACACGGGTTCAACAACCCCACGGGCACTCATGGCCACCCAAAACACCAAAGGTAAAGACACGGGTTCACCAACCCCACAGGCACTCACGGCCTCCCAAGATACACCAACAGTAAAGAAACGGGTTCCACAACCCCACGGGCACTCATGGCCACCCAAGACACCAACAGTAAAGACACGGGTCCACCAACCCCACAGGCACTCACGGCCTCCCAAGACACACCAACAGCAAAGGCACGGGTTCGACAACCCCATGGGCACTCATGGCCACCCAAGACACAACAGTAAGACACGGGCTCTCATGGCCACCCAAGACACAAATACACAAACAACCTCTGGCATAACCAGTGCCTCCAACGGTCCTAATATCAACGGTTTCACAATCAACCTCCGGGCATGGTCATATGCCTCCAGTACTCCTAATATCGATAAGTTCACAATCAACCTCCGGGCATGGTCATATGCCTCCAGTAATTCTAATAACGCTAAGTTCTCTACTCCTACGACACTACTAAGTGTCACATGCATTCCCAATATTCGCTACGTTCCCGTATCAGGCTTTTCTAATAATTGCTACGTTCCCGTATCATGCTTTTCTAATATTCGATAACCTAAACAACCCACGACACCTCGGTGTCACATGCAATTCTACAGTTAACTTTCCCTAGTCATGGCCGAGATCCGGCTACTTTTCCCTACCTCAAGGCGAACCGACAGGTTCGTCCCCTAGCTGCTGGCGTCCTGGCTCGCTACCTCCGGTCTTCTCTTCGATTGAAGCCGGACTCTAAAACAAAGCGAAAGCCAAACTCAAAAACAAGTCCAAAGTCGAATTAAACGTTACGACGGTTTCGATTAAATTCAACAGTTGCCTTTTAATTCGAGCGGCTAAGAGCGGGATTAAACGAAGAATCGGGTTCGAGTACTCGAGCCCCGAGCACAAAACCCGGTGCGTGGGTTTCGAGACACGGTTTCCCGAGGCACTGATTCCGCGTTCCGCTGTTAAAACCCATCCTAAGTCCGTTTCAACAGTCCGGTTATTCGTTCCACGCTCAACAGCACAAGGTCCATTTTAAATCTAATCTGATTGTTCTCTTTAATTCCATTTTCTAAAACCAAAGTTTTATTTCCGACGATTTCAGTCCCAAAACCATAAGATCAACTTTTAAAACCAAAGTCGTTTTAGTTTATTTTCCTACCAAATTTGTTTCTCAAACTCCTCAATTCAAGACCGTTTTCACACAACCAGACGGATCCACAAGATCTGTTTCAACAAAGACCATATTCGACAGCAGTTCGAAAAGCAAAACCAAAGGGAGAAGGAGGACTTTGATCGGAAACTGAACGGTCACCGGCAGAAACGCCGGCGACCGTGGCCTCACCGTAGGGAACAGAAAAAGGGCGGCGGTGCGGTCTTGAGGCGGCGAAGCACGGTGGCCTCTCGCCCGTCTCAGATCTGGACCCGACGACGGGGCTCGGGTTCGAGGGTTCCGAAGACGAGAAGGGGAGGAGGCGGCGGGGGCGGTGGTTACGGATGCCGTGAGGGAGGCGAGGCGGATACGAGAGAGGGAGGGCTCGGCGGCGGCGGTCGTGTCCGGAGAACTCTCCAGATCGGAGGAGAGGAGGGCACCGGAGCTCGCTGCCGGCGTCTTGGGGTTGGACGGGCGAGATCGACGGTAGGAAGATGGCCGGAGAGGACGGCTCTGGGCGGAGGTGTTCGAGAAGGTGAGAGGGAAGGAACGGAGAGTGGGAGGCAACGTGGCCGGAGCTGGAGAGAGGGTCGCCGGAGAAGATGAAGATGGGAGAGAGAGAGAACTCGGGAGAGAGGCTGCGTGAGGGTTGAAGAAACGAAGAAGAAGAGGAATGCATCAGAAACCCTAATTTTAGGGTATTAAAAGGCGGGCCAGGCTTGGGCCTCAGAGGCGGAATGGGCCGCTCGACCCAAACGTGAAGAAGAGGGCTGGGTCTGGCCGGGTTTGCTTGTCAGGCCTGGTCCGACTCTTACATGGATTGCATTTCCTCCCTCATGGCTCCCACCCATAACTCGGAGTCGGGGCCATCCACGACTTCCTGAAAGGTGGATGGATCATCGTGATCCACCATGACTTCATTGTCACCTCTGGATACCATATCTTGGAGGTGTAGGACTGATCATTTCAGATCGCCTTGGACCTTCCGGAATTGTAACATGAATTGGTTCTTACTCTACGACCATCTCTGGCTCCATTTCTACTGGGTTGTCAATTGGTTTAGACGGATTTGTACCATCTTGAATTTCTTCGAGATGCACATTCCTCCCAATGACGTCATTGGAAACAAAACTCCTTTTCCTAAAAGACCCCACCCCAAGTGACGAACACCATGTACTCACTGGGTTTGTAGAAAGTATTATCCCTTTGTTGCTTAGGGATACCCCACGAAGGTGCAGATCTCAGATCTTGGTTCGAGCTTAGTCGAAACTAAATTTTTCACATAAGCCTCGCAACCACAAATCTTTAGGAGGGAAAAAGTGGGCATCTTTCCATGCCATTTCTAAAATGGTGTCCCTCCCACAACCTTCGTCGGAGCCCGATTCACTGTGAATGCGGTCGTCTCTAGAGCATAACCCCATAAATATATTGGGAGATCAGTCCAACTAATCATGGAACGGACCATTGTTTAACAATGCCTGATTTCTACGTTTGGCTACACCTTTCAACTATAGTGTCCCAGGAGGAGTCCATTCCAAAAGGATCCCATTCTCTTTTAGATGACCTAATAACTCTGTGGTCAAGTATTTTCCACCTCGATCCAATCGAAATGCCTTAATACCTTTATCGAGCTGGTTTTCTACTTTAGTCTTAAACTCTTTAATTTTTTAAAAGGTTCAGACTTATGTCTCACTAAATAGACATAACTATATTTACTGCAATCATCAGTATATGTGATAAAGTAGCTAAAACCCCTCCTGGCAATTGAACTTATTGGTCTACACACATTCGAGTGTATAAGCCCAATAATTCACCCGCCTTTTCACCGCGATCGATAAAGGGCGCTTTAGTCATTTTGTCCATCAAACAAACCTTGCACCTATCGATCGAATGGACCTGAAAGCCCACACTTTTGAGGTACTGATAGACACTTCTTGTTTATGCGACCCAAATGACAGTTTCATAACAGAGTTAGGTTTAAATCGTTGGATTTAGACCTCTTGTTATTAACGTAATATATAGAACTTGAGGCATTGTTACCCATATCTAATATGTACAACCTTCCAACCAAGTCATTACTGGTATAAAACATATCATTGCATAGAACATTGAAAACTCCATTTCCAATATTAACATTATATCCTTCCTTGTCAAACACAAATACAGATATAATATTCCTACTAAAAGTAGGTATGAAATATACATTATACAATACTAAGACAAGGCCACTTGGAAAAGCAAGACTCATGGATCCTACAGCAGTTGCCACAACTCTGAGGTCCACTTCGTGCTTTCCAAACCTCTCCTACTTTCAGCCACTATATGTTAGTGCATGTGTGAGATTCATTCCTGTTATCTAATACTCATGAATCTTTGGAAGTAGAGAGATGTAGCTCTATAGAGTTAATACCGGATGAAGGCATGGTGTCACCGCCCTTCCTTAGATCATCCAGGTTTCCTGATGAAGGTACAGTCCTACTGCCATTCTACAGATCATCCAGCCTATTTGATGAAGGAGCAGTCACACTGCCCTTCTTCAGATCAGTCGTGAACTTCCTGTAATCCTGGTTCCAATGACCAGGCTATTGGCAGTAGAGGCAGACATTCTCAGGTGTCTCATCTTTCCCGCCAAGTGCGCATGGGCCCCGCCCATGCCACTTCCAATTCCCTTGTTGACCATCAGAATATCCTTGGATCCCAGATCCCTGATATATTCTTCTCACCAGTTAATGACACTTCATGTAACTCTGATGTGGTCTTAGAGACAGCCTTGTCAAGGACATGTTCTTTGCGTTCAGACTTGAGGACTATCCTCAAAATTCTGTACCAGTCCAAATAGTTTGTCCCATTTAGCTTGACCCTGTCAAGCATGGTTTTTAATGACAAACTATTAATGTTCGCTGAATTTGCCATTTGATCTACAACAGATAAAATTAAATCAGTAAACTGAATAAATTTTATGAAGATCAAGCTTAAACACCAACAATCGATTCTAAACCTTTAGAATCTGAAATTAAGATCCTTGATTCACTCGGTCAAGCTGAACGAAGGCTCACCACTCAATCGAGCTATGTAGGTAGGACCCCGTCCAATCACATCCAATGTGACTCTTGGCTAGGGTATGTACTTAAGTACACGGCTTACCCTATATGATACCCTTTCTCAACCCTAGCTGAGAATCGTAGTCGGGTCCACCAATTTTCAACTATGACCCGCCACTATGTAGGTGCTCCGCTAAGGCGCACGACACCCACATATGTCGTCCAAACCTACTACCCCGCTTTCCCATGGATGCTCCGCTAAGGCGCACGACACCCATAGGACGGGGAGGTAGTAAGGTGTATAGAATTGGGAGGTATCGGACATGACCGTTTTTACTTGTCCGGTTGTGTTTAAAACTTTTGGCACATCCTAGATGCGATGAGCACATCAACTACATTCCAAATGTAATGATGCCTCCAATTACATCCAATGTAATTCTTCCTTCAAACCCGTCAACTACATCTAATGTAATGACGGTTTTAAGGGCTCATAAACAAGGATTAAAATTCCAATTTTATCTTTGCATGTGAAGTGATATGCTCGGTAAATAAAGTTAAGCATGCAATTCTAAAACACAGAATTAATCATGCATAAAATAAACCAAGCATAAAGCGATAAATGTGCACATAATAGCCCCCTAAACTAACTCCCACTAGCTTCTTGAGCTCCATCGACTCCAAGCCGATGCCAACACCCGAAAAGCCACCAAATGACCTTTTCGCCCTTTCTTCGTCTTGAGCAAAATATTACAATTGAATACACGACTCGCAGGTCGGGAATAAATAAATATTACAAATAAGTGGTTCGACAACCACACCTTGAAAGAATAATTACACGCTAACTCTAACGACTCGCAGGCCGTGAAAAGCGATATATAATTAAAACGAGCTCGGGGCTATAATGTGCACCATGCCAACATCACATCACACATCGTGTTATCAAACAATCATGTTATCAAACATCATGCGATTTTCCGGTTTTATTTAATAGCCAAGTTTCAAAAATTTTGATGCTCGGTTTATCGAAACCGTTCAAAAATGAAACTTTTGAACATTTGATCTTTGAGTTCGTCATGACGGTTCCAAACTCTTCATAACTAACAAAAAGGTTTAGCCTTAGCATATCAACCATCCAATGGTCATGCTTGGCCTAGCTCCATCCAACGGAGCCCCGTTCGGTCCCGGTTTCGGCTCCCAGATCTCTGATATATTCTTCTCAGCAGTTAATGACACTTCATGTAACTCTGATATGGTCTTAGAGACAGCCTTGTCAAGGACATATTCTTTGCGTTCAGACTTGAGGACTATCCTCAAAATTTTGTACCAGTCCAAATAGTTTGTCCCATTTAGATTGACCCTGTCAAGAATGGTTTTTAATGACAAACTATTAATGTTCGCTGAATTTTCCATTTGATCTACAACAGATAAAATTCAATCAGTAAACTGAATAAATTTTATGAAGATCAAGCTTAAACACCAACAATCGATTCTAAACCTTTATAATCTGAAACCAAGATCCTTGATTCACTTGATTAAGTTGAACTAATGCTCACCACTTAATCGAGCTATGTAGGTAGGACTCCATCCAATCACATCCAATGTGACTCTTGGCTAGGGTATGTACTTATGTACACGGCTTACCCTATCTGTTACCCTAGCTCAACCTCGGGCTGAGAATCGTAGTCGGGTCCACCAATTTTCAACTAAGGCCCGTCATTATGTAGGTGCTCCGCTAATGCGCGCGACACCCACATATGTCGTCCAAACCTACTACCCCGCTTTACCATGGATGCTCCGCTAATGCGCACGACACCCATAGGACGGAGAGGTAGTAAGGTGTTGATGATTGGGAGATATCGGACATGACCCGCTTTTACTTGTCCGGTTGTGTTTAAAACTTTGGCACATCCTAGATGCGATGAGCACATCAACTACATTCGAAATGCAATGATGCCTCAAATTACATCCAATGTAATTCTTCCTTTGAACCCGCCAACTACATCCAATGCAATGACGGTTCTAATGGCTCACAAACAAGGATTAAAATTCCAATTTTATCTTTGCATGTGAGGTGATATGCTCGGTAAATAAAGTTAAAGCATGCAATTCTAAAACACATAGAATTAATCATGCATAAACTAAACCAAGCATAAAGCGATAAATGTGCACATAATATCCCCCTAAACTAACTCCCACTAACTTCTTGAGCTCTATCGACTCCAAGCCGATGCCAACACCCGAAAAGCAACCAAATGACTTGTTCGCCCTTTCTTCGTATTGAGAAAAAAATTACAATTTAATACACAACTCGCAAGTCGGGAATAAATAAATATTACAAATAAGTGGTTCGACGACCACACCTTGAAATAATAATTACACGCTAAGTCTAACAGCTCGCAGGCCGTGAAAAGAGATAAATAATTAAAACGAGCTCGAGGCTATAATGTGTTGGGTCTCGAGGTAGGGTTGGAGATGAACCAACTCGCAGCGGAAAATCAAGGAAAACCAAGAGACGATTAAAACCATGAAACAACTAACAAAGAATGGATTCACAAGAGAAAAATTCAGCACTAGTTCTTACCAAAACAAGAACACCGGGTAACGAATGATTGGCTTGAGTCTCCAAGACGCCTACGTATCCACATGGGAATCAAAGCCACGTAGTTCTTCTCTTTGAGGACTCAAGAACACAAAAATGGAGGTGGGAGCTTGCCAAACCCGAAATTGCAAGGGAAGGGAGAGAGAAGTTGTGTTTCCTATTCTTGTCTTGTGTTTGTTATGTTGAAAAAAGATGACTTAAACATAACAAAACCCATACTTGTCCAACTAAAGGCATGGGACAAGTATGGTGTCAAGTAAGGTGTAAATAGGACAAAGTATGGCAAGACAAGATTGGGTTAGGTGGTGAATCACCAACACCTTAATCCTTGTCTTGCTTGCTTAGTACTAATTAATCAAGACTTGATTAATTAGTTCCATGGGCCTTGGTTGCATGGGCCTTTCATGGGCCTCTTGGAACATGGCCCGTGGCCATTTCCAACGAGGTCCCGTGATTCGCTCATCGCCTCCAAGCCTTCCATACCGGAAATGTCCAACATTATCTGACGCAATCAATCCCAAGACTCCAAGCCTTGTCTCGATCCGTAAAGTCCTATTCACTTACGGGCACATGACCCAAAACCCAGTTTTGGTCATGTCCCGAGACAACTCCCTTTTGGCCATTCTCCATAAATGTGTCAATGAGTTTCATCCTCCGGTGTGACCCTTAGGTTTATGCATGTCAATAGATCAACGTAAAATCCCATTTTACTTGATCCTATTTAAGTGGCAACTAACGAGACTTTAGTATTGCCTGACACTACATAACGAATCGACCCTGTCGATTCTAACCTTTCCGTCGTCCCTGTCATTATCCTTTTATCTCCGATATCCTGATTGAGATAAGGCATAGAGCCGTCATCCTTATTATTCTCAATCACCGTTCCTTGATATGTGAGATGACTGAAGATATGATACATTTGGACATTTAGGATTGAACTACGGGCACTAAGACTAACAAACTCCTCCCTGCATGAGTACTATGGGGTACGCATTACCCCCCCCCCCCCCTTCTGACGGCCGAAGGATACTACTGAAGTCGCCCATTAACACCCACTCTGTTAGAGCCTCAGCCGTAGCCATAGGCGGATCTATGTGGTACCTAGGGGGCACATGCCCCCCTCAATTCTCTAAAATGCCATTCATGGTTAGTGTATTTTGTATACTTTTGTTTGAATATATATATTTGTTTATTGTGCCCCTCTTGAACTTCCTTTTATTTCTATTTTTTTTTCTAATTAAAAGTAGAAGTATCAACAAGTATGAAGTACCTATTCAGTATTTATATAAAAAAAAGGTAATTGATCAATATTTATCAAAAAAATAACTATGTAATAGTTACCTTAATATCTTTTTTTTACCATCTCTGTACTTCTATTTTTTAAAATTTTCTAATTCTATTTAGTTTGGGAAAATATATTCTTATTTAAGACATTGTCTAAAATTGTAGGCTACATCATTTTAATTTTTAAGTTTCATTTTTTTATGAAAATTGATTTTTTTTTTAAATTGTTATTTAATTTTTGAAAATTTATAAAATTACCCCTCTAGTTTCTGTCAATTTCCTAGTTGTGCCCCCTCAAAGGTTTAACATTATGTATTACCGTTGAAAAATTTTGGTGCCCCCTCACTGAAAAAGCTGGCTCCGCCACTGGCCGTAGCCACCGTCTCTACAGCCGCCGCCGACGCGTCCTTCTCCCAGGCCTCCACCACCGCAATCGCCTCAACCCCTTTCATGATTATGGATCTGGCTAATCGAGTGGGTACCTTTTATTTTCTTTAAGTTTGTCTTTGCAGGATCAATGCCTAGTGAGCAGAAAATCATGGATTTTTCCATGAGGAAATCCCGATTCATATATTGCCTCCTACTACTGATGCAGTCCTTGACCAGGTTTCGGAGCAGGACTTCCGATACCGTTTTCTCATCCCCCATCTTTTCTTCATGCCTTTATGGCGGCCTATATGGCACCCAATCCAAAACCGTCTGTGACGGTTATATTGCTAAAAAGAACTATGAACTTTTCGTTCTTTGTTTGTTCTTTTTCAGTGGTCAGGGAGCCTGTTTCTTGATGCACACCTCTATCATGATCTAATATTATTAAAATTCCTTACCTTTTTAGTAAAAAAAATCCTTAATTAATATTGAGGAGATTTATTTGATTAGTTGGACAAGACAACATAGAAAGAGAGCAACATAAAAAAAAAGATAATCTGAAAGAACCAAAAGAGGTCGTCGGTTTGAGAGAGAAAAGAGGCGGGTTTATGTGGTTGCTCAGTCTATTACTAGTTTTAGTCCTAACTCAGGGTTAGATATTAGTTTGGCATTGTTTTAGGGTTTGAATAGTTTAGGAATGGGACATTTCATCATTTGAATAAAATGAATTGTTAAAACGGACGAAATCAGATGGAAAAAAGGATTATGTTATCAAGTGTAAAAGTTAACATGATGTGTTTGTAATTTTCAAATGTCAATGTAGTTATATGAGAAACGTGTAGAAGTTACCGTAAATACCCTATAAACTGATGTGGAAGCCCCCCATGCTTTCTCTCAAAGAAAGCAAGAGTTTCTAATGGAGAACTGACGGTTTCCTATGGTGAGAAACCATCACGGTTCAGACTACTGCATCGTCTTCACAATAGGAGGGTAGTCGATTGCGATTGGAAGATGAGAATTTGTTTCGATTTAATACCTGAATTAACTTGTCAAGCACAAAATTCAAATCCAAATGTTCAACTAAGGCTAATAAAATTGATCAAATCTCTAAACAACCCTATGTTAACCTATTATAATTAACCTACCTGACTCCCAAAAGTATAGGGAGTCATAAAAACTAGAGAGAGTCTAAGAGACTTAGCTGACCCTAATTTTCTCTTTTCATGAGTGATCTCTGAAGTGTCGGCGCCGCCAAATACTTATCCTCCTTGATGAGAGCCAAGGACGTCCTCCTAAGGCTAGTGAGAGCTAAGGACATCCGCCTCTCTAGTTAACGTCAGGTACGAATCTCGTTTTCCCTCGTCGCTTTCGCCTTCCACGTGGCGGTCACCAGATGGAAATGGCTCGCAAAGTAACTAGAGTTATTCGGCTTGTGGTTTTGGGATCTGGGTGTTGGGACGGTAAGATGGAGTATCGTTCCACAACACCCCATATCGGGTTGGGTCGATCGGTGCCCATCAAGCGGAGCATCCCAGTTTGTTTCGAAATACATGATCTACCAGGAGGCGGTCGATCAGTCTCTTCTCCAGCTTTTCTCAAAGTTCCTTAGACAACTTCGATCTTGAGTTGGTTTTTTATTTCCCTTTTTTATATATTTTCTATGCCATTTTTCAGTAAGTTGTTATTGCCTACTAGTGTCTACATGATGCAAAATAGACTGTCTACAGGTTCAAGAACGCTCTAAAACCTTTGGGTTGTGGACTTATTTTGAAGCCCAAGATTGTTGATCCCGTTTCAATTATGATCGATACATATTATGGATAAAAATCATATTCTTGCCATTCAGAAAAAAGTTAAACAAAAAAAAAACTACGAAGTAAAGGAAATATTAGAGGCACGACCCATCATATTTAATCCGTCCTTGAAAATAATGACAAGATTCCTGAAGAAGAACCAAGGACATCTGGTTCCGCCACCGGGGGCAGTGGGGTTTCAAAGGGTTCCCGCTGTTACTGAAGCCCCTCCGACCCTACATGCAACCCACCAACATCGCCTTCAACCATATAGAGATCGGGATTCGGGCTATGAACATCCCAGGGGACGCCCGGACCCCAAGTGTCCGCGACCTAATAGCCTCCTCCATGGGCACCCAGGTAATTTCGGCGCCTTTACCGTTTATTAGGCGAGGGGACCACTTCCTGTGGATGAGGGTCAGACTGGAGGTGAACCAGCCGTTAAGGAGACATCTTCGTCTCCGTTTCCCTGGTATCATCCAGTCCTCGCTGATTGAGCTGCAATATGAGAAGCTGTCGGATTTTTTTCGTCGATGAGTTCGTCTCCGTTTCCCTGGTATCATCCAGTCCTCGCTGATTGAGCTGCAATATGAGAAGCTGTCGGATTTTTTTCGTCGATGAGGTCGGCTGACACATCGATTATCTGGATGTACGACTCACCTACCGGGGATTGGGTGAGAGGAGGCTCGTTATGATAATTCCATACAGGTACCAAGGCAATTGGATGTGGACCGCCTGCTGAAGACGGTCTGGCATCCCCCAAGGCACATCGAGGAAGCGGAAGTTGATGACCTCCTAACAGGGCTCTCCCTAAAGCCGATTGGTAGATCCGGGGGGAGTTCCCGGGGAAAAGCGAATCATGTACAACATCACCAGTCACTAGACCCCAGGAGGTCTCCACAAGGGAGGACCATGACCTGAAGTCTGGCAACATGGCTAAGACTGTCTCGGCATGGGCAGTCAACACATTGCAGGGAGGATCCCCGAGAGCATATAGGGGGCCGCCGGGGTTCACAAAGCCTGGCAACCTGGCTAACGTCCACTATGTTGGGGTGCTCTTTACCCGGACAGATATGCAGATGCCCTGGGTTCACAAGCTGGGAAGGATAAAGATCCTCAGGTTCTATCTGGAAATGCAGGTCCCATCAGAGCGAAGGCAATGAAGAATAGCATGAAAACGAGGAGCGAGCAACTGTATGCCAAAGAAACCTCTGGAGCTGCCGGGCTCCACACCAAGAGAGTATAAGTCGGGCAAGGTCGAGAAGGACCAGATGAATCTAGCGGAGGCAGGGCAACCTCCTATGCACGAATGAAAAGACCCGGCGGGGTGGGTCTGGCCATTGCTGGCTTATATCCACATACCCGGGACAGCTAGTGCTGGGAGGTCTCGGGAAGCCCGCATTCACAACTCTCTACGTTTAGTCGTTCTTCTATTATTATGTTTTTTTGCTGAAACTGCTTGTTTTCTGTTTTGATTTGGACAATTTTCTTTATGTCTCGTTGTTTTGAGACGTTGGTAAGGGGATGTCTTGAGGTATTGTCTACGATAACAAGTATACTATTTTTATGGGTCCATGAACGTTGGACTTGCCACGATCGGCCTAAACAAATATTTGGAACCCAGAACAGTTATAGTATACTCTATAGGATTTTTAATTTGCATTATGCACTTCTCTAGTTAGCCGTTTCAAAAAAAAGTTGGGGGTGACCGGGTGAGAGTGAGGCCTACACCGAGAGCATCTTATTGTAATTGTGACCTCATATCCAAGAACCAAAGAGGAGGTTACGATTGCAACCAGTTGTGCTCTCATGTGGATAGACTCCGAAACGTGGCACAAACCTATTGGTTGAAGGACATGTCATAAGGATAAGATAAAATGCAAGCAGACCACCAATCATAACGTTGTTCTTGTAAATTCCCTCACACTCCATTTATCACTCAAAAAACACATCAGATCACCAAACAGAACAGAACAGAGATGGCCTCAACCACCATGACCTCACTCGCCATGACCATGACAGCTTCTCCATTCCTCAGCGCCGCCCCTCCCGCGGCGGCGCGCCGGAGCGTCATTGTGGCCAGTGCCGCAAGAACACCGGCTGCTGAGGAGCTTAAGGTAACCAACCAGGAGATGAACGGGAACGGGAAGAGGAGGGAGTTGATGTTCGCTGCGGCGGCGGCGGCGCTGTGTTCGGTGGCCGGAATGGCGGTGGCGGATGAGCCCAAGCGCGGCACCGCCGAGGCTAAGAAGAAGTACGCACCTGTTTGCGTCACCATGCCCACCGCCAAGATCTGCCGCAACTAGTGAGCCGTGTCACGTCCTGTCTTTTCTTTTCTGTTTTTATTTTTATTACGTAAATGTAATAATATCTTGTCTTTGTAATTTCTGTCAACTATGTGTCTTCCTACCTCTTCAATTTAGCCATTTAAATTCATATATATTGTGCTCCTTAATTATCTAATTATAAATATTAAAAAACACTTCAAGTTGATGGTTGAAAATCTAATTATAATCATATTGTAACAAATATGCACTAGTTAAGCATGGAGAAGTTGTCGTATTGAAACAGCGGGAGATTTGACGGAGGTTGGATTGTGTTTCAAGGTTTAAATGTACCGATCGATTTGATTTCTGTTATGTAAACTGAATTGATAAATTAATCACATTTAAAAAGCATTACAATGAATTTACAAACCTTTGCTAGTATTTCATTTGAATCCAACACATGACCACAACACAATAAAACTAAATTTGACCATATAAATCCAAATAAACAATTTCTATTTACACAAATTAAACCTGTAATCAATACCAGTAACTTTAATTAAACTTGTAAACTATAACTTCACTATACGCCATGCTAGTGTATGAACCCACAGTTATTGCCTCATCAAGAGCACCTTGGAGAGATCTTCCCTCGTTTCTCCAATCTTACGTTGGAACATGAAGCTTCCACTTTTCCATGTTTCTTGTTCTCAAGTTTTAGATTTATATCTTTCATCAATATCTTGTGACATGGAAACCTCTTGCTGCAGTCCAATTTCACGGCTACTTTAGAAGCGCTGGTTCCTCTTATGTTTCTGTACTGAATATTGCTTATCTGAACGGCCGAGCCTTGATCGCGACATGGTTTGTTTTGATCACAATAATGCTGGTCGATGATTATAGGATTGTCCACGTTCTTCATTACTATATTTTGAAATACCACATTTTTCACATATCCAGATCCTCCCTACACATCCAAGTAAATATTTATGTAAATACCTGAATATTTGTACTTATGAAATAATTTTACTTAGCAAGGAAATTAGAATCATACCTGCCAAGTCTTAATTCTCACCCCATTTGTGCTGCCTAACAATTTAGCTCTGTTCACATACACATCTGATACATGAGCTTTTGCCTTTCCAGCTCCCAAGCTGCCAATACTGCAAATTAATTATAATTTTAAGATATGATTTACAATAATAAGGATTTGGATGGAGTTGACTTTAGGAATGAATTACCTAATCCCATGACCTGGGCCGCAAGTAATATCAGTGGCTCTAACATTCCTGGACCCACTGACTATGGAAATGCAGTCATCACCTAGTAAGTCAACAAAACCTAAGTTAGGGTTTAAGTAATTTAAGACAATTTAGGGAACCATGCATCCTAACTTATTTTGAGTTTTGCTTTGGCGATTCTAA
The DNA here is from genome assembly GCA_963921825.1 of Erodium maritimum. Taxonomy (NCBI): domain Eukaryota; kingdom Viridiplantae; phylum Streptophyta; class Magnoliopsida; order Geraniales; family Geraniaceae; genus Erodium; species Erodium maritimum. The sequence goes on from OY997596.1 coordinate 21,247,271, forward strand.
TTGAACTTGACTTTTGTTTGCACTTCCCAACTGTGATCTTTTCATTTTTAGCACAAACTATCAATTACCGTCTGTTTTGACGCAACTGTTAGAAAAATGTTATCGTGCATGTGACCAACACATGTCCAAAAACTAACGGAATAGTCAAAACAGATGGTAATTGATAGTTTGTGCATAAAATGGAAAAGTCAAGCCCGGTTAAGATCGCCAAAACAAATGTCAAAGCAGCTTAGGACCCATAGTTACCCCGACAATTTAATGTATAAGAATTTGGGTAATTAGTTTAGAGTACCTGTCCTGATGACACTTCTCTTTATTGTGATGTTTTGTGTTTGTGTGACATGAATCCCGTCGGTGTTGGGGCTCTTTCCAGGTGAAAGCACCTTGAGGTGCGCCGCTTCGACGTTCCTACATTTTTGGAAGGCGAGGTGCATTTGTTGCGCGTTTCTTATGGTTAAGTCGGATACTTTTAAGTTGTTGCACTGGTAGAACGTCACCGCCTGTACAATTAACAAAATGTTTAGTATATGTGAGGGGAAGGTGGTGAATTAGGTAATAGAGAAGGAATGGGTGAATAAGCATACTGTTGGTGCTTCATGGCATGGTTGGCGCTTGTCAATTTTGCATGATTTGGTCCACCAAACTTGGCCATTGCCGTTGATGACGCCTCCTCCTTGTACTCTCAACTTCGCTACGTTCTTGAACATTACCCAATGCCTCGTATCTTTCTTGTACGACGACCTCAAAACCGAAGCTCTTATTTTTCCGTAAACCTTGACGGTTGTGGTAGACCTGCATGGACCTTCGAAAGTGATCGGCTGCACATGATACACCTTGTGTTTGGGGACGACGAGAACGCCGTTTTTGCTGGCACAAGCCACTTTCCAAGCTCTCTTAAATGCCTGTGTATTAAGATACAATTCAAACACGAGAGATTAGTTAATCAAACAACCCTACTCTTGGATCTTGTATTTGAGTACGTACAGAAAAAAAAACCATCATATTGTCTTGTATATGATTGTTGGAATGTAAAACTATAACTGAGTGTTCATTAATCTATCAGTTTGAACCGTTAGTTGAGTCGGTTTCCTAATAACAATAGAATGAATAAGTACCCGAGTATTGTCTCCTTTGCCAGCTTTAGCTCCATAATCATCGACGGTGTAATAAGCTCTGTGCTTGGAAAGTCTAGCCCCCATGACACGAGACAACCCATCACCATCATCATTATTGTGGGAGGCAAGCGGATCCTCCCGAAGATGGGCATGGGAGGTGCAAGAGCTCATGGAGAAGGATGCGATGATGAAGGCGAGGAGAAGCATCGGGAAGGCCATCGAGTGTAGATGAATATTGGTGATGTTGTTAAAGAGAGAGAATGTGAGGATATAACGGTTACAAGGTATGGAAGTGATGGTGTGATTGTCATGTATTTATAGTGACTGATTTGACCAAATAATATTATTCAGATGTGTATAGGATTGGAACATCCTCGTCTGGAACAGTTAGTTATTACCTTAAATGTCAGTGCATTCTTGCTTGTGGTACGCGGAACGAATATTTGTCCGTACGAGTCATGTTTTGTTGGCCTTTTTAGGCACATCTGCGTCTAAAAATTCACTTTTCATACTACAAATTCACCTTTTCACGACAATATTGATGTTTCCATTTTAATAATTGTTAGGCATGATTTCTGGTATTTGGCGAGTTTGCACTGATAATTAATTACGTGGAAATCTAAAGGTTGACAAGTACATGAAAACCCAATCAACCTGAGACACACACCAAAGTGCTTTATCAACTAATTTAATTAACTATATCGATGACAACTTTGAAATTATTTTCAAAACGTTGACCAAATTAGAGGAACTGTGAAGGAAATGAGGAGCGTCGGTCAATTTGTGTAGGATTTGGGGAAGCAATTAGTTAGACTTTGAAGCGAAAAGAACCCTTTTCTTCTTTTACTTTCTCCATTTAATTAGTTGCCTAAGTTCTTTGAAACTAGTAACTTAATGACCGTTACTTTATTACATCAAGTTACTAATTTACCCACGGCTGCTTTTCTCTTTAAGAGAGTTTTAGGATTAATTTACAAACTTATTAGTATTGTTTGATGTAAAAGTTAATGGTACATTATTCTTGTATAGAAACGATGGCTAAAATGTAATTTTGTCCGTATTGTTTTTTTTATCAGCAAATTTTAAAATACCCATCTTTTAAAATAAATGAGAGGCAAAGGATAGCTCAAAATGGAGAATCCTCAAAGTTTACTCGTTTTGTTATCCCAATTATTTAATTAGTATGTCATTCACTAACTCTTCAAAATACAAGGTAAGATGTTGTTGAAGGATAATTTAGCTATTTTAAATTTTAATCGATCATGTGACTTTTATGAGATGAAAATATTTTATTTTTGTCACCTTCCATCCATTGTGAAAGGACTTAAAAATGTATAATGTAATAACAAAGTCAAACATTAATGAGAGAAACATGGGAGGACAATATTTCCGTAGCCAAATACAAGATAATTTAGTGTTTACGGGTCATTTGTGATGGGACACATCCCTAATTGACACTAAATTTAAATAACTTGCTCATTAATTTTTTTTGATAGGAACTTGCTCATTAGTTGATAAGAAAAGTTAAAAAAAATTGTATCTCATTAACTAAAAATGAAGATTAATATGACAACAATAAGAAAAACTCATCATGGTTGGAAAATCTAGGTATCAAGATCTTTACTTTTGTCTTTGAACCTCATAGTTGGAAAATTAGGGTATTAGACCTGTCTTACAGCTTTTACTTGGTTTCCAAGCTCGCACTTCCTTTTGGGTTATTTCGGTCGGATGTTTTTCCTTCTTCCCCGATGTGTGGGGGTTATATTCAGTGGATCCTGGCTGTATTTGTTGTTCAGATTTCTTGTAAGCCCCTCAGGCTGTTGAGGATTCTGGTGTGATGTTTCCACGGGAATGCTCTTTTTTTGTTCCATCACTTGCTCTCTATTTCGGAGACCATTTTATTTAAATTTGTTTTGCTGATAAAAGAAAAACAAAACAAAACAAACTGATGTACTTATAAAAACGATTACTAATTTAGTCAATATACGTATCATCAAAAGTACAAATGCTAAGGAGAGAGTTGGGTAGAGAGAGTTAGGAAAGACAGCACTACATTAGGTGAATTAGTGATTGAGTAATGAGAAACGAAGGTGAAGTTATGGTAAGAGAATGGAATTTGCGTGTGCTTGTGGATGTGTATTTACATGTACGTGAAAGGTAATTCAAAGTTGAGAAGAAGAAATGACCATTAATGCATCATCATGAGGTGCAATACTAGGCGTTCGTAAATGTGTTTATCAAAACATACCCATATATGATATATGATATATGATATATGATATATGCATGCACAAGGAGATATGGGCCTTGGAGTGAAATCCTTGAAAACATCACTTGCAGTTTCTTGTTTCCACTCCAATGTGGCTTCTTTGGCTGGTAAAAACTCCATCTTCATCTATTGCTTTTACGTTTAACTTACTCCTTGTACAGAAATTAAAACGTCCAAATATTGTTATATTTTTATTCTAAATGCTTATTTACGAAAAAGAAATTATGAATTTAATAAATAGATTACATAAGTACACTAAATTTATTATACTTTTCACTTAATTACATTGATTTCTATTTTCATTTTGAGAAGAAATGATACTATTATTACTGAAATGTAAAGTAGATCGATGAGCACATATCTGTACTCATCATACAGGTCATAAACAAAGAAACTAACATAATGCAATAACATGAAAATAAACTTTGTTCCGGACATAGGGGCGGTCGAAGGGGGCATCTGCGGTAACATCCTGAGATACCGATACAGCATACTTCTACCAAATGGCACTGGTCGAGCCAACCAAGTGAGAGGGGAATAATGGTGGACTGGCATCTCCCCCGGTAAGTCAGCGTGCGTCGTCCTCCCTGGAATGATACTTTTAGGGCTCCTGAACGCGGGATTGGTGACCCCGGACTGGTAGGGGAGACTCTTGTCGGCTGGTGATGGAACCAACGTCATCTATCAGCCAGGAAGGAGGTACAGCCGACCAACCCCTTCCTGGGCCTCCTCAGACTCATTCCTGGAGGTGGGGGTGCTTGTGGCCCCCCGCCGCCGCTACATATGAACCTCCATCTGACGTCGTCGAACCCTCTGATTCTTTCGGCTCCTCTTCTCTCTCCAGTCGTTTCTTCCCAGACAGAGACGGGTCATCCTCCTTTTCCAGCCATGCAAATGGAATGTCCTCAGTCCCAGTCTCGTAGGACCTAGCTCTCCCCTTTCCCTGCTCTTGCCGAGGATGTGGCGTGCGTGGATCCCGGGTACCCCCCTTGATCCCCCTTCCAGGTAAGCCCAATTGGTCCCTGGAGCCGCCTTCCCGTGTTTTGCTTTCTCGAGAGCGGACCTCGGATCTCCTGGGGCACGTAAGGAGTGTCCCTTGATTCCTCCAGCTATAGGGCATGCCAGAAACAAGTGTCCCGCACAGCTGCATCCAAAACAATGGTCTGGAAGATGTTCATACGATACTTGGACAAGTGTTCGTACCTGTGATTCCGATAACCGAAACCATATCTGACTCTGGATGGGGACTTGGATGTTGGCCCGAATCCGAACTTTCATGAAGTCTCCCCAGCAGCAGCATGAACTATCCACATCGACCGCCTAGCAGACCCCTAGAGCATTCCCCACTCGGAAACCCACCTCCTTGTTCCACGCACCCACCGGCAGGTTAGATACTCTAGCCCAAACCGAGAAGTGATGGAAGCTAAGATCTCCCACCTGCATGTGGGCCCTGAGATCTGTGAACAACACTATTGATTCCCATAATGCTCATGGCTCTCCTGCCAAAACTCTCGCCATTTCCCTTGCTGGCCTGAAAAAGAACGCCACTAAACCCCCTTCTAGGGGATTCACTTCTACTTTCATACCCCACAGGTCCTCCATTCTGACCACAAGCGACTTCCAAAAAAATTTCTTCGATGTTAGTACCTTTGCTGCCATTGCAAACAGGAATTGACCCCCAGCTTTGACAATATCCCCTGTAGGTACCACCACTTCCTTAATACAGAGTGACGACATTTTGGACCCTGGATCCCCCACTCGAGCCTCCGCTTTACGAAAACCCCTTGGTTCCGAGTCCGCCGGGTCCCCAGAACCGAATTGCCGCCCTGGCACCCGACCCGACTCCACTGGATCTTCCATCGGGTGGGTCCGATCCAGCCCGCCCCGCTCCCTCGGTCCATCGAACCCGCCCCGACTCTGCAACTCAGCCCGGGTCCGCACCACACCCGCCCCATAACGGGCCGCCCATGTGGCCACATCTCCCGGCCCGCCTCAAGCCCAACCCGGGTGGCCCACCTGTCTTCTCTCAGCCCGGCCCGCTCCCGCCCGAGGTACCCATCCCTCTGCACCTCTCCCGGCCCGTCTAGCATCCAGAAGCAGTCCAGTATCTCGGCCCACAACATCATTTCCCCGACCCAGTCCAACCTCAGGAACCCTAGGGTTCTCCCGGGCAATCCCCTTACCCTTGCTTCTCCCCCACGCCTGCGCCGCCGGCGACTCCACCGGCGTCACATCCGTGTCCGATGACACTACCACGGGGTCCAATACATTCTCCCCCGTGGCCGACCCCCCGTCCACGTCCTGTGCCTGCAGCACTGAAGGCCCCGCAGCTCTCTCCTTCGTCGACGGCCTCCCCGACTCCCGTGCCACCCTCAGTCGTGGTCCCCTCATTGGCTTCCAGCGCACCCGGCTCGCTCCGAGTGATACCAACCCCCGCCTCCTTGATTCCCCTCATCCGTTCTCTGAGCCGAGAACCTCATCAGAGAGGAGCCACCTTCCCTCGGCGATAGTGAAGCCGGATCCGTGAGCGACTCCCCATCTCCCGTCGCCCCTTCCGCCGCCTTCTCCTGCAACCCCTCTTCCGATCTCATCTCCTGTTTCTCGAGAGACCCACCGCCCTCCACGCAAGGATCCAATCCTCCCTTGTCGATCACCTCCCTGTTACCCCTGAACTCCTCCATGTCCGGCTCCATAAGCCACACAGAAGCGTTACCGGAAATACTAGACAACTTGGCCGCCGATGTTGTCATTGTTTGCCCAAAAAACACAAAACCTAACCCTAACAGAGAGAGACGACTGTGACTCCGTTATTATTACACTGATTTCTAAATTTTCTCATCTGACTATATTCTGCTTCCATTTTTTTTATAATTGTACTCGTTTAAAATAATAAATGACAAAAATAGCCCTAAAACAATTAAGGAAGTCGAAGAAAATACACGTGTATGTTTTATTTATTATATGAAAGAAATTATTACAAATTAATTTTTTGATGAGAAATTCAACACATGGTGAAAAATCAAGTCAATTGATTGCTATATGAGTGTTATTGTCATTTATTACCTAAATGAAGTAGGGCGAGAAATGTTTGAATTAAAGTGTACTTGGATAAGAAAGTTAAAAAAAAGAGTGAATAATGTAATAAATTAAGTGTGTTTTTGTAAGATAATTGTTTGAAAAAATATTTGCATATGATATTAATTAATGGTATCGTTATTTATTAAATAAACCACTGATCAAGTAATAGATTATTCAAATCCAAAAAAAAGCGCTCTGATAAATCTAGAGTTCAACCATAACTCTTCAGGGTTCAATCTCACCGTCATCGATCGACCTGATCGGAGTCGGTTCTTTCTTCTGCTCGCTGCACCGGTCATCTGGTTCTCACCGCCAACCCTTCATGTCCGGCATGCTGATGTTCTGACCACCGTGCTTCGAGTTTCAGAGTGTTCCTGCTGCGGTATCTGTACAGTGCATCCGGAGTGTCTTTCACCCCTGTTGATTGACGACAGTGATCACCGGACGACTCTTACGGATCACGCTTCGGATCGTCGGATCTCGCGTCGATTCGCAGTCGCGGATCGCCGGACAGGAAACGCTGTTGCGTTCTGCCAGCGGCGGGACGATACGCCTTGGGACAGATTGGTCGCCCTTTCCAAGGTATCTCGATCTCTCGGTTGTTTTGTTGCTGATCTTATTCGTGTTTGGGTTCTGTTCTATATTGTTCTCGTATGCTGACATTTTTATCATGGAACTGTCGTGGTTTGGGCGCGGATCACAACCGGCGTCAGCTTAAGGATTTGGTTGGTCGGTTTAAACCGGACATAGTTTTTCTCACCGAGACTCGTCATGTAGAGTCTCAGAACTCTCGCTCAAGGTTGGCCATTTTAAGGCGAATGTTGGGGTTTCATGGGGGTACAGGGATTCCCGGAGTTACCCCCCGGCAGTCCATGGTACTAGAGCACCATCGAACAAAGGTGGGGTTATCCTTCTCTGGTCGGATAGGTGTGTGGTGGACGTGCTCTCGGCCCAACAGTCACACATAGATGTTATCGTTCGGATCGGCCAGGAATTTCCTTTACGTTTTACAATGATCTACGGAGAACCGGTATGGGAGAACAGGCACAAGACGTGGGACAATTTGTGTCATCTGGCTACAATCCCAGCTCCGCCAGGCTGGGTTCTAATGGAGGACTTTAATGGTATCCTTCGGCCATCAGAAAAAAGGGGAGGCAATGCGTACCCTGTAGAACTCATGCAGGGGTTTCAACAGGTTATTCCTGCCATCAGGGTGGAGGAACTACCACTATAAGGGTACCAGTTTACGTGGACTCGGGGACATGATCCAGAGACCAAAGTGGAGAGTCAACTTGACAGGGCCTTCATATCTCCCCAGGCTAGAGCTCGTTTTCGAGACGCTTCTCTGTAAAACATGGGTGTTTCGACCTAAGACCATATGCCCATCCTACTGTATATACAAAAAGAGCCTCCAGAACGGCGTCAGGGGCAGTTCCAGTTTGAGAATGTGTGGTTAAAGCATCCTGAGTGTGGTTCCCTGGTACAAGCTGAGTGGGGCAGACCGAGGGATCGCCACATAAAGCATCATATCAAGGATATTGGTCAGTCTCTCGATGAGTGGGGTCAGATAGTCTTCTGGGATAATATCAACCAAATCCGCTCTCTTCAGAGGAAATTGGTTGAACTAAATGGTTGTACAGACATGCAAGGTATTAAACTCCGACTGGCTATACAGAAACAGTATAATCGAGACTTGACCAAATAGGAAGAATCCTGGCGTCAACGGGCGAAACAGCACTGGCTGGGAGAAGGAGATAGAAATACGAAGTTCTTCCAAAAGTCGGCCACGAAAAGGCAGGCAAGGAACAAACTCAAATTGTTGGTTAACGATGAGGGGGTGGAGATGCAGTGGAACACGGGGATGCGGGAGTTGATCCACTCCTATTTCGCCAACATATTCACTGTTGGGGATATTGATGATTACGACCTCCCCATGTCGGTTCCTCAAATGATATCCCCTGCTCAGAACCTACAGTTGAGAAAGCGGTATGAGATGCGGAGGTGCGTAAGGCAGAATTTCAGATGAGACATTCAAAGTCCCCGGGTCCAGATGGTCTCAATCCGAAATTCTTCCAACACTATTGGGATACCCTACGACCGGAAGTTATCGGGTTTGTACGATCGGCGGTGGAAACAGGGAACATCGACCATGATATCAACAAGACTACCCTTGTACTGATCTCGAAGAAGCATGGGGCGAGGAAGATTACAAAGTTACGCCCTATAGCCTTTTGTAACGTCATATTTAGAATTATGTCCAAAGTCCTGGCCAATCGCCTAAAACCGCTCCTGGACCCTATTATATCCACCAACCAGGGAGCGTTTGTACCGGGGCGCCACATTCAGGATGATATGTTCATATTATCCACTCACTCAAGCGCCGGACTCAAGGGCAGAGGGGTTTTATGGCCTTAAAGCTGGATATGAGAAAGGCCTATGATAGAGTGGAGTGGTCCTTCCTCTTATCCATGATGAGCACGTTCGGGTTCGATGTAGGGTGGAGGTCGCTGGTTCTTGCCTGCATGCGATCTATCCAGTACACGGTGAGCTCAGATGGCAAGCATACTGCCCCTTTCACAGCTGGGCGGGGGATTCGCCAAGGTGATCCTTTGTCTCTATATTTGTTTCTGTTCTGTATGGAAGGTCTCTCCCGTATACTCAACCAAGCTGAAAGGAACGGGACCCTTCACGGGGTTTCGGTGGCTAGGGGGCCCTAAAAGTCTCTCACATTTTCTTTGCAGACGATTGTTATATCTTCTGTAGGGCCGATATAGAGGAGGTTGCGCAGCTTAACCAAATCCTACAATCCTTCGGACAATTGTCGGGTCAGGTAATCAACAAGGGAAAGTCTTCCATTTTCTTCAGCACCAACACATCGCCAGAGAACCGAGCGGCATGTTGTGGCATTTTAGGTATTCAGGAGATTTCTGGCCCGCCTATGTATCTGGGGGTCCCGAATATGCTGGGTCGTCGCAAAGGTCAGAGTCTCCAATTTTTGTGCGATCGAATTGTAACTAAAATAGGAACTTGGGATGGCCAAATGTTTTCCGCAGGGGGAAAAGAGGTGATGATTCGATCAGTGCTTCAGGCCATGCCGATCTATGCCGTGAGTGTGTTTCTACTGCCGCGGGAATCCATCAACAAGATCCACGTTGCCCTAGCACGATACTTGTGGACGGGGAACCCTAGGGATAACAAATCGACTATCTAGCAGGACTGGAAGAAACTTTGTAGACCGAAAGAGGATAGGGGAATGGGATTCCGGGACATGAGAGATATGAACATAGCTAAACTGGCTGAAATGGGATGAAAGTTCTTGACCCAACCAGATAGTTTGGTCGCTCGCATTTTTAAAGCTCGGTACTACCCGAAGGGTGACTTTCTAACCGTAGATGGGGGTACTAACCCCAGCCATGTATGGTCGGGACTCCAAGTTACTCAAGATTTGCTTATACATGGATTGATTCTAACTATTGGGGACGGTTGTTCGGCTATGGTGGAGGGGTCTCCCTGACTCTTAGGGAATGATCCTGTCATTCCGCCTTATACATGTATTATCCCGAACATGAGGGTATCAGAGCTGGCTTCGAGTCACGGCTAGTCGTGGGACATCTTGAAGCTCCAACACAATTTCCCTCCTGCCATTGTGGAGGATATACTATAGGTGCCTCCCCATCTTCCACATTATTCAGACAAATGGTTGTGGAAGTACAACATTCGGGGAGTGATTCAGTCAAGGAAGGGTATAGGGAATTATCCCGAGAGAATGGGCGATAACATGTATCGGCTGGCACAACAATCTGGACGGGTATTTGGGACCTAGATGTACAACCGTGTATGAAGGTTTTCCTCTAGCGGGCTTTATCCGGTACTCTACAAGTAGCGGTCAATCTACGAACCAAGTTCGTCCCGATCCCGAGCACTTGTCTGATATGTCAGGGTGATCAGGAGACTACCGACCATCTCCTCCTCCACTGTCCATTTGCCCGAGCAGTCTGGGCTTTATCAGGTACACATGTCCCTATCTCCCCCTAGGGTACCTTACATGATTGGATGTCTCTAATGATGCAACTACCAGACATGCAAATGAAGAGTAAACTGAGCCTGTTTCTCTGGTACATCTGGAAAGTAAGAAATGGGAGGGTCTGAGACAATAGTAGTTCTACTCCTCAGGGTATCCTATCTACAGTTCTTAGCAACCAGTACAGTTGGTCAGAGGCCCAAGTGGACGATCCAAACCCCTTGTCGCCCCTTCCTACAAGCAGACGAGTTGGATTCCACCGCCCCCGATTTGTTCTACTATCAATGTGGATGGCACAATCTTTTCCGACTCATGACAATTTGGCTGGGGATGGTTTTGTAGAACAGAGATGGGAGCGACTCTGGAAGGAAGGAGTGGTAGTGGGCTTGGTACGTTGGGAACCGAATTCTCTGAAGCTATGGCTATTTGGTAGGCCCTACAATGGATTCAGACATCGCACCTCTCCAGAGTTATTATTCGGAGTGATCCCCAGTATCTGGTCCACTTGATTCAAGGGACTCATCAGGTGCTCTCCCCCTAGGACGATTGGTTGACGATTGTCGAACCCTTCTTGTTGTTCTCGAGGATGTTAAACTCGATTATATTTCTAGGTCAGAGAACGGAGCAGCCCACTGGCTAGCTCGGGAAGCCCGTTCTATGCCTGTCCTGTAATAATCACTCCCGGTCAACGCCAGTCAAACCTGCGAAAAACAGGAAAATTTAAAAAATTTGAGCAGACACTGAATTGAACCGGAATTGGACCCCGAGGGTCATACCGGACTTGAATTGGCCCCGTCATCGACCAAAGTGAGTTTCGGGGGACTCAGGGCAACTTTCTGATCAGTTTGGAAAATGTTGACTTTTCGTTGGAAAAGTCAACCGAGCGACGTTTTGGTCCATTCGAGGACCGTTTTGGATCCAAAAGACTTAACTGTTGTCGCAGCGGTCTTAGTTGGGCCATTTCCTTGTAGCCCGTGAAGTTTCGTAATTTCTTGGAAAAAGTGCCCGTTCGGGGTCCGAAACGTCCGAATTTCGCGAATCTGATAGGAGATATTTTCCAAAAGGTGTGGGACCCTTTTGCCACATGTCTCACAAGTGGTGGTGTAAGGTTTATTGGAAAAAACCAAAAGATGTGACTTGAGGGGTAGTTTGCAAATATGTGTTAGTGTTGTTTTTTAAAAACAAAATAAAGAGAAACAAGACATGTTGTCTCGGCCAAGCTTTTCAATTAGAAAAAAAAGGAGTTTTTAGAGAGAGAAGGAAGAGAGAAAAAGAGAAGAGGTTGGGGAATTTGTGACGTTTCTCGTCGATCAAACCGGTGGATCGTCTCAACGATAAAAGAATCGAGCTCACATCGACATTCTCTACGGTGAGAACCTAACCGATTTTCATTTTGGAACGTTTGAATTTTAGGGTTTGAGTTTAAACGGTTTGATTAAGGTTGGGTTTTGTTTAAGATTGGTTTAAAATGAATGGTTGAGGTTTGGGGTTCGTTAGGAACGTTTTGGGGCGAAAAGGAAATTTTCCAAATTGTGGCCGGGTGGGGCCCACGTGCTCGAGTATCGGGTTTTCGTGTTCGGGTGGTTTAGGACGATCCCCAAGTAGTTAATCCACACCAGGATCAAAATTTGGAATTAAATTGTGAAAGTTGGAATTTCGGGTTTAGAAACTTTAAACGCGAATTAAATCGCTCGGAAGTCGGAAATTGATTCCGTCGAGTGCCTAGGAACCTTGAATTATTCTAAGACCGTAGAAATGAAAACGAGAATTTTTGGAGCCCCGGAAGGGCATTTCCAAAACCCGGGCAGATTCGCCACGTCGGGCGAATCGGGCCTTTACGGGTCCTTTATCGACAATGTCAAGTAATTGGGAAGTTTGGGAGTGATCGACATTTTCGGGGTTACTTTTGGGCGTTAAGTTTATTGAATTTCAGCTTATTCCTGCGAGTTGTTAAGTGCCTTAAAATTGTGTTCTTTTAGATCGTGCCGCGGACCGAGGCAAGGGAAAGTTGGGTTAGTGACTGAGATCACACAGGAGCTCGTTGGTTGGCTTTTGGAGAACACGCACGAGGTAGGGAAAAGTAGCCGGATCTCGGCCCTGACTGGGGAAAGTTAACAGTAGAATTGCATGTGACACCGGGGTGTCGTGGGTTGAGTAGGTTTATTTAAATATTAGAAAAGCATGATACGGGATCGTAGTAATTATTAGAAAAGCATGATACGGGATTGTAGCGTTTATGAGAAAAGCATGTGACACGTAGTAGTGTCGTAGGAGTAGAGAACTTAGCGATAATTGTTTTACTGGAGGCATATGACCATGCCCGGAGGTTGGTTGTGAACTTATCGATATTAGGAGTACTGGAGGCATATGACCATGCCCAGAGGTTGATTGTGAAACTGTTGATATTAGGACTGTTGGAGGCTTGGGTTAAGCCGGAGGTTGATTGTTTATTTTGGCGTCTTGGGTGGCCTTGAGAGCCGTGTTTTTTTGTTGAGTCTTTGGTGGCCATGAGAGCCCGTATTATTATTCGTGTTTGGGTGGCCATGAGAGCCCGTACTTTACTGTTGGTGTTTTAGCTGGCTTACGAGTTAGAGTCTCGGTAAGTTGCAAGCGTGTTTTATCGTTGAGTTTTGGGTGGCCATGAGTGCCCGTGGGGTTGTTGAACCCGTGTCTTTACCTTTGGTGTTTTGGGTGGCCTTGAGAGCCCGTGTACTAAGGTTGGTGTCTTTGGCTGGCCTACCGAGTTAGAGTCTCGGGGGGGGGGGGGGGGGGGGGGGGGGGGGGGGGGGGTTGCAAGCTTTCTTTAGCTAGCTTACGAGTTAGAGTCTCGGTAAGTTGCAAGCGTGTTTTATGGTTGGTGTCTTGGGAGGCCGTGAGTGCCTGTGGGGCTGTTGAGTCCGTGTCTTACTGTCGGTGTGTCTTGGGAGGCCGTGAGTGCCTGTGGGGCTATTGAGTCCGAGTTTTACGGTTAGTGTCTTGGTGGCCATGAGTGCCTGTGAGTGTTGAACATGTGTTGTTACTGTTGTTGATTTTGCTTGTGATTGTGTTTGTGATTGTGATTGTGGTTACCGGAGGTTGGGGGCCCGCTTCCTGAAACGGGGGTCCACGATCACACGCGTCTACATGTTCAGACGGGGTAGGGGGCCCGCCCGCCAATAAAGGGGTCCTGGCCGCGCGTGTGTGGTTTGGGTTTGTGAGCATACTTTGGCTGGCTTATGGGTTAGAGTCCCAGTAAGTTGCAGCATTTTCCGGCTGGCTTATGGGTTAGAGTCCCAGTAAGTTGCAGCATTTTTCCGGCTGGCTTATGGGTTAGAGTCCCGGTAAGTTGCAGCATTCTTGGGTTGGCCTGACCGGGTTAGAGTCCCGGGAGGGCGTTCTTGGCAGCTGGTTTGCGATCCTTTGTGATCTTGTTTGGTGTGCGATCCTTCGTGATCTTGTTGGTGCGTGATCCATTGTGATGCTGTTTGGTGTTGCGTAACTTTCTTTGGAGTCCTTGGAAGAGGTCGCCAATGGTTGTGTCGGGTCTACTTTACGTGTCAGGGTGTCGAGTTGGTCAGGGAAGGCAACAGTGGGTGTATGTTCAGTTAGAGTGCTTGGGTTGGGGATGGTGTTCCCCGGTGTTGAGTTGTTGTTGGTGTTACTTGTTTTGTCTGCTAATTATGCCGTAGTCAGTCTGTTGTCCGTGGTGGTGAGTGAACGCTCACCCCTAGCTGCTTTTCCTACAGGTACTGTTCATGGGACGGACTAGGTGAGCTCTCGAAGCTTGTGGAGCTAGGAGCGGAGTCCGGGTTTTGTCTGTTGAGTCTAGTGATGGATACCTTGTACTTTTGTCCACTTGTTGGGACGTGTTTTAAACTGTAATTATTATTTTTGTTGAACAAATGATGATTTTAAAGTGATCTATAAAAATGGTTTCAAAAGTGTTTATTATTTTAAAACGTTCGCGTCCCGAGTTCGGTTTACTGAAATTGAGGCGTGACATGTCCTTTCGTGGTACGGATTTACTATCCCGGATGCACTCAAATGTATTTTGCAACATTTCAAGTAATAAATTTATTCCTTCCGTTTCAAAAAAATAATAATAAACCACTCTAATAAAAAAAAAAGCACTTTCGTAGGGTTTTCTTTTCTCCTCTCTACTTCGCCGCCTACTGTTGTCCTATTAGATCCTACTCACGTTGTCCTCGTGTTTTGTCCTTTCATCTCGACCCTAGATGTCACGTCGATGATGATACTCAACCACGTGGTATCAGTTGGGACCCTTGAAGCCACCACATTTGTCCTCTCACCAGATGCATATCCACCTCGAGTCATGCCCCTGGTCCTATCGAGGGAGTTTATTAAACCATTTAGGAAGAAGAAACGGCGACTTCGGCCACCATCATCGCACGCAACCCTTCCCCGTTTCATTCCCCCGGCTCCATCCATGAAGTTCATCAAACTAGACCGCCAAAAGAAATGGCGACACAAACCAACGTTACCTCTTCCACCATTAAACTAGGTACCTACCATGACCACCCTATTCTCTTCCTCCGGACTATTTTCGTCAGTGTTTGAACCCGATGTATCTTGCGGGGAAGAATAGGAGACTAACATCAGATCGCTCATTACCTCGCGGGATAGCATATCAGAGACTTTCCATGTCCGCATACAGGATCATACAAGCCCCCCTGATGGATGGGGATGATTATGCATCAAAACCCTCATTTTGCATGCATCAGTACACAACCATCAAGAAATATATGTGATGGTTAAGTACCGGTCGATCCCACAGGGAGTAGAGGTATCGCTAGTATTTTACTAAAACCTGGGGACATGGGCTGTCACTTCCACATCCCCGAAAGGGAAAATAAAGAGCAGAAATTTAAATAATTGTTTAAAGTTTAGATAATAAAGAACTCTATATACAAACTACCACCTAAGACACATAACTTTCGATTCACACAAGGAGTCGGTCACGGGTACAAGTAAAATTGACTTCCAATTAACGCATGGTTTGGTTAACGACGGTGAAATAAAATAATACTTTCCTTATGGTCGTATAACACTTAAGTTCATATGTACATGGTACATGAAATCAACCACATACTATTCACGGGGAGAGGGCACAAGACCATTGCCCGGACCGAAATACGAACCACCAATCATCAGAAAGCAATGAAAATAGAAATAGGGTGTAGTTATATGATCTTGAGCGAAGCTTGATCAATCATCGAACGAGAGATAACGAAAACAAATGTATGTCACTTTAGCTAAGTAAAGATAGCTACACCACTCAGCGAATCAACTCAGCTACGCTCAGTTCACTTCCTAATTCCTGAATACCATCAATAGCGACGAACACCGGAAATCAGGTAGAACGAAATAGAGTATCGAATCGTGATACTCTGGTACTACACAAGCATGAGAGGACTCTAAATAAATGTCGAATCTACTCAGCTACGCCTAGTTCAATCAACCTGACAACCGAATAAATCGATCATCAAGGAGAACTAAATAGAGCAACGAATCACGAAACTCTGGTAATACACAAGCATGAGTAAAATCTAAACCATGGACGAATCTACTTAGCTACGCCTAGTTCACTTCTCGAATATCAAACACCAACAATCAAGATGGTACCAGTAATCAAGTTGAACTAAATAGAACATAGTTCGAGTAATACACAAGCGTAAGAAAATTCTATAAAAGTGAAATCTCGTCTTACACTAGATCGAATCATGGATCGCTCCAAACATCAATCTACATAGTGCACACAACAATAGGAAATCCTAAATAAGTTCACTAAATGGCTAAAGTTTGTATTTTTACGAACTCTACCTAGAACTTGGTATACACCCGAGAGATGAAATAGCTAACGCATGAAATCGGGTTTTATAATCATGAAAGTTTTGAACACAAAGTAAGAAAATCATGCTTGAACATCAATTAGCTAAAATATAGACAAATACCCATACAAGCAAATGGATGCTATTAAGATCAAAAACCCCAAATCATACCATAAACACCACCAACATCAAATTAACCCTACAACCATCATTAATTTGAAGGAACTCAACATATACACAACACCCATGACCAAATATTAGAATCCAAGGTCTTGGAATCCAATTCCTACTCAAGCATACCATAAAAAACTAATTTTTACAACAATACTAGAGAAGAGTAGAGAATATAACCGGGATTGGGTTGAGAAACCCAATCAAAATCTCCTCTAGCTTTGCAAACCCACAATCTCCAACTCTCCAAAGCTGGACACATGAAAATGGAGAAGTTGGAGATGGTGGGAGGCTCATGGATACATGAGAACTCCTTGGATCGTCTTGATTATGATCTTAGATGGTAGAAAATGCTCTCAAGATGAAGAATTCTCAAGAACATTAAGGAGATAAGAGAGAAAATAAAAAACTAAGCTTTTTGATTTCTAAAACTAGAGAAGAAATCAAAAAGAAACCCTCCTTATCCTAAAAACTGTGTGAACCAATCCTAGTCATACACCTTTTAGATCCAACATTCACCATAATTCCACATCATCATCCCAATTCTACCAAAACTTACGTTCATTTCTTCCTTTATCACACAAGCAATGACATAATTGTAAAAGCATGGTGCCATATGGACAAGTGTCCATTTTTTTCTTAACCAATTCACTAATTTAATACTTCCCGATTCGTTTGAACTCCGATTAGCTTCAAACTTGCGCCAATATTTTTCTTTTTCCAAGGGCTTCAAATCAAGATCAATCGTGAATATATTTTGAAGCACGAAAATAAAAATTTATATTGGGGTGATAAAAACAATGTTAAGTGTTGATAAATCTTCACTAATAAATTTTTTATATCGAGGTATCAAACTAGTGCTAAATAGTGTTTAATGTTGATAAAACTAGTGTTCAGTGTTCATAAAAAAACATGTGATGATGTAATAAAAATCATGTTCGATTTTGGAAAATGAGGTGATAAAACTAGTGTTCAGTGTTGATAAACCCAGTGTATAGTGTTGATAAACCCAGTGTATAATGTTGATAAACCCAGTGTATAGTGTTGATAAAAATTACACAGACTTAACTTTTTTTTAAATCAGCCCCAAAATAAGGGGGATAACCTAGAGTTTAGTGTTGATAAAAAAAACACGTGATGGGATGATAAAAACACATGTAATTTAATGATAAAAATAGTGTTTAGTGTTGATAAAACTAGATCTTAGTGTTCATAAAAAAAACATGTGATGATGTGATAATAATCATGTTTGATTTTGGAAAATGAAGTGATAAAACTGGAGTTCAGTGTTGATAAACCTAGTGTATAGTGTTGATAAACCCAGTATATAGTGTTGATAAAAATTACACAGACTTAACTTTTTTTTAAAATAAGCCCCCAAATAAGGGTGATAACCTAGAGTTTAGTGTTGATAAAAAAAACATGTGATGGGATGATAAAACACATGTAATTTAATGATAAACATAATGTTTAGTGTTGATAAAACTAGTGCTTAGTGTTCATAAAAAAACATGTGATGATGTGATAAAAATCATGTTCGATTTTGGAAAATGAGGTGATAAATCCAGTGTATAGTGTTGATAAATCCAATGTATAGTGTTGATAAATCTAGTGTATAGTGTTGATAAAAATTACGCAGACTTAACTTTTTCTAAAATCAGCCCCGAAATAAGGGTGATAACCTAGAGTTTAGTGTTGATAAAAAAAGCATGTGATGTGATGATAAAAACACATGTAATTGAATGATAAACATAGTGTTTAGTGTTGATAAAACTAGTGCTTAATGTTCATAAAAAAAAAACATGTGATGATGTGATAAAAATCATGTTCGATTCTGGAAAATGAGGTGATAAATTAAGTGTATAGTGTTGATAAATCCAGTGTATAGTGTTGATAAACCCAGTGTATAGCGTTGATAAAAATTACCCAGACTTAACTTTTTTTTAAAAATCAACCCCGAAAATAATTTTTTTTTTCGTGCTTCAAAATATATTCATGACTGATCTTGATAGAAAGCCCTTGAAAAAACAAAACTAATGGCGCAAGTTTGAAGCCAATCGGAGTTCAAACGAAGCGGGAAAAATTAAATTAGAGAATTGGTAAAAAAAATTGAAGGTTTTACTAAAAAGCCCTTACCCCTTACTAAAAAGTGTTGTTTTTTTTGCGGTCAACAAATCAATTGCATCTCATCCATTCATTCTTAAAATGAATGGCTTTGATTGGTTCACACAATTTCTATGTGGTTTCTATTTGATTTTTCCTCTCTAAAACTAATAAAAATATGATATGGAAGGTTGTTTCTAAAAATATCTACTCCTCCCTTATATATATATATACACGCGATAGAAAATTGGAGTAAAGAAAAGGTATGTGCTTTGATTTCACGCGAACTGGAGCTGGAACTGGAAGGCATCTGTTGAAGCCAGTGATCTGCTACGGGCAGGAGCACCAGACGGGTGTGCAACCGTGACTTTGATCCCTTGGATCAAGTCAGCGCACAGAACTATACAGATCGCAGGCCAGAATACGCGCGGGTGCACAGGATGTCATGGACTGCCGCTGCATTGGATCACGCATACAGCAGCTTTCCCCACTTTTAATTTCAGCACTTCAAACGCTCCTACCCGCTCCATTAGATCTTCGGTCGGCCTCGTTCTTGCGCCAATAATTTTGTTTTTTCGATGCCTACAAAATAAGACTAATCATAAATATGTTTGAAACACTTGAAAAATATCGACTAAGAACGAGGTTTTGCGCAGTTATTAAATAACGCTAAAAACATAAAAACGTGGCACAAGTAAAATAAAAACATGGAGAAAATAGCCAATTAATGTAGGACAGATTTACGCTCATCACCCCCTCATTGCCTACCCCGGAGCCACCACCATCATCATTGTGGGATGAGAATTATATTCCTCGTGCACATCGGTATCCACCAAGTGCCACATGGAGGGACGACCGGGATCGCCTCATATGGAACCACGTGAAGATCATGGCGGTCGAGCACCCTCTGCAAAATATTGGGGCTAACGATTCCAAAAGGATCTATCGAGTTGACTGGATTATCACACCCATAAATACAGATGGATCCTATCCCCCTCCCTCTCCATGGGGAAACATGGAATGAAATATCCTTCTTGGAAGGGTGGTAGAAATGGGGTGCTCTCCTTCACCCTCACTATGGTAGTACTGACCATATTATGAAACTGTCGATCCGGCCTTCATACACGATCCATCACCAACACCGCCGATACCCCTTTTGGGCTCCAATATATGAAGGTCTTGGGGATCATGCAGGATCTGAATGGTGGCGAGCTCTTCATAAGATGTCGTCTAATTTATCGAAGCGGAATGTAGAATTTGAAGAGGCCGTACGGCCCCAAACCCTAAACTACCTCCCAAATCTTCTTCTTCTTCTTCTTCTTCTTCTTCTTCTTCTTCTTCTTGACCATCCAGGCATATAATTTTTATGTCCAGAACTTGTTCGGACGGATTATAAAATCTCGGTTTTTGGGCCTTACAAATAAAAATCAGATCGAATCGATTTTGGATTTTTATCGAACCCTAAATACAAATCAGGTCGAACTCTTTTCTGATTTCTCTACACCTAATATTCTCTCTCCGCCTCTCAGATTTTAATCCTAACTCTCTCCCTCAATCAGAAAGCTCACCACCATTAGAAGTATCACCACGAGAAACCCTTTCTTCGTGTTCTTGAGTTCCTTCATTCATGTTCTCATTGTTACTTGTGGCGGCGGAGGAAGACAATTAATCTCAGGTTTGACCCAAAACCCTTAATATATTATGGGTTTTTGGTTTTTTGCTTTATTTATAGAATATTAGTTTTTTTTGCTTAAATCTAACTTATACCTTATTGGATTCACAAGGTCATCTCGGGTAGTGTTGTGGATGGATACTTCAAAAGACATTTAAATTCAGTACAACCTACAAATATAAATTTTCCTCAAAAGTGTTATGAGTTCATGCTTTATATTATTTCTCTGTTGAAACTAATATTATTGTGTATGAATTTTGGTAAACTATGTTTAACTCATTTTGTGTATAGTGAGAGTTTTTTTTTGTAAACTAAATATGTGTATTTTGATGAGATTTGTTTATCTGACAATCGTTTTTGTGCACTTTGAGTTTTTTCATTTTGTAGAATTTTGTAGAGGTTCAGATGATGAAGGAGAGATTTGCTAACTAAAAGGCATGTCTCATCCACATTGATCTCTCAAATTATGTATCTCTCAAACGCAAATTTTTGTCATACATCCGAATGAATATTAACAATACCAGCAATAAGTAATGAAATAACTTAGTCACAAATTTTGAAGCGAGAAATTAGTCACAAAAACGAGAGTACAGAGCTATCAGTATGTGTAGATGTATCTAAATTGAATTTTGAAATTAGTCAGAGGTTAAGATTTTGGTGAGCTAACCCTCCTAAAGGGTAGGATTTGATTAATTGGGTATTATTGATTTTTACATAATCAATATTGGATGAAGCAAGAAAAATGGTAACATTCCTTCATTCCGCTCAGTGTTTGTATTTAAATTTGTTGGAAACATGAAAGAACGAAGTCTTAGATCATGTGAAAGTTGGCATTTATTTTGTTTATGAGAATTACAAGCTTGTGGTATAGATCAATACTCTTGATTGGAGAATTTGGAGATATAAAGGTTGTGTATGTATTTGCAAATCTAATTTAGTTTACTCAGCTTAATGTTGCTATTTTGACTGATTGACAAAACCAGAAAAGTAAATGATTGACATGATCAAATAACATGAATAATTGGGCATTCATACAACTTTAGCTGCTAGAGAGGGATGAAATGGGAACGAAATTAAAAATAGGCTTTGTTGAGTTGAGTACTTTTATACAACAAATCCTATTTTAAATGTGGATTGGATTTTGAATGTTTAATCAATTTAATTGTGATTTGGATGGAGTTTGATTTATTTAGTTTTAATATTATGTGTCTCTATAATTAATTTTTGTTTGTTGTTTACTAACTGCGTGAGGATAAAATTGTAGTCAAAATGGCTGAATGGTTGGACTCATTTTGGTTTTGAATGCAAACAAAATATTCACAGTGATTGATCGGTCGATTTAAATTGTTTGTATCTTCAATATAAAATATGAAAAAAAAAACCAAATAGATAAGATACTATAAGCTGCTCAGTCGTGCACTTTTTTTTATCAATCTCAAGTCAGCTGGAGATCTATTTTTAAACCAGGTACTGTGCAGAAAACCATCAGTCCGTATTTTGATTTCAGTCGTGTTGGTACTCATTTAATATGCACAGTTACTAACAGTTTTTTTGGTGGAATGTAAGCGCTCTCCACAATTGCTCACTCCACAATCGAAGGGATGTAAACTGCTTTCGGATTGGGACTCATATCTTCTGTTCAGTGAGCTCATTGAGTTATTACTTATAGAGTTGGGGATTTAATCGACTTCTATACAAAACACTCTTTCAATATCCTTAGTGTGTAAACTTTATTTGAAGTTGAGTGGAATGAATGTAAATGTATCACTTTATTAGGCATTCATTATTATGAGTGGATAGTGTTCACCATAATGCTGGTGAACTATAGACTATGGTGGAGTCATTGGAGGTCACCTAATTTTCAGGTGTTTGATACTGCATATGTTTTGTGCATTACATTTATTGTACTTAAGATACTATTTTTTTTAAACCTATTTTTTTTCCAGTTTGGTCAGCGAAAGGTCGCTGGAGCCGAGTACATGTTCACCACTACAATACTATGGAGAAGGTCAGTTTTTGAATCTTATATGATTACAACAGATGTGTAGCAGTGCATCTAACTTATGTGAAAACCTTGGAATACTTGGCTCTTAAGTCTGTTGATCAAGAATAGGTGTTAATGTGGTATCATAATTAGGTAGTTAAGTTAATCAATAATGTATCGATTTGGGAACATGATGGGATGGTTCATTCTAATGCAACTTATCGACTTCGGGTACGCTACGTCTCAATGAAGTATTAGCGTTTTTACAGGAAAATAGCTAAGTAAAGAACTTTATCAAGAATAACGACTATAGTTTGGTGCAATGATCCTTTACATCTGTCAATGAATTATCATCTGTTTCATCTATCTTGTGGAATAGACCTCCATTTAGTTCCTATGTTCATTTATCCTTTATACTCAGATCTGGTGAATGGGACGATCATGCTACCTTACAATCTGCTGCTGATAAACTACTTCTTTTTTAACAGTTATAACTCTTTTTAGTTGTACTATATATTTAGTCATCATTTTAAGTTGTTTTATTTGTTTCTTTATGATGGGATCGAGAGTGTTTTATGAATATAAACATGAATAGTGCATGAAAATGAATGTTTTTGAAAATCAAATTCTTGATGTGTGGCCTTTTTTAAATTCTATATGCTGTTTGCAGCAAAGATATGCCTTTGACTTCATTCAGAGTTCTATATACTGATATACTAACACAACTTAACCACTTAGAATTTGGAGTTGGATTGTAACATATCCTACACAGTTTCAATTCCACTTTTGTGTGATCTGTTAGAGGTTTTCATCGAATCTTGGTTTAGACTGAAAAATTTGAGTGGAAGGGAAGTAGTTTGGAATTCGGTGTTTAGTATGGATATAAGTTAACAAGAGACAATCTTCTGGACTCATTTGTCTCCTATTTTTCTTTACCTGACTTTACCAGGATCCAAGCGTATCCTACACAAATTTTTGATAGTTTCTTTATGTAGATTACTTTTTGAGTTTCACCATTATGAGTAAATGAATAACATTTCGTATCCAATTGATTGCTTAGAGATTGGAGGACGTGAAGTTTTAATTGTTTTGTTGTTGTTTATGTTTGCTCTTATGAACCGGTGAAAATTCCACTTAATCATAGTGAACTAGATATTTGTTTATCTTTCAGTCCTTGATATGTCGAGAGGCATGACTTACTGGAATTTTGGAGGACATGGATCAGATAAATGCTTGCGAGTGCTTAAAGAGGATGATAAACTGTCATAGAATGCATCTGTTTGATGTAGGTCAAAAACCTTGGATCAATAACATTTGTGATGTAGGTCAATAACCTCACACCTGAAACTCTAAAGGTCATGCTACCTAAAATAACTAAAGGAAGGTCTCTATCAAACATCTTGGATCAATGCATGGCATGGTTACACTTTGCTAATATGTTTTTTCTGCAATTGCTTTAAGTCCGCAATAACGGTTGAACAAGATTAAATATCATTGCTTATAGGATAATTCATCGTGACATGCTACTACAATACCATTTACTGCAATACCATTTACTGGGGAGATTAATGTGCTATGAGGCTTGGTTGGGTTTGGCTGGATTTTTTAGGCTTACTTCCATCCCTTTTTGAAGCGTTAAGGTACATTATTTTTTTTTCCTTGCAATATATCTTTTCAAGCACAATGCTGCTGATAGTTTACTGTTTTTTTTTCTGGATTATCTCATTGTTATGGTGTTCATATTTCTGGATGTAGATAAGTTTTTCCATTGGATGTGATAAATTGATAGAGTACCACCATCACATGATCATGGATAGTAAAAAACAACAAATAAGTACAAGCAATTACATAGAAGCTGTCACGCCCCAATTTCAGCGAATCGAACTCGGGACGCGAACTTTTAAAACATGAATACTTAAAACCCGTTTTGAATAAAAGCTTCGATATTTCCATTTATTGACCAAAATAATAGTAGTATTTACAATACAAAAACGTCCCAACAAGTGGACAAGGTACATATCCGTCACTAGACTCAACAAAAGTAAAGACCAGACTCCGCTCCAAGCTCCATGAACTTCAAGAGCTCACCAAGTCCGTCCCACGAACAGTACCTGTAGGAAAAGCAGCTAGGGGTGAGCGTTCGCTCACCACCACGGATAACAGACTGACTACGGCATAATTAGCAGACAAAGCCGGTAACACCCAAAACTAAAGTCAACACCGGGGGACACTGTCCCCAACCCAAGGACTCTGACTGAACATACGCCCACTGTTACCTTCCTTGACCAACTCAACACTTTGACACGTAAAGTAGACCCGACACCACGATCACGACCTCTCCCAAGGACTCGAAAGAAACTACGCAACACCAAACAAGATCACAAAGGATCGCACACCAAACAAGATCACAAAGGATCGCAAACCAGCTGCTCAGTAACCTCCCTCACCAGACTCAACTTCAAACTCGTAAAGTAAAACCGACACAACCAACAATGACCTTCCCCAAAGACACGAACCCGGATCAGGCTAGCCGAAGAATGCTCAGAACCTGCCGAGCCTCGTACACGGATCAGGCCAGCCGAAGAATGCTCGTAACCTGCCGGGACCCGGTCACGGATCAGGCTAGCCGAAGAATGCTCATAACCTTTCGGGATCCGAACACGGAACATGCTAGCCGAAGAATGCTCAGAACCTGCCGAGGCTCGAGTTTGGTCAGGCCAGCCGAAGAATGCTCGTAACCTGCCAAAATCCACACCACTCCCCGACACACAGTCGGTTCGGGCAAACACAACCACAAACACAAGAAAGTTCAAAAAACAGGCACTCAAGGCCACTCAAGACACCTCAACAGCAAACCTCGGACTCAACAGCCCCACAGGCACTCACTGCCACCCAAAACACCAAAAGACCATACGGCTCTCATGGCCACCTAAGACTCAGCAATAAACAACACGAGCTCTCAAGGCCACCCAAACTCAACAACAATTAACACGGGCTCTCAAGGCCACCCAAACTCAACAACAATTAACACGGGCTCTCAAGGCCACCCAACTCAACAACAATTAACACGGGCTCTCAAGGCCACCCAAACTCAACAACAATTAACACGGGCTCTCAAGGCCACCCAAACTCAACAACAATTAACACGGGCTCTCAAGGCCACCCAACTCAACAACAATTAACACGGGCTCTCAAGGCCACCCAAGCTCAACAACAATACAACGGGCTCTCAAGGCCACCCAAGACGCCAAACTACACAATCAACCTCCGGCTTAACCCAAGCCTCCAACAGTCCTAATATCAACAGTTTCACAATCAACCTCCGGGCATGGTCATATGCCTCCAGTACTCCTAATATCAACAAGTTCACAAACAACCT
Source organism: Erodium maritimum (assembly GCA_963921825.1). NCBI lineage: Eukaryota > Viridiplantae > Streptophyta > Magnoliopsida > Geraniales > Geraniaceae > Erodium > Erodium maritimum. The sequence continues at coordinate 21,272,891 of OY997596.1, forward strand.
CCGGGCATGGTCATATGCCTCCAGTAAATCAATTAACGCTAAGTTCTCTGCTCCTACGACACTACTAAGTGTCACATGCTTTTCTCATAATCGCTACGATCCTGTATCATGCATTTTCTAATAATTACAACGATCCCGTATCATGCAATTCTAATATTTGCTAGCCTACTCAACCCACGACACCCCAGTGTCACATGCATTTCTACTGTTAACTTTCCCTAGTCAGGGCCGAGATCCGGCTACTTTTCCCTACCTCGTGCGTGTTCTCCCAAAAGTCAAACCACGAGCTCCGGTGATGATCTCAGTCACTCACCCAGCTTTTCCTTGCCTCGGTCTGTGGCACGATCTAAAGGAACACAATTTAAAGTCACTAAACAACTCGCAGGAATAAACCGAAAACCATTAAACTCGATGCCCAAACTTAACCCCGACAATGTCGATCACTCCCAAACTTCCCAATTACTCGACATTGTCGATAAAGGACTCGTAAAGGCCCGATTCGCCCGACATGGCGAATCTGCCCGGTTTTTGTTAATTGCCTTCCGGGGCTCCGAAAGCCCCCGTTTTCGTTTCTACGGTCTTAGAATAATTCAAGGAACCCAACGCACTTGACGGAATCGAATTCCGACTTCTAAGTCACATAATTAACGTTTAAAGTTTCTAAAACCCGTTAATTACAACTTCTCCAATTTAATTCCAAATTTTGATTCGATTAAGGGTAAATGGTCCGGGGAACGTTTTAAACCACCCGAACGATAAAACCCGAGCACCCGAGCACGTGGGCCCCACCCACACTACTTGGCCGAGCCTAAGGTTTAGGGGGAGGGGCTCGGTCACCATGTGGTGGCTGCTGCCAGCTCCGGCCAGCCACCACCCACGGTGGCCGGAGCTCCTCCCGAGCCTCCGGTCACTGGAAAACGTGAAATTAAATCCCCAAACACCTCTAAAACGTCTCCAACACCTCCCCAACCTCCACACAACCCTAAATCATTCAATTTAACAAAACCCTAGCTTTCCAAAATAATCAAAACGAGAATCGGTTTGGGTATTACCGTAGAGGAGTATGAGGGGAACGGGATTGCTCTTTGCTTCAAGACGATCCAAGGACTTGATTTTCCTCCAAACCCTAACCCTTACTCCATCTCTCTTCTTCTTCTTCTTCTTCTTCTTCTTCTTCTTCTTCTTCTTCTTCTTCTTCTTCTTCTTCTTCTTCTTCTTCTTCTTCTTCTTCTTCTTCTTCTTCTTCTTCTTCTTCTTCTTCTAACCTCTCTCTTCTTCTTTCTAATTTAAAACAACTAACTACAAAACACCACTTTTCTCTCCCTTAACCCATATGTTCGGCCAACACTCCCATCCACACCTTTTCCCCCCAAAAATTACACCACCATATAATTGACAAGTGTCAAGGTGGGTCCCACACCTTTTGGAAAATATCTAGTAGATATTTTTCAATTAGATTAGCGAAAAACAGACGTTTCGGGCCCCGAACGGGCACTTTTCCCAGGAAATCACGAAACTTGGCGGGCTACAAGGAAACGGCTCAACCAAGACCGCTGCGACGACGGCTAAGCTTTTTGGATCCAAAACGGTCCTCGAATGGACCAAAACGTCGCTCGGTTGACTTTTCCAGCGAAAAGTCAATATTTCCCAAATTGCTCAGAAAGTTGCCCTGAGTCCCCCGGAACCCACTTTGGTCAATGACGGGGTCAACTTAAGTCCGGTATGACCCTCGGGGTCCAATTCCGGTTCAATACAGTGTCTGCTCAAAATTTTTAAATTTTCCTGTTTTTCGCAGGTTTGACTGGCGTTGACCGGGAGTGGTTATTACAGAAGCTTTGTTAAAATCCTTCCCCTCTCCTTGAGTCCTGCTTTCTTTTTCTCATGTTACTCAAGAGACTTGGCTCGCCGTTCTTCGAGAGCCTTGAGCTCTTGCTGGCATCTTTTTGGGTTTCTCGATAAGTGTTGGCATCTGATTTTTTTTTGCTTCCCTTGATTGATTAAGATGTGCTTCTCCGTTCGTGCTCAATTGATTGTTTGGTGTTTCTTTGGATTAAGATTTGTTGATAGTACTACACTATACATTAGTTTCTTTTTCTTTAAAGTGATAATAAATGTTTGTTCTTGGTTTTTCTTTCTATTTTTTGCAGGTTTATGCAAAGGTTTGAGGTGTATACCCTTCTTTCTATCTACATGTTCATTTCTATGTCTGGCTATCCATTAACTGTTTCCGTTCCACTTCAAGTTGTGGTGGATAAGTTTGATTTGAACTAAACTGGTACCTAAAAATCGCTGAGACCATTTGGGTATTTATGGATTCATTGATATATGACCTGTAGCAATATAAAAATGATGGATTTCGGATTATGCAAATGCTCACATGTATGAACTATTTTATTTGTGTAAATTGTGATGGTCTATGTTCTTGCTTTGACCTTCAAATTCGAGTCCAACACTCAAGAGGTTTTAGGCACAATGATAAGTAGTATGGCTTGGTAACAAATTATATCATGAAAAAAAGATAGGCTTTGGATGGGTTACGTTTTATTGGCATAAAAATAATTATATCAAGTTATTACTAAAATGTATATCACTACAATACAAATCAAATTTATGCCCCCAGCCTAATCAACGTCTCGAATACCATCCATAACAACAACTAAATCGCATATCCAACACAAATATCACACGCCTTCTCTCACACCATGCATGCACCCATCTTAATCACCGGATCCAATTCAATATACAACAACAAACATACTGCATCTCTACTACACAAATATCACAAATTTTTCTTCATGCCTTGCACCGCGCATCGCGCGGTGCCAAATACCTAGTTTAAGTTTATTTTGAAATGAAAGGGTTCTATAATAATAAGAGTAAACTTTACCTCACTATTCTAAAAATACTTGAGTTTCATCTCACTACCTTAACGAAACTTTGTTACACCTCACTAGCTTAACGAAACTTCTAGTTTCAATTTAGTACCTACCGTTAGTTTTTGTTGGATAATAATGAAAAATATGATGTGTAAATATCATATTAAACCTTTTATTCAAATCTAATTTTAAAGACTAATAATGTGAGTTATTAGAATTGACTGACAATCAGTTCTATGAGGAATTCATGGGATTTGTCACCCTATGAATTTCCCACTTTGCCCTTCCCAAAACGCTATAAATACTTACATCCTTAGTCTTATTTTACACACACTTCAAAACTATCTCTAAAATGGTCTCCCTTTCTACTTTCTCTCCACTCTCTTATTCTTGGTGACTTTCTCGACGATTTTGAGTTAGCTGACGTTAATCGTTGTATCTTGGGAGACCGTTGCCCACACGTGGCAATAAGTGGCAATAACTGTCTTAAGGAAAGTGGAGTACCATGCCTCGATTAAGCTCCAATTTCCTTAATCCTAATAAGTAAGCTAGTTGATTCGGTAAAGGTTATCTCCAATTTCTTTTTACATATTCTATTATTTATTTGAATACATTTATTTGTTGATAAACTAACTCATTTGTCATGCAGTTTATGCCTGTTTTCCATACATTTTTCCATCCAAATCATTAAAAAGTCCAAAATACCTCTCACTAACACTCAAATTTTCAAAAGCATGTCATAGGTTTTCAAGAATTCTTTTTATTTATTTATTTTATATAAATCAATTTTTTATTTTAAAAAAATCAGTTTATTCTTAAAAAACAGATTTTATTTTTTAAAATTAGTTTTTATTTTATAAATTAATATTTAATTTTAAAAAATCAGATTTATTATTTAAATTTTAGTTTTTATTTGAAAAAAAATCAGATTTTATTTTTAAAATTCAATTTTTTTAAAAAATCGGATTTTTTTTAAAATCAATTTTTATTTAAAAAAAAACAGTTTTTTTTCTAAAGAAGGGACGTATTTGAAAACTGTTTTTTAAAAAAAACTGATTTTTTAAAAGAAAAATTGATTTTTTTTAAAAATAAAATCTGATTTTTAAAAATAAAAACTAATTTTGAAAAATTAAATCTTATTTTTAAAAATTAAATCTAATTATTTAAAAATAAAATATAATTTTTTAAATAAAAACTAAAATTTAAAAACTAAAATCTAATTTATAAATAAAATATTAATTTTTAAAATAAAATATGATTTTTTAAGAATAAACTGATTTTAAAAAAAATAAAAAAACTGATTTATATAAAATAAATAAATAAAAAGAATTTTTGAAAACCAATGGGATGCTTTTGAAATTTTGAGTGTTAGTGAGCGGTATTTTGGACTTTTTACCATTTTCATCCAAAAATGGAAGTCAAGTTGATGGCGGGTATGAAAGTGCAACTAAAAGTTTCGTTAGTACAATGAGGTACAACAAAGTTTGATTAGGATAGTGAGACGAAATGCAAATATTTTTAGGATAGTAAGGTGAAGTTTACCCTAAGAATAATTGATGATTTAATGTTTATAAAGGCTTTCTTGATCAATAACTTGTCATACAATGATTATACATTATCATACATCATTTTTAATTCTTCTCTCGCATATGATAATATATGCATCAATAACTTATCATATAATGATTACTGTAAATTAATTTGGTTTCCATTTTTATATTTCAAATCTTTAGTGTGGCAAACTACATAATGGAACGAGGTTAGCATACTTAAGACCTTGGAGATGGAGATAGTGTTGTTGGAGGAGTTGAACCTGCTGTTGAAGGAGTTTAAGTTGTTGCTGCCTTTGTTGTTGATCAAGAGGCAGTAGCCTCGGGTATTATATCTAGACCCCTTCCTACAAGTCTTAAAAAGACTAGGAGAACTAGTATAGCTTGGAACCAGTAAGAGATAGTGCTGATGAGTCGTATGCTAGTTGCAAGCATTGTGGTATATCATATAAATGTGATCCTAGGGTTTGTGGTACTTAAAATTTAACTCCTCATGTTTCTAAATGTGCACATAACCCTGCTAAGAAGGTTAATAAATCACAAAGCACGATACCATACACACATGTGCCTTTAGGGAGTACCGAATTATCTTTGCATGTATGGAAATTTAACCAAATTTTCACCAAAGATGCATTGGCTAAGATGATTGTTTTAGATGAACTCCCTTTTAGGTTTGTACACTGTGAGGGGTTTAGGAACTATATGAAAGCATGCTACCCTCAGTTTAAAATTCTCGTTAGGACAATTGTGAAAAGGGATGCCCATGACATTTACAAGAGTGAGAGGGAAAAATGTTGACTTTCTATAGGTCTAAGTCTCCTAGAGTATCCCTGATCACATACACTTGGACTAGCGGCCAACAAATAAATTATATGTGTTTGACTGCTAATGAAGATTGTGTCCTACATAAAAAAATCATTAATTTTTGTCAAAATCATGGTCATAAAGGGGAGAATATATGGATGACTATAGAGTATTGCGGTATCGATAAAGTGCTAGTTGTTACTGTTGACAATGTAAGTACAAATGAATCTTCTATTCAACACTTAGTGAGAAAGTTCAACATTTTAGGAACAAATATATTAACTGGAAGGTTAATGCATATGAGGTGTATGACCCATATCATTAACCTTTTTGTGAGCAATGGAATTGGTCAGTTCTTACCCTCTATTGATATATTAGGGTTGTTGTGAAATTTGTAAGGAACTCCTCATCTAGGCTGTCTAGGTTCAGGACATGTGTGATAGATTGTAGAGTAAAAGCTTTATTGATTCTTGATGTGTGTACTAGATGGAATTCTACATACCTTATGCTCCTTTCTGCTGTTAAATTAGAGGCTACCTTTGAGAAATATGATCGTGAGGATGAGACTTTAAGGAAAGAAAAGTCAACGATTCTTAAGAAGTGATCAAAAGAGCTTATAGGAATTTTATGTAATCATGATTGGGCCATTTTTAAGTCTTTTCTTCCATTTCTCAAGCACTTTTATGACTTAATTTGTAGAGTGTCTGGTTCTTCATATGTTACATCTAATATGTTTTTTGAAGAAATGAATGACATTTTACAGTTAATTAAAAAATGTCTAATGGTTGGAAATGATCATCATATGATTTCCGTGGCTGAAAAGATGAAGCTAAAATTTGATAAGTATTGGACAAATTTGTCCAAAATTAATGTGCTCGTCTTTTTAGCATATGTTTTTTTTTTATCCTAGGAATAAGCTACACGTTGTTAAGTATGATATTGAATGTATGTATGATAAACATGGTGCATATGCACATTCTTTGAGTGTGAAGGACACATTATATGAGATGTTTGATGAATATGTTAAATTGCATTCCTTTGATAGTATAGGTGAACCTAATCCACAGTCAAACTCGTCCGATTTAGTTGAGGTTGACACTAGAGGAAGTTGATTGAGGGATGCCTTTTAAATGTGTAAGGGTTCCTTAGATAGTGTTATAATATCTAAATTGGAAAAATATTTGAGTGAAGATGTTGATGAAGATGTGGCTAAGTTCAACTTGTTAGATTGGTGGAAGTGCAATTCCCCTACGTTCCCTATAGTCTCTAGTATGGCTAGGGATATTTTAGCAGCCCCCATTACTACTGTATCATCTGAATCTGCTTTTTCTACAGTTGGAAGGATTGTGGATGAGTTTAGGAGCTCATTAACTCCAAGGACTGTTGAAGCATTGGTTTGTCTTCAAGATTGGATTAGAAGCTCAACAAGTAAGATCACATTCGTGGAATATCACAAAGAGCTTAAAGAATTCGAAGCAAGTATACTTTTTGTTGGAAGATCACAAAGAGCTTAAAGAATTCGAAGCAAGTATACTTTTTGTTTAATGATATGTAAATTACTTTGTGTAAAGAATTTATTTTTCTAATATTAACAACTCAGCTTTCTTTTTGTAGAATTAGAAGCTACTTAACTAATGTATCTGCCTGCATGAGTGCTCTGTTTATGAAGTTTTTTTTGATACTATTAGCAACATTCAACTTCTTCAAAGAGAGCAGCCACAAACCGATTCTTTTTGTATTTAAGCTGGTTGGGTAGTTGGGAATTTTTGGGTTAATATTGGGTTAGTTGGTTAACTAATGACGCACTCATGTAATTTGATACTCATCAAGATGATGACCTTTTGTAGTTGTATTATTACAAGACTATTTTTTGATGAGTTAAAAATTTCATGGATAGGTAGGTATTTGGATATGTAAGAAGTGGACCTAGAAAAATCGTTTGGATATGAATTACTAAGGCAATATTGAGTGATGTATGTATTTATAGGTTTTGGTTCTAGGCTTGTGTGAATGCCCAGTTATTTATTTATTTTTCAGAGATTTCGGTTCTGGACCTGACCCACCCGAAATCTGAGTGATCGGATATTTTTTTAAAATTCACGGATGTATGGGTAGATTATGAATCAATTTCATTCGATCCGCATATATATAGGTGGATTAGAATTTATGCGGATCGGGCCAGATATCCGCCCATGCCCACCTATATTAGCCACACACACTTAGATTCCAACATTCATCATAATGTCATATCATCACCCTTAATTCACCAAAACACACTCACATTTCTTGTACCGCTCACACAAGCAAGAGCATAATTGTAAATCATGTTTTTTTTTCTTAACTCATTCACTAATTTAATCATTCCCGCTTCGTGTAAACTCCTATTAGCATCAAACTTTCGCCAATATTTTTATTTTTCCAAAAGCTATCTATCAAGTAGCATATTTAATGTATTTTGAAGCACAAACTTTTTTTATATCGGGGTGATAAAACTAGTGTTGAGTATTGATAAATCTTCGCTCATAAATGTTTCATATCGGTGTTGATAAAACTAATACTTAATGTTGATAAAAAAACATATATTGAGGTGATAAAACACATGTGCTGAGGTGATAAAAAACAAGTGATGAGGTGATAAAACACATGTATTGTGGCGATAAACCTATTGTTTAGTGTTGATAAAACTAGTGTTCAGTGTTGATAAAACACATGTGGTGAGGAGATAAAATGCATGTACCGAGGTGATAAAAATAAGTGATGAGGTGGTAAAAATCATGTTCAATTTTGGTAAACGAGGTGATAAAACACATGTAATGTGGGGATAAACCTATTGTTTAGTGTTGATAAAACTAGTGCTCAATGTTGATAAAAAACATGTGATGAGGTGATAAAACACATGTACCGAGGTGGTAAAAATAAGTGATGAGGTGGTAACAATCATGTTCAATTTTAGTAAATGAGGTGATAAAACTAGTGTTCCATGATAATAAAACTAGTGTAGTGTTGATAAAACTAGTATTTAGTGTTGATAAAAATCGTTCAGATATATATATTTTTAGATTAACCAAAAATAATTATTTTTTTCGTACTTCAACATATATTCATCACTAGTCTTGATCACTATTGTAAAAGTCACCGCCTAGGCCCCAAAATCTATAAAAACGCCTGACTCGCCGCCTCGCCTAAGCCCCAAAATCTGAAAACCACCCGACTCACTGTCATGTCCGATTAGTCGGAAACTTAGGACCCTAGTTTGTGAAATTATACCTTGAGATGAGAGATACAATATGTCTGCAATGATCTTTAATTTCTTGATAAAAAGAATATGAGACGTGTCCCTCTTTGGTGGTTTATCATTATAATTTAGTTTTTTTATTAAAATAAAGAGTAAAATCAAAATGAGAATATTATTTGGTTTATTTTTTTTTGTATTTTGATACTTGATATTTTTTATATTATACAAATATAGTATATATTTTGAAATTTTAATTATATTTATGCAATATATATTTAATAATAATTAAAACTATTAAAAAATTAAACTCGCCTAGGCCCTGACTAGTCCCCGCCTAACGCTAGGGGTCTTTACAGCCCGACTAGCGCCTAACACCTTTTACAACCTTGGTCTTTATAGAAAGCTATTGGAAAAATAAAAATATTGGTGCAAGCTGAAACCAATCAGAGTTCAAACGAAACGAAAATAATTATATCAATGAATTGGTACAAAAATAATACTATAGTTTTACTAAAATGTTTATATCATTTATTAAAATGTAATGTGTTTTTATAGTGAACAAATCGACTCAATTACATCAGCTCAATAAAATAGGGTTTTATCCGATTTTTCCTCTAAATTTCAATCATACTGACGGATCACGAGACAATGGCTCCTATAGAAATATGACAATCAAAGCTAAACTAATGCCCTATTCTCTCTCGGCATCGGCGACTTTGATTGGCCTTCTCCATGGTTGGCTTCTTCTATTTTCCAATATGCCATGGGGCCGAGTCCGACTAAACCCACGGTGCATCTACAAGTATTCATGGGACACGCGGCTTCGCGAATAGGGGAGGCGGCGTTTTTCGGCATCCTTCTTTCATCGAGCAACGGTTGGGAGGGAGAAGGAGCGTAGGGCATCGTCTTTTTCATCATCGTTTATGTTGTCTCGGATAAAAAGCAGATCTCCCGGTCAACCATAGCGTTTTCCGATGGGGTATCGTTGTAGGAGCGTTAGGTACAAGGGTTATTCGTTACCAGGGCGGTGGAACAGGGAAATCCGGCGATCTTCAGTGGGGAAGGTGGTCGGAAGAACCAGGCCATGCTGGGCGGTGCGTCTAGGGACGGCGGAGGCAAGCGGCACAAATTTCGACCTAGATCTAGGGTTTCGGAATTGGGCCGTTGTAAAGACCTGAGTTTTTATTTCGAGAATTTATCGTTGGGAACGTCGTTGAGGTGGGGAACGAGTCGATTATTGGATCAATTTCAAAAAAAAGCAAAAAAATAAAAATAAAAAAGGGAAGAGGGATTGGGCTGGGCCAGGCCAGACCCACGCCTTGGGCCAGAGCAACCGAAGACCAAGCTTCAGCGCGCAGGCCCAAACCCACGCCTCGCTCTCTCTAACCCTACGCGACTCTCTCTCTCCCCTCAGTATCGTGCATGCATCCCGAGTAAGAGCGCCTCCCTCTTCGTCTCCCTTCTCCCTCGAGCTCTCAGAGCTCCTTCACCTTCTCCCGCCGTCCAAAACCACGCCAGAGATCGTACTCACTCTTCTTCTTCCTTCTGCTTCCTCAGACACCAATCCCTCACGCCCAGAAACCTAGAAAGCCCTTCTCGTTCTTCTCCTTCGTCAAATCGAACACCGCCGCCTCAACCCAGAACTTCGCCGCGCCATCAACAGATAGAAATCTTAACCGGTGAGCCTTCCCCGACCTCAATCCGTCCTTCCCATATCTTATTCTCTGCGAATCGAGCTTGTGCGAGCTTTTTTGGGCGAGATCTGGGGTGGAGGAGTTCGTCGTAGATCTCGGGCATCAGATCTAGGATTTGGACGCCGGCGAGCTTCCCACGACGTCAGTTATGAGTGGAGGAGCTCGAGCACAACCCTAACGACCTTCCCCCGCCTCTTCCGAGCTCCTGACGCCACCCACCGCCGACGAAGAACCGCCCACGAGTCCTGCCACCGTCGCCATCGCCGCCGGAGTTGAACCAGATGGAACCCTAACTCGAACCTCGTCTCTGATGGGCTTTGGGTTTGGGCCAGTATCGAGAATGTGCCTTGGGCCGGACGGGCTCGAACCAGACGCAACTCGGGCCTGGACTTGAGTTGGGCCTCGGGCTGGACCTGGTTTGGGCTTCGGGCTCGGACCGGGTCTAAGCCCGGGTCCAGACTCGGGTTGGGTCTGTGTCTGGGTCGGGCTCGGGTCAGGTCCAGATCCGAGAATGGACCGGGTCGGATTCGGGTCCGGATCTCGGACTCAGGTCGGATCCGGGTCAGCCCAGATTAATTTAATATTTGACTTAAAATCAGATAAATACCTGGACTTTCGGACATTTTAAAGGGACGTTTGGACAACCGAACTACTGGACTTAATCTGTTAACTCAGAGGACTTAATTAATTAATAATTTTGAGGACCGTTACGGACTTGACCGGGACTGATGACCATCCCTTTGTGTTAAAACCAGGCCTTTACCCCGAGCACGAAGAAGACCGGAGTTGGCCACGACGTCAGCAGCTAGGAGACGCAGCTGCTGGTTCTTCTAGAGGTAGGGATTACCTCGAACCCGCTTTATTTCGGATGTACTAGAACGCATATAGGGAAACCTAATAACCGGTTAAAGATTTAGTATGCACATAGGATGTGAATAACTAGCGTAGACGTATAAATTGTGAACATTTACGATTCTGTCTTGGGAAATTGCCGTGCTGGTAGAATCGGGCCATGTCGCGCCCGTATGATTGATTGATGGATGTATCTGCTTGTGTACTCTGTGATGCTTGAACGGTTAATAAATAATGAACTTGAAAATGAGTAGAGTTGAACTTGATGATGCATGTTGTGATTGAGTGACTTACTCCTGTTTATATGATCTGTTGATTTGGGAATGTTGGGGACGAATACCGGTTAAGCGGGTGGGGTGACCACGTTGAGAGTGGTGTCGGTAAGTGTTGGTAAGTGCCTGATGGAAGTGTAAGTTGTTGAAACGTGCTTTTTTTTGTGATTGTGTTTGTGATTGTTTGGGTGATACTTGTTTGAGTTGTGCCCGAGAGATGTGTTTGTACCTTCCGATGCGCGGCCAGTAAAGTGTGAGAGAAGTACTTCTGTAAGGTGAGTCGTACCTTCCGGCGCGCGATTGGTAAAGTGCGTGACTTGTGTGTAGTGTGATTACACGATAAAGGTGGTTTTCCTACCTTCCGAACGTGAGTCGGTAAAACGCCGTGTCCCGCGAAGAGGTGGTTTCACTACCTTCCGACTAGCACTCGGTAAAACGCTGTGTTGTGTGCCGCGAGGTTCCAGGCCGCGAAGAGGCGATTTCCCTGCCTTCTGTCGATCGGTAAAACGCTGTGTGCCGCGATGGGGTCGACCGCCCCTCCTGACTTTGTGTTAGGGGAAAGTTGCGTGCGGCTACGTCGGGCCGAGCGGGTTGCTCCCGAGACCGTGCATTGGTTACGAGCGTGTGTTTGAGAATGTCTCGTCTTTGATTGTCTGTAATTGTGCCTGTGAGTGTTGTTGACTATGTGCGGTGGAAATTGTGTATTGGTTGTTCCTTGGTGTGGCCTCAAGGTAGGCGTTAGTGTGGATTTGATGTTGGTATAGTTGGACATTGAATGTCAGAGTTTAAGGAGGGGTGCTGGCTTTTAATTGGTTTAAGTGTCGTATTATGTTCAAAACCTTTATTATATTTTAAATTATGGAATTGTGTTTTGGTAAATTCGAGATAAGGAGGTTTTGATGGTTTTCCCTACTGAGCGTCAAGCTCACCCCTTACTATGTTTTCTACAGGTGATAGCTATGCCTTGGACTAGAGGGTCACGCAGAGCTGGGGAGCTAGCAAATGACCGGGGTTTACTTATTGTCATTAGAGACGTACTGTACTTTACATTTTATATTGACTGAACCTGAGACTCAAGAAGTGAACTTGGTCGATTTATTAGTATTTTATTTATCTTATCAAATATTACTCATTTTAAACTGCTATTATTTAAATTTCACTAAGTCGCGTCTCGGGCCCGGTCAATACCGAATTTGGGGTGTGACAATTTGGTATTAGAGCCTGGTTTCATTTTTGAGTTTTCAAAAACCTCAGGCCGTACGTCACTAGGTGGGTAGTGGGTCGTTAGGAGTTGTCGTGTGTTGATTATTGTTGGTTGACTTTGGTGTGCCGTTCTGTTGTGATTAATGTGTGCTGGACTGCTTACTAAAGTGTTCGCTGGGTGTTGTTTAAGTTGTGAACTATTTATCCCGCGTGCGCGGTTGGTTGACCAAGTTTTCAAATGGAACATGCCGAAATTTTATGGAAAATTGGAATGTATGTCCTATTATGATTTGACTGCAACAAATCATGATGGTGGGGATATCAGTTGGTTACGACGTAATGCGGGGACACCTGAACCGAGTTGTAACGAGATGATATCCACATGTATTATTTTGCTACGTGAATAAGCTTTACAACCTGTGTTATTGAGTATAGTTGTCATTGTGCGGATTTTGTGTTGCCTTGTGTTTCTGTAAACCGGTTGGCTGTGTGTAAGCTTGTTATGCTGCTTGTTGTACTTGAGCGTTTGTGTGATTGAACTGTGACACTGTTGCCTCTTTTGTGCGATGTTGTGGTAGGTTTTATGTGACGCACTAGGGTGCGGTGTTTGTACTAGTACTATTACTACTACTACCACTACTACTACCACTACCACTACTACTACCACTACTACTACCACTACCACTACGACTACCACCACTACCACTACGACTACCACCACTACTACGACCACTACCACTACTACTACCACTACTACTACCACTACCACTACCACTAGTACTACCACTACTACTACCACCACTACTACTACCACTACCACTACGACTACCACCACTACCACCACCACCACCACCACCACCACCACCACCACCACTACTACACTACTACCACTACTACCACTACTACCACTACTACCACTACTACCACTACTACGACCACTACTACGACTACTACGACCACTACGACCACTACGACCACTACGACCACTACTACCACTACTACCACTACTACCACTACTACCACTACTACCACTACTACCACTACTACCACTACTACCACTACTACTACTACTACTACTACTACTACTACTACTACTACTACTAAGAGTAAACTGAAGTTTTAAAGAACTGTTTAAGTCTTGTTGATCGCGTGTGAACGTTAGTATCTTGAGTGGGTCTCCTTTAAGAGTTGTTGAGGAACTAAACATGTACGTGTTGCCATGCAGTGAATGGATCGCGTGACACGTGTCTACGTCCCATGAGGTACCCGTCGCCGACCAGCTGGGGGTCGAGGTCAGCCACCTGCCATTGAGGAAGCAGGGGCAGTTGGTGTCCAGGCAGTGGGCACAGAGGGACCCATGAGGAGTGACTCTGGACCATCAGGACTCCCACCCAGAGCATCACCCGTCATAGTGTAGGTTGAGCCTGTAGAGGCAGAGGATGCCCGACCCTTGACCTCAGTGGAGTCCGATGGGAGCGATGCTGGATCCTTGGGACATCCTACCAGAGTTCTGCCAGTGCTAGGAGGACCATGAAGACTGCCCTGGACGAGCTGACCCGTACCATGTAGGGTTTTGTGGCAACCATTGCCCAAAGGGAGACAGCACCTACAGCTGTCTCAGCGACACAGATGAGATCGACGCAGGCCGACATCTATGTGGTACATGCGTTGAGGGATTTCCTAAGGCTGGACATGCCTACCTTCACTAGGGAGCCCAACCCTGACAAAGCCGAGAGGTGGTTGCAGCAGGTCACCAGGAACCTGAACACCTCATGTATCACTGATGGGCATCTGAGGTTGTCCTTTGTAGCTCATCAACTGAGGGACAACGCCTTCCACTGGTGGGAGCGTGTTGAGGAGCGGGTCGGTGATGACTACGACCGCTTCCGAGCTGTGTTTTTGGAGCAGTTCTTTCCAGAGTCCGCGCGAGATGATCGACGCCGGCAGTTTCTAGATCTGTGACAGGGCACGAGGACCGTGTCTGAGTACGAGTCTAGGTTTACCGCTCTGTTTCGGTTCGCTCCAGAGATGGTGGCAACCGAGGCGAACCGGTGCAAGCGTTTTGAGGATGGACTCAGCGCCCTGATCCGAGACCGACTAGTCGCCTTCAGGACTCGGGTGTACACTGAGTTGGTGGATCAGGCATTAGCCGTGGAGCGATGCCTTAGTGAGACCGCCCGAGCTAGAGAGAGCCGTCCGAGACGTAGCAGTTTTCTGAGACCGTCGGAGGTGCGAGACACACGGCGACAGCGGACAGTTGGATCTTTCTGGCCTCATCAGAAGTTTAGTGGGCCGAGATCGATGGGATCACTTGCATGAGTGGGTCCGGCAGCGTCCGAGGTCGGACCAGAGTGCTACCGCTGTCATCGACGGGGACATTTGAGCAGAGATTGTTCGTGGGACGCGAGCTCTGCAGCTCGTCCCGCGAGCAGCCGGACTGGATTAGTAGGGAGGATGGGTAGCGGAGATCAGCAGTGTTTCAGTTGTAGGCAGTTTGGGAAACTGGCTATGCAGTGCCCCACCTCAGACACAGGGATGTCGGCACAGCGACCGCAGCAGTCGTGCCCTGGACAGGCACCCCAGTTCCGACAGCGCCATATACAGCAGTCGAGACCTCTACGACCAGCTGCGAGAGCACCAGCGCCGAGGCAACTACATGGACAAGCTCAGCAGTTAGCTCTTCCTCTACCACCTCCACGGTAGGGACCTCGGACTACACAAGGCAGAGCTTATGCCATCACTGATCGTCGATCTAAGGGACATCATCCCGGTCGGGACACCGTTCAGGGTACGTGTCTGCTTTATCATTTATGGGCATCGTTTCTGTTTGATATTGGTGCATCGCACTCCTTCATTTCTGCTTCCCTGGTTGAGTCACTAGGATTGAGAGTAAAGCCCTTGGATAGACCCTTATGCCTTGACGTACTGGAGACGTAGTTTTGAGCAGTGTGTGTCGTTCATGTGAGATCAGAGTGGCTGAACACCCGTTTGCTGGTGATTTGCTTGTTTTGAACATGACGGCGTTCGACGTTATTCTGGGGATGAACTGGCTGTCGAGGTACAAGGCGACCATTGATTGTTATCGGCGACAGGTGACTGTTCGTTCGGGTGGCACGAGTGTCACGTGTGTGTTGGGCAGCAGGAGCAGGGTTCTACTTTCAACATTGTCTGTGGGAGAGGAGGTACCGACTGAGCAGCGGCGAGAGTTGCCGAGGATAATGTGCGAGTTCTCGGATGTATTTCCGGAGAAGTTATCGGGATTGCCGCCTAAGCGCGAGGTTGAGTTCGGGATTGATCTGGTACCTGGTACGGCGCCGATCTCGATGGCATCGTACAGATTTGCACCAGCAGAGCTGACAGAGTTGAAGCGCCAGCTCGAGGATCTTCGAGTGAAGGGGTTCATCCGACCGAGCACCTCTCCGTCGGGAGCACCCGCCCTCTTCGTGAAGAAGAAGGGTGGAGCGTTGAGGATGTGCATTGATTACCAGAAGCTGAACCGGGTTACGGTGAAGAACCGCTATCCGATGCCGAGGATCAATGACCTATTCGACCAGTTGAGAGGGGCGAAGGTCTTTTCGAAGATCGACTTGCGATCCGGTCACTATCAGCTGAGGGTTCGAGATCAGGATGTGGCGAAGACCGCCTTTCGCACACGGTACGGTCATTATGAGTTCTTGGTGATGTCGTTCGGGTTGACGAACGCACCTGCAGTTTTCATGGACTTGATGACTAGTATCTTCCAACCCTACCTGGATCAGTTTGTGGTGGTATTTGTGGATGACATTCTGATCTACTCGCCGGACGAGGAGGCTCACGAGGAGCACCTGAGGATTGTGTTGACTCTACTCCGCACTCATCGGTTATATGGTAACCTGGAGAAGTGCGAGTTCTGGCTCTCCGAGGTGAAGTTCCTCGGACATGTTGTGTCCCGAGAAGGTATTTTGGTCGATCCGGCGAAGATCGAGGCAGTGTCGACTTGGGCGAGGTCCACGAGTGTGTTCGAGATCCGTAGCTTTCTCGGGTTGGCAGGTTATTACCGGAGGTTCGTCCAGGACTTCTCGCGCTTGGGAGGGACAATGACTGACCTGACACGTAAGGGTGTCGCTTTCGTATGGACTGACAAGTGCGAGAGCGCTTTCACTGAGTTGAAGACTCGACTGACCACCGCCCCGATTTTGATTGTACCAGAGCGCGGTGTGGGGTACGATGTCTATTGTGACACGTCCGGTGAAGGACTTGGTTACGTGTTGATGCAGATGGGAAAGGTAGTTGCATATAGATCACGACAGTTAAAGATTCACGAGCGTAACTACCCCACCCATGACTTGGAGTTGGCAGCCGTTGTGTTTGCTCTGAAGAGCTGGAGGCATTATCGTTATGGGGAGAAGTTTAGGGTGTTCTCCTACCACAACAGTCTCAAGTATATCTTCTCCCAGAAGGACTTGAACATGCGACAATGCCGTTGGATGGATCTACTAGAGGAGTATGACTTTGAGCTGCACTATCACCCGGGCAAGGCGAACGTGGTCGCCGATGCTCTGAGTAGGAGATCGTTTCTCGGTCTAGCCGTCATGGCAGTCCAAGAGTGGAACTTTATGAGAGAGTTGGTTGCTTTTGGGCTCGACTTAGAGGAGATCACTGGTAGCGTGGCTACGTGTTCGTTGGTGGCACAACCCACGTTGATTGCACGGGTGCTAGAGGCACAGTCAGTTGATGCCGAGACGGCTGATATCAGAGAGAGAGTGATCAGTGGCACCGAGGTAGAGGGATTGGAGTACAGTGTTGATCGGGGACTACTTTATCGCGGAGTTTTGTTCGTTCCGCAGAGTTGCAGAGAGGTCGTATTGAGAGAGTCACATCATTCTTGTCTCACGGTACATCCGGGTGGCACTAAGATGTACCGAGATATCAGGCGACATTTTTGGTGGAGTGGTATGTAGAGAGCAGTAGCAGAGTTCGTATCGAGGTGCCTCACTTGCTAGCAAGTGAAGGCTGAGCATCAGCGTCTTGCAGGATTACTACAGCCGTTGCCGATAGCGGAGTGGAAGTGGGAGCATGTGACTATGGATTTTGTATGCGGATTACCGAGGTTTCCAAGAGGACACGATGCCGTGTGGGTAGTGGTTGATCGGTTGACGAAGTTGGCTCACTTCTTAGCCATGAGGATGACGGATACAGTAGATGCTTTGAGTCGCTTGTATGTCCGAGAGATCATTCGACTTCACGGAGTTCCGGTATCTGTAGTGTCCGACAGAAATCCCCGCTTTGCTTCGAGATTTTGAAGAGCCTGCAGAGAGAGTTAGAGACCGAGGTCCTACTGAGTACAACCTATCACCCGCAGACCGACGGACAGTCGGAGCGCACGATACAGATTTTAGAGGACATGCTTCGATCGTGTGTGTTGGATTTTGGGGGATCTTGGGAGGAGCACCTACCTATGGCTGAGTTCGCCTACAACAACAGCTTCTAGGCCAGTATTGGGATGGCACCTTTTGAGGCGTTGTATGGTAGGCCATGTAGATTGCCCGTGTGTTGGGCCGAGGTAGGAGACAGGAGCTTATTGGGACCGGAGATGCTCCGAGAGACGACCGAAAAGGTCGCGCTGATCCGAGAGCGGTTAAAGACCGCGCAGAGCCGGCAGAAGAGTTACGCAGATAGACGACGTCGACCTCTTGAGTTTGCAGTCGGTGATCACGTGTTTCTGAGGGTGAGCCCGAAGAAGGGGCTCTTGCGGTTCAACCGCGGCGGAGGCAAGTTGGCCCCGCGGTTTATCGGACCTTTCAAGATTCTAAGCATAGTTGGAGTTGTTGCCTATCGCCTTGTCTTGCCACCGCAGCTCGGGAACGTTCATAACGTCTTCCATGTATCCCACCTGCGGAAGTACACTATTGATCCCTCCCACGTGATCGAGTGGACATACATCGAGGTGGCTAGTGATGTATCTTATGAGGAGCAGCCTGTCAGGATCGTAGACACGGGGGAGAAAGTCTTGCGTGACAAGATTATTCCTCTAGTACGAGTGCAGTGGAAGCCCCAGGGAGCTGAGTCGACCTGGGAGCGCGAGGATGAGATCCGGGCGAAGTATCCCCACATGTTCGACCCTTGAGGTACGTCCGTTTTAAATTTCGGGGACGAAATTCCTTTAAGGGGGTAGACTATAAAGACCTAAGTTTTTATTTCGAGAATTTATCGTTGGGAACATCGTTGAGTTGGGGAACGAGTCGATTATTGGATCAATTTCAAAAAAAAAAAAGAAAGAAGCAAAAAGAAAAATAAAAAAAGGGGAAGAGGGATTGGGCTGGGCCAGGCCAGACCCACGCCTTGGACCGGAGCAACTGAAGCCCACGCTTCAGCATGCAGGCCCAACCGGCCCAAACCCACGCCTCACTCTCTCTAACCCTACGCGACTCTCTCTCTCCCCTTAGTATCATGCACGCATCCCGAGTCAAAGCACCTCCCTATTCGTCTCCCTTCTCCCTCGAGCTCTTCAGAGCTCTTTCGCCTTCTCCTACCGTCCAAAACCATGCCAGAGATCGTCCTTACTCTTCTTCTTCCTTCCGCTTCCTCAGACACCAATCCCTCACGCCCAGAAACCTAGAAAGCCCTTCCCGTTCTTCTCCTTCGTCAAATCAAACACCGCCGCCTCAACCCAGAACTTCGCCGCGCCATCAACGGACATAAATCTTCACCGGTGAGCCTTCCCCGACCTCAATTCGTCCTCCCCATCTCTTCTTCTCCGCGAATCGAGCTTGTGCGAGCTCTTTTGGGCGAGATCTGGGGTGGAGGAGTTCGCCGGAGATCTCGGGCGTCAGATCTGGGATTTGGATGCCGACGAGCTTCCCACGACGTCAGTTATGAGTGGAGGAGATCGAGCACGACCCTGACGACCTTCCCCCGCCTCTTCCGAGCTCCTGACGCCACCCACCGCCGACGAAGAACCGCCCTCGAGTCTTGCCACCACCGCCGTCGGAGTTGAACCAGACGGAACCCTAACTCGAACCTCGTCTCTGACGGGCTTTGGGTTTGGGCCAGTATCGAGAACGGGCCTTGGGCCGGACGGGCTCGAACCAGACGCAACTCAGGCCTGGACTTGAGTTGGGCCTCGGGTTGGACCTGGTTTGGGCTTCGGGCTCGGACCGGGTTTGAGCTCGGGTCCGGACTCGGGTTGGGTCCGGGTCTGGGTCGGGCTCGGGTCAGGTCCGGATCCGAGGATGGACCGGATCGGATCCGTGTCGGATTCGGGTCCGGATCTCGAACTCGGGTCGGATCCGGGTCAGCCCAGATTAATTACATAATTAATTAAATATTTGACTTAAAATCAGATAAATACCTGGACTTTCGGACATTTTAAAAGGACGTTTGGAAAACCGAACTACTGGACTTAATCTGTTAACTCAGAGGACTTAATTAATTAATAATTTTTAGGACCGTTACGGACTTGACCGGGACTGATGACCATCCCTTTGTGTTAAAACCAGGCCTTTACCCCGAGCACGGAGAAGACCGAAGTTGGCCAGGACGTCAGCAGCTAGGAGACGCAGCTGTTGGTTCTTCTAGAGGTAGGGATTACCTCGAACCCGCTTTATTTCGGATGTACTAGAACGCATATAGGGAAACCTAATAACCGGTTAAAGATTTAGTATGCACATAGGATGTGAATAACTAGCGTAGACGTATAAATTGTGAACATTTACGATTCTGTCTTGGGAAATTGCCGTGCTGGTAGAATCGGGCCATGTCGCGCCCGTATGATTGATTGATGGATGTATCTGCTTGTGTACTCTGTGATGCTTGAACGGTTAATAAATAATGAACTTGAAAATGAGTAGAGTTGAACTTGATGATGCATGTTGTGATTGAGTGACTTACTCCTGTTTATATGATCTGTTGATTTGGGAATGTTGGGGACGAATACCGGTTAAGCGGGTGGGGTGACCACGTTGAGAGTGGTGTCGGTAAGTGCTGGTAAGTGCCTGATGGAAGTGTAAGTTGTTGAAACGTGCTTTTGGTTGTGATTGTGTGGGTGATACTTGTTTGAGTTGTGCCCGAGAGATGTGTTTGTACCTTCCGATGCGCGGCCAGTAAAGTGTGAGAGAAGTACTTCCGTAAGGTGAGTCGTACCTTCCGGCGCGCGATTGGTAAAGTGCGTGACTTGTGTGTAGTGTGATTACACGATAAAGGTGGTTTTCCTACCTTCCGAACGTGAGTCGGTAAAACGCCGTGTCCCGCGAAGAGGTGGTTTCACTACCTTCCGACTAGCACTCGGTAAAACGCTGTGTTGTGTGCCGCGAGGTTCCAGGCCGCGAAGAGGCGATTTCCCTGCCTTCTGTCGATCGGTAAAACGCTGTGTGCCGCGATGGGGTCGACCGCCCCTCCTGACTTTGTGTTAGGGGAAAGTTGCGTGCGGCTACGTCGGGCCGAGCGGGTTGCTCCCGAGACCGTGCATTGGTTACGAGCGTGTGTTTGAGAATGTCTCGTCTTTGATTGTCTGTAATTGTGCCTGTGAGTGTTGTTGACTATGTGCGGTGGAAATTGTGTATTGGTTGTTCCTTGGTGTGGCCTCAAGGTAGGCGTTAGTGTGGATTTGATGTTGGTATAGTTGGACATTGAATGTCAGAGTTTAAGGAGGGGTGCTGGCTTTTAATTGGTTTAAGTGTCGTATTATGTTCAAAACCTTTATTATATTTTAAATTATGGAATTGTGTTTTGGTAAATTCGAGATAAGGAGGTTTTGATGGTTTTCCCTACTGAGCGTCAAGCTCACCCCTTACTATGTTTTCTACAGGTGATAGCTATGCCTTGGACTAGAGGGTCACGCAGAGCTGGGGAGCTAGCAAATGACCGGGGTTTACTTATTGTCATTAGAGACTTATTGTACTTTACATTTTATATTGACTGAGCTTGAGACTCAAGAAGTGAACTTTGTCGATTTATTAGTATTTTATTTAGGGAAAATTTCAGTATAATACCCTGGCAAATTTTTTTTGCACTTTCATACCTAAACCAAACATTTAATTTCAGTTTGATACTCAGCCGTTAACTTTCTAGTAGTTTTGGATGGAAAAAGTTAAAAAGTCCATAATACCCCTAACTTTAAGTCAAATTTTCAAAGACATGCCATTAGATTTTTAAAAATTCTGTTTCTATTTTTATAAATTTAATTTTTATTTTTAAAAATTCAGTTTTTTTAGAAATTCAGTTTTTTAATGAAAATTATTTTTATAAATTCAGTTTTTGTTTTAAAAAATTATTTTTATTTATAAAATTTTAGTTTTATTTATAAATTAAGTTTTTATTTTAAAAAATTCAGTTTAGATTTTTCAAAATTCAGTTTTTAGTTTTTATTTGATTCATATCTTGGTTAAATTCGTTTTTATTTTTATTTTTTTTCAGTTTCATACCCTTTTTCAGTTCATACCCTTCTTCAAGCCATGAACACCATTTTCCAAAATTTTCTCTGTATTTTTTGTGGCCAAGGAAAAATTTGCCGTTAGACTACGGAGAGCATGTGGACTACGACAAACGGGAAAGGGAAGGGGATAGGGAGAAGGGCGGTGCTCCCGAGCCTTCGTGGTAGATCTGGTCGCTGGAGTTCATCCAGATCTACACCTCTGTTCGCCCACGACCTCAACGAGGAGCTCGGTCTCTTATACTTGGTGTCTTGGGACTGGACGCTCAAGGTGTGGAGGATTTGGTTTTCACCGGATTGGGGGACGGCACGGTGAAGCTGTGGCAGAGAGAGAAGTTAGAGAGGGTGAAGATGAAACAAGGTTGAAGATCAGAAGAATTAGGATCATGATAAAATGTTGGTGGCTGTGATAAAATGATTTTAGAATTAGGGTTTTAACACAAATAGGGGTAAATTCGTCATTTTTTAAAAAATACAGGGTCATGTGCTTTGCACATGACTGTTTTCCATCCAAGCTAATAGAAAATTAACGGCTAGGTATCAAAGTGAAATTAAATGTTTGGTTTAGGTATGAAAGTGCAATTTTTTTTGCTAGGGTATTATACTGAAATTAAGTGTTTGATAGGGTATTATACTGAAATTTTCCCTTTTATTTATCTTAACAAATATTACTCATTTTAAACTGCTATTATTTAAATTTCACTAAATCACGTCTCGGGTCCGGTCAATACCGGATTTGGGGCGTGACAGCCGTGGTTCGGGCCTTTCTGAATCGGGTCGTGGTTCAGGTCGGGTCAAAGAAGCTGCAACCTGGGCCTGAGAAGCAGGGCTAAGGGGAGAAGTTATGATGGTGTACCGACGAGCACTAGGTCCATGGCCGCATCAGGTCGGAGTGGGGAAGGCGGTAGAGTTTTCGCCAAGGGTGGGATCTCCACCTTTGGGATTCGGGTGGGGTACGACCATAACCGCGGTGATGGAGGCGGCAGGACGGGCTGAGGACCTATCCACGGGGGATGGGGAGTGGCCTCCCTCGGGTCTGGCTATTTGGCTAATTCTCTCATGCAACACGGAGAGGGTGACGGGCCACCGGTGAAGAGGCTGTCAGATCCACAGGGCGTGGCGATTCCGACCGGCTAGAGGGAGGAAGGACCCTAGCGGCGGCGTGCTTTTCGTCCGGAAGCTAGGTTTCATAAGTTGAGCCGAGTTTCAGGTGATGGGCTCGGACTAAAGATTGGGCTTGATCGGGTCAAAAGAGTCGGGCCGGTGTTGGGCCGGGTCAGAGGGTCGATTCTGGGCCCAAAAGGGAGCAGGGCAGGAGCTCGTGATGGATTGGATCATCGCGATGCGTCGACGGATCGTTTATACAACCGGGTTGGCTCGACTCACTTGGATGAGATATCACATGCAGCGGCGGGGGGCAGTAAGCACCCTCGCCTCACAGAATGAGTCCGAGATGGTCCAGGGGGAGAGCAGTCGGTTATACCGTCCCCCTGGATGTAGGATGACAGTGGTACCATCAAGAACCGACTCAAGGTTCCCTACCAGCTCAGGGGTCAGCAATCCCACGCTTTGGAGCTCTACCTCTATCATTCAAGAGAGGACGTCGCACACTTACAACCTGGGGGATACTCAGTCCACCACTATGAGAAGCTACAACGAACCTGCTTGGTCGTTGAAAACCCGTTTAGAGCCGCTGCATCGATGATCTTTGGACGTTGTCGCAGTACTACCCTCCGAACACCAATGAATTCTACAAGAGTATGTTTACTCTCTATTCAGTTTTATATTATTATCGTATTTTCAATTTCTTTATTGATATGTTTGTAATATGTAAACATTTCACAGCTATAATATTTATCATATTTACCCCCAAAAAACAAACAAACAAAGTAAGCATATTCAATAAAAGTTGCAGATATTTGTATCTATTCAGTGCCAGCGAGCGAACACGACATCAAATTAAATCGCAAGTCGACAGTCCATCAACCAGCATTACCACACACTCTCGCCGACACACTACTCATGACGATCATCGATGCGAAGGAGAAGCTCCGGCACGACGGAGCGTCGATCGTGGCCGTCAATCCGAAGCCGAATGGAGGACTCCCTTCCAAAGTGGTGGATTTCGTGGAGAAGCTCTTGGTCAAGCTCATGTACGGCCCCTCCAAGCCTCTCCACTACCTCTCCGGCAATTTCGGTCCCGTCGACGAGACTCCTCCCACCACCGACCTTACCGTCAATGGTTATCTCCCCGTGAGTACACTCTGATCAAAAAAATTCAATTCCCTGCTTGAACCAATTAGTCAACCGCTGGGCCCAATAGGCATTTAATTGGTGTGATGTTCTATTGTTTGGTAAATTAAATAAATAGCATGATTGAGAAATTGATTGTGTTGTCAACATTAAATCCTTACCACTGGATTTTGGTTCCTGCTAGTTTCTTCCACCCTTATGACTGGTTGTTGTGGTGTATTTAGGTTCTCTGTTGCTACTACGATCCTACCATCTGAAATAACTGAAGCTCATATCGTCTTCAATTGCTGCTGCTTCCTGATGGTTGAAATAGTAATGATCACACGTCTACTAAAACTATGAAGAATTGAGTAATATATGACACACCCAATTATGTTGACTTTTTAGTAGGTGGAACCCTCCCCACATCTGTTATATGTTGTTAATTCAACTTTTTATGGATAATTTTTGTTGTTTGAATACAATGGGAGCATGCCTTTATATAGGGATTCACTTTATATTGAATAGGAAATAGTGCTAAGACTATCTACAATGACGTCTACTGCGCGTCGAATAGGAGCGTCGATTCACACTTTTTTTGGGAAAAAAGCTCAAAACCCACGATTCAGTCGATTCAACCCTATGAAAATCGATGGGGTTGTAGATCGTCGAAAAGAGTCGAAGCCCGATTCTCCTATGGAGAATCGCCATGTGGCCCAAATAATTTCGGCGTACTTTTTCCCACGAATTGGGCCCACCTTTTTATTTTTTATTTTTCCACCCATTAGACCTAATCGGTTCGACGCCATTGTGGATAGCCTAATGCTAAGCTACATATAAATAGGAAACTAAACTAAACCAGGAATAGGAAATACATGTAACTGAAAATAAACTAATATGATGTAAAAATTTGCTCCGATGGTGAACATCTACTACCGTGCAAGTGATATGAATTTGCTCCGATGTCACTTTTTGGGTTCTTTTCTATGTCTTCCCCCAATTTAATGCTTGTAGCTGATAGGGACTGGTGAAATCTTGTTTCAGGATTGCTTGAATGGAGAGTTTGTGAGGATTGGCCCCAACTTAAAAACCCCCCCTGTGGCAGGATATCATTGGTAAGTCCTCTTTTTATGTCTTCTAACTATTTGTTACAACATCTTGATTTTGTTTTCTGAGAAGCAATTTACTACAACCAATTTGCTGTTCAATGTACATTACTTTTTTTTACCCTGTCTCTAGCCTTCTACTTATTCTCTTTGTTGTTCTCTTCGCAGGTTCGATGGCGATGGGTACGTGAATTCTGTTTCCTTAGCACTTTTATATTTCAAGTTTCTGAAGAAAGATTTCAACTGTTTTACTGAAACTACTGCAGGCTTTAATGGATTTGACATTCTGAGAAACAGCTTCCCTCCATTAGTGTCTAATATGCTGATGGCAAACACGCTTTTTGAATAATAATCCATCTTTGCTTTCTCTTAAGGAGTTCTTGTTTGTTTGCTTGTGCGCACATGTTGACTTAGTTGCATATCCTCCATAACGTTAAAGTGAATAATTATTGTCTTTATATTGGGTGTCAATATGGATGAGCTTGTAAACCACATATGATTGCCAAATTAGTTAAGTTAGTAATGGCTATATATGTTTCTATGAATTTGCAGCATGGTTCATGGACTGCACATCAAAGATGGAAAGGCCACATATGTCTCCCGCTATGTGAAGACATCACATCTTAAGCAAGAAGAATATTTTGGAGGGGCTAAGTTTACGAAGGTATGAGATTATGTATATTTTAGGGTCATATACTTTTTGGTACCTTTTTGTTTTGGTCACGTACACTAAGGTCCTATATGTTTGAAAACGTCCAATAAGCTATCCTATCTTTTCGTCACAAATCGTTTTTTGAATTTTTTTAAAAAACTAACAGAATATTTGATTCCATTAGTCACGTGGCACTATGTACCAGTTAAGTGGAGATTGAAATGACTATTTTGCCCTTATTTATTTAAACCTTATGGATTGTGTAGGGAAAGTTACCATTTCGGCCTTAATTAATAATAAATAAAATTCATAACTAATTGTAAATAAATAAATGAAATAATTAATTAACAATAAATAATTAAAAACAATAAATAAAGAGAAACAAAAAAAACTATTTAGAAATATTCTAAACTCTCTGTCTATATCTAATTAACCTAGATCTAAGCAACATTTCATGAACTCTCCATCTATTGTAAACTCTCCTTCGTTTTTACGGCGTGGTCGTGGTTTTCGTTCGTGCCCGAGCTCAAGCTTCATCTCTCATCGGCGACAACGACCTAACAGTGACTTCACGAGCGATGGCGACTTCACGGCCGAGCTCTCTGCAAATCCTACGAGCTCTCCACCCCGTCGCAGATGTGGAGCGAGATGTGACAATTTGAGAGAACACGTCCTGAATATCTCGGATCGCCCGACACTTGGACTGGCTTGATCCAAGTTCAGCCTTTCGAATTGTTGCATTGCGGAAACAAACATTACTAAACCAAGAGAATCGTCAACTTAACGAGACCACAAGTGAAGCAAGAACAAAGGTACGAATATAAATTTTTTGTGTTAAAAGGAAAGGGTTTAGTACAACTAACGTACAAACTAGTCTTCCTAGTTACACAATAGATGGATCTAAGGAATGGATATATCAAAGGGATTGTTCTATGATGGATTGATTTCATAAGGGATAGCTTTCTCTAAGAATTGATTGCTTAATCAAGTGATGGATCTATCTATATATCTCTGTACATGTCAACTAGCTGTGGGTCCTATATATAGAAGTCTAAGTTCGGTGGCAAGAAGCATGGCATGATCCATGATCAATGAAGATGGTTCTTGATCAATGAAGATGGTTCTTGATCAATCAGGTGAACTCTCAAACCGTGTGCTTGCTTAGCCATTCCACTTTAATCGAGAAGGTTCAAGCTGATTTTTACATGGATGACCAAGCTTTTTACACCTCATACTTGAGAGTAGATGAATCTAGATGAATCGGGTACTTTTTTCACCATGTCTTGTCTCCATGAGTAAGAATTTACTGCCAGTGCAAAGAGCATGGCTCCCATGTACTTGATACTTTTGAATGCTCTTGATCAACAACCATCGCCGTTTCATGCTTCCGCCAGAATGCGCGTATGTGAGTGCGGACAAAATTTGATGATCATTTTCGGGGTGTGACATCCTACCCTACCCATAATCTCGCCGTCCTCGGCAAAGACTTTCAAACCTGCGCTTATGACGAATCTTCCAACGATAGTAAACTTCGTATCGTCGCCAACAATTTGATCGAATTCGCCTCCTCGTAGCATCGGAGGACTTAACGTTCTGCCCATATTGGTACTCCACCTTGCTATCCATCGGCAAGGGACAACAAGGACCACGGTCGGACACTTCAATGGTCCGTTGAGTTGGTGTACCATCACCAACACTCGCCTTTGTGTCATTCAGACACAACTTTTGAAACTCCAGCTTGCAATCCTTCGCCTTAAAAGTGCAAGTACCCAAACAATCATTGGGCAACTGCATCGGTTACACACAATCATCATCCTTCACTCCCTAAGGATCCAATAGCTCACCAGGCTACAATAGAGAGTTCATTAAGCTTGTGGTGAAGTATTGGGGTTGCCACGTTCAATCATAAGCGATCGAGATCCTCGCTTACGGCCAAGTGTTGGAGGGAACATGCCTTATGGGGATCGAGTTATGCTTCTCAACTAGCTTCCATCCCCAAACCGATGGCCAAACAGAGAGGGTCTATGGATTGTTGGAGATATACTTGAGGCATTTCGTGAGAGCCAGCCAATGGGATTGGCCAAAATCCTTGACATGGCACAGTTTTCATATAACTTGCAACGGAGCGAGGCGACGAGCAAGAGCTCTTTTGAGATCGTGAATGGGCAGCAAGCATTGACTCCTCACACCTTGCAGTCGGGTTACACAGGGACAAGTCTAGCCGCCTTTCGTACGGTCAAGTCGTGGCATACTCAGTCGGTCGTGACACATCGTATCTCGAGAAATCCAAGAAGAAGATGAAGAAATGGGCCGATAAACGATGACGTCCAAGGGAGTTCCGAGTTGGTGACCTAGTGATGGTCAAGTTCTAAACCAACCAGATGAAGACCACTCGGGCTTCGCACAAGGGGCTGCTCCAAAGGTATGACAAACCATTTCCAATACTTAGAAGGTGGGCAACATGGCCTACAAAGTTGAGCTGCCACCTCAACTCAAGATTCATTTGGTCACCTTAAGCCTTATGACAAAGACGAGGAGAATCTGGACCGTGGCACAAGCAACCGAGCACCGTCGACAACCTTTATTTCATATGACAAACAAGTGGAGAAAGTATTAGCCGAGTGAAGGTATCCAGGAGATGCAAAAAGCATACACCGAGTACTCTGTCAAATGGAAGGCATTCCCTGATAGCGAGAACCGTTGAGAACCTGCTTCAAGTCTTAGGCAATTCGAGGACTTGATCAACAAGTTTCGCCAAGAGATCGTGACAAGGACGTCGCCGAATTGAGCGGGGGAGAATGTTAGGTTCCAGAAGTTTCCATGCAGTTTTAGAGATGCTAGCACCTTCTAGATGCATGCAGAAAACTCTAGAACCATGTATGATGGTCTATACTCGTGCGGAATTCTCTAGAAATCTATAGAAGCAACTACAAGGCTGTAGAACATTAAAGAACCATGTAAAGAAGTTAAGAAGTTGCTTGAATTATGTAAATAATCATATATAAGTATAGAAATGTATAGAAAATTTTAGAGAGTAGATCATAACCATTGATA
The DNA here is from genome assembly GCA_963921825.1 of Erodium maritimum. Classification (NCBI taxonomy): domain Eukaryota; kingdom Viridiplantae; phylum Streptophyta; class Magnoliopsida; order Geraniales; family Geraniaceae; genus Erodium; species Erodium maritimum. Next base: position 21,301,830 of record OY997596.1, read on the forward strand.
TAAAGTAAGGAGGTATGATCTCAACCGTTAGTTGAGGAGGTGGTTGCCCTATAGTACTGGCTCATTAAGCCAAATCATCTGAGCATTTTGTACTAATCACTTTGTGTAAAGCTCTCATTTTGCACAAGTGTTCTCTTGCATCTTTTCTTGCCTTAATTGCCTTTTGTGTTGCTTTTCGTTGTGTTGCATGGATGTTGCAAGGTCTTGGGGATCTTGACTGACTTAGGTTTACACACGGGGCATCAAATAGCCTCTAAGTTCCAACACGGGCCATAAGAAGCAAAAGGGTAAGCTTTCGTGTCGTGACAGTCAAATCCATAAGGTCTCTGTAAATCTGACGACGAGCATGTCGCTCTAATGCCCCATGACCACGACCTAATATTTCTTTTCCATTCCAGATATTTCAGATATAACGGAGGCTTCATCTCCCTCCCATAGTCTCTTCCTACGGCTTTACTCCAGCGCCCATGGCCTCTTTCACTCCGACGCGACAAGATCCCTCACTCCAGGGCGGCAAGATCTCGTCTCTGGTCTCTGATCTCAAGCGCTCGGGTGAGCAAATCTAGGTTTTTATTTTTAATTGGGATAATTGTCAAAAACTACCCTAAAGTTTCGTCCACAAACGAGTTGATGTACAAAGTTTTGTCCACGCTTTGTGGGTGCACTGAAGTTTTGTCCACACTTTTGTGGGTGCATTGAAGTTTTGCCCACGCTTTTGTGGGTGCATTTAAGTTTAGTCCACGCTTTGTGGGTGCATTGAAGTTTTGTCCACGCTTTATTCAATCCGGGAAGCACTGCCCAAACCACCATTCTGAACATCCCTATTACGTCAAAACTAAAGAAGTCGTGGACAAAACTTCAGGGTAGCTACACAGCGTGGACGAAATCAACTCGTATGTGGACGAAACATTAGTGTAGTTTTTGACAATTATCCCTTTTTTATTTGGGTTTTGGTTCGGGTCGAACGTCTATCCAATTGATGAGCCACGGCGAATCCAAGCAATAGTGGAGACCGTCACTCCGATCACAACCCAGTTTTGTGGATGATTCTCGTCATTGTTGGTGATGCTTTGAAGGAGGTTCAATATTATTGGTGAGTTGAGGGAGTTATTCCCGGGAAAGGATGAATTTCAATAGGTGTCTATTGTGCGGCATCTGTTCCATGGCTGGGAACACCAAGTTGATTTTGAAGCAAGTCGGAAAAAGTCTCAGTTAGGTAGTCATGCAGTGACATTCGGTAAGTCTTACGCCTTACTTTGCAGAAACTCTGAAATATTATTGATGATTCTTAATGATCTTGATGTTTCAATACAATGAGAGCATCCTTTAAATCGGGATTAACTCTACTAAATAGGAGATACTAATACCAAACAACATAGGAAACCTAACTTAACCAGAATAGGAAATACTTGTAAACTGGAAATAAACTAAACTCTAGCATGAAGCAAGTCGGAAAAAGTCTCAGTTAGGTTGTCATGCAGTGACATCCGGTAAGTCTTACGCCTTACTTCGCAGACCGCTTAGAATCTTTGAGGGTGGAACTCAAGTTGAGAGAGGAGACTTTTGACATTTTAATCTCCACATGAGAGGTTTCAGAACATGAATGTTCTTCCTCTTTTTCATATGAATAAAATCGTTATATAAACAAAATGAAGAAAAATGAATTTTATAAATGAAGAAATAAAATAAATAAATATTACAATTAAGTTTTATAAAAATCAATTTGAATAATATTAAAAATTAAATATTATTAAAAACTTAATGAATATATTATGAAATTAAAGTTTATTAAAATTTTATTTTAAATACATAAAGAAATTAATTGTTTATTAAAAATAATTATTAAGGAATTAATGATATTATTAAGAATGAATTAAAAGATTAATGTATTATTAATGAATTATCAAGGAATTAATGATGAAGAGGGGTAAAATAGTCTTTTAACTCATAAGGGTAACTTAATTTGAAATGCAAAAGGTTAAAACAATCATCTCACGCCATTTCGTTATTTTTTTAAAAATAAATTCAAAAAAAGGTTCATGCCAAAAGATAGGGTAGCTCATTGGACATTTTGAAACATATGGAATCTTAAGGTACATGACCAAAACAAAAGGATACCAAAAAGTATTTAACCCCATATTTTATATTCTTCACATGGGATTGCTCTATAGGTGAGTTTGTTTTTTGATCTGCCGTGCAGATTGGAGACATGAAGGGATTATTTGGATTAGTCATGCTTAGCTTCCAAATGCTGAGAGCGAAACTGAAAATACTTGATCTTTCTTATGGAGCTGGAACAGGTGGGTTTCTGAAGTGTGCCCTTTCTGCTGAAATATAAGAAGTTTGGAATTCATATAATTGTGTATCTATCCTCATCAAATCCTTTTAGATCTGTTCTATTTCCATTTATTTACCTGCTTTGTGTTTATGCACTCGTAACAATTCTCCGAGGGTCTCGTATGCGGGTAAGTGTAGGCAGAAGCGTTAGGATCAATGACTTATAGGAACTGTAGCATATGACATTTGTCGATACATGATTAATTGTACTTTACCTTTGTCTTTTTACATTTGTGTTTTTATCAGCCATTTCTATTCGTTATACATCTGTTTTAAGGATACATGTCCATCATTAAAGTAACAGTTCTATGTTAGGAACATGCCCTTCTTACATTACTTAAAGTTGTTTGTGTGCCATCATCTCTGACAAACTTTTTATGCCTACACAAATGTCATGTCTTCTAATTGTTTGTTAACAATGAAACTTTGGAACAAGACTCTTCCTCTTAGCAGTAGTCTACCAAGCTCCGGTACTGGCACACTCTCAAGTATTCAAGATACATTTCCCAGAATACTAAAAAAGCTATCTGTATTTCACAACCTTGCAGGTAATACAGCTCTCGTTTATCACGACAGGAAACTTTTAGCACTTCAAGAGGCAGATAAACCTTGTGAGTTGTCTTTTTTAACTTTGTTGAGATTGTTAATCCCACATCGACTAAATATAAAGGAAAAGAGTTACCTATAAAGGCTAGGGCCACATCCAACTAACAAGATTGGTCTTTTAGTTGTGGAAGCCAGTTGATTTAGGCTTGTGGGCCTCCCCGTGCAGAAGTCTATTCCTACTATGACCCACGTGCAAAAGGGACAAGACCCACGACACGTGAGGGGGAGTATTGAGATTATTAATCCCACATTGACTAATGTAAAAGTAAAGAGCTATTCCTAAAGGATAGGGTCACGCACAAGTAACAAGGTTGACCATGTAACTGTCGAAACCCGACCCAATATAAGTGGCCCGTTTAAAATAAAAAATTACAAACTTCAACTGTGAAAAACACGATTTTTCGTTCATAGGACCAAAGAAGTTATCTCAATCCCTCCATACTCCCATCTGTATAAGATTTCTGCTTTTGCATTTGGAGAGCTAAATTTTGTATCCTTTTCATCGCCCAGATGTCCTAAAAGTTTTGGAAGATGGAGATCTGCAGACACTTGGCTTGCTGGATTATGACAAGAGATTGTCACATTCCTTTACTGCTCACCCGAAGGTGGACCCTGTAACCGGTAAAATCCATCCGCATGAAGTCTGCTCTGCTAGTTATTTATAATATACAAGCACAAGAAGAAACTAACATGCTTTTTTTGATAAATCTACACATGCAGGAGAGATGTTTATGTTTGGCTATGCGCAAACAGCACCGTATGTTACATACAGAGTTATTTCAAAGGATGGTTTCATGCATGACCCAGTTCCAATAACAATACCAGCCTCCATCATGATGCATGACTTCGCCATCACTGAGAGTTATGCAATTTTTATGGATCTTCCATTGTATTTCAAACCAAAGGTAAAGCAATATTCTAGTTCCGCATTCGGAATTTTTTTCATACACACACTGTTAATATCATATAAGTAATGTGCATAAAATTTTCACAATATAACTATGGAAAAAGACCAAACCAACAATTTTGGGAAAGGATGATAGGACAAAAGCTTGTTGAGTTAATGATCTCAAATAGAGTTAAAGCGAAATGTATTAAAAGATTATACTATGTTTTCCAATTTCTTAGTATTGTTTACTTTCACAGTGACCATAACCAGTGAAAAGTTTTGGTTGAATTTGGCAGAAACTGTTTCTCACAGGAAAAGGGAAAACTCTACCTACAAAGTACTGATGTTAAGATTAGTATAGTTAAATTGCTAACGAATTATGAGAGTGAATATGGCTTGCATATTTAATCATGATTTCATATCTATAATATGTCCATAGCCAATCTTTATCTAGCTCAATAACTGTGATTGGGGTTTGACAATATTTTCTGGGAACTAAATTCAGTTCCATTAGCTGCAAATTTTGATGCCAAGCATTAGTTTCTTTATTACTAGCCTTGTTCATCACTTAAAGATAACTTTGTCTTCAAATTATAATCTACAGGAAATGGTGAAAGAAAACAAGCTGGCCTTTACATTTGACGCAACAAAGAAAGCTCGTTTTGGTGTGCTTCCACGCTATTCAAAGGATGAACTCCTAATCAAATGGTTTGAGCTTCCAAACTGTTTCGCATTCCATAATGGTAAAACCACTTTCTCGATCCCTAGTCTATAAATTCCAATAGATATTTTCCTCTAATTTTTTCTTATTTTTTTTAGTCGGTTTAATTAGTAATAGCTTTGTGATATTATCTGCATTTTAATTAATAAATCAGATTACTTATGTTAAGATTCACAGTTCAATCATGTTTTCTTGCCCTGACTAGAGCATTGGCCACAACTAAGTCCGTCATGATAAGGTTGCCAACAGTAAACTACCCAAAGTTATCTGGTTGCTTATTCATGCCAAGGCTTTGGTCCTGCCAGCTCGGACTGATTCACAAATCTTAAGTACAATCACATCTTTTAATCTGTACAATTGAGCTGATAAAAATATCATATGTTCTCAAACGTTTGATTGAGTCCTTTATTCTCACCTGTGCTCCAGAAGTAGCATATAAAACAATGTATAACTGAGTCCAACTGTCAGACATGTTCACAGACAGTCCTCCTAGAAAGAAGACTTTCAAATGGTAGCGTACTCATTCATGAACACTATTAAGGAAACTGCTCCTTTATTGTAATCAAATTTTAGGATAGTACTGTCTTGGGCACTTCCTAGAAGGCTAGACCTATCCTTTGAGGTGGGCAACTAATGAAATTAGGCTATTCCATGTATTGTTTCCAAGACATTAGAAATCTATAAATTATTTCATGGTGTTCTTTTTATTTGCCAAAAAGTCAATTCCTGCATTCTGTCTGGACCTTTAGTTGCTTCCTGCAAACCATGCATTTTTTGTTTGTAAATAAATGAGCTAATGTTTGAAGCTTGTATTATGCTCATGAAATGTTCTGTTCTGTTTTGATTTGTAATTTCTCCTTATTAGCAAATGCTTGGGAGGAGGAGGATGAAGCTGTTCTTATCACATGCCGAATTGAAAATCCAGATTTAGACATGTTTAATGGGTTAGTCAAAGGAAAGCTTGACAATTTCAAAAATGAGCTGTAAGGAAACTTTGACTCACTTTAATAAATTTTATGAGATTTTTGTTACTTACGATGTGGCTCAGATTGCCTTTGATCTTATCAGATATGAGATGCGATTCAACGTGAAAACTGGTCTAGCTTCACAAAAGAAGCTGTCAGCTCCTGCTGTAGATTTTCCTAGGATAAATGAGATGTACACTGGCAGGTATACATCCACTAGTAGTACTAGTGTCACTTGTTGAATTCTGAAATATTATTGATAAATCTTAGTGATTAGCACATAAGGAGAGATCCCTTTATATAGGGGAGAAACCTAGACAATTAGGAAATAAGCTAACTTAACTAATTCATATAGGAATAGGTAATATCCTAATACTTCTAACTTCTAACATCACTAATTCTGGAAGAAACAATGTTGAATGTCTTAATATACTAAAGGGTAAATTACATCTGACTACCCCAAACTATACGCGTTTAACGTTTAACTACCTCAAAGTTAACTCGTAACAACTACCTACCCCGAACTAACGGTTTGTAACGACGTTGGTACCTCCCATCCACTTTTCCATCTGTTCACTGTTCATTTTTTTTAAAATTCCGAAAATACCCTTATACAAATTTAACCCTAATCACAAACCTTTCTACCTATTAATATATAAATAATTAAAAATCATAAAAAATATGTTAAAATTTTGAATTTTTATATTAGATTTTAATTTTGATAAAATTGATTTTTTATTTAATTTTAATTTATTTTCAATAATTGAATATATACTTAATTTTAATTTAATTACATTTAAAGATTTTCTATTTTTTCAAGTAAGTAAATTACTTTATATTTTTATCAAAATAAAAATAAAAATAATTGAAAAAATATTTTTATTTTTGTTATTATCAGATTTTATTTTGATGTATTTGTTTAGAAAAAATATTTATTAAAATTAATTATGTAAATAATTATAAAAACAAATATAGAACAATAAATAAAAACAAAATAAAAAGTTAATCTTTTCAGATTCTACCTAAACCTAATCCTACCCTTCCTCATCTTACACTCACGCCCACCACCACCAATTTCTTCTGCTCTCTTCCAAAACCCACACCCAAACCCAATTTTTCTTGTTCTTCTTCTTCCTCTCTTTTCTCTTCTCTCTCCAAACCCAAGCTCCAAGCCTCTTTATCTTCAACAACTACTCTCTCCTTGAAGAACCAGAAGAATCTCTCAATCCCACCTCCAAATTGTTTTCCTCTCTCCCTCAACCCAAATCCGAAAAGCCCCAACAACCCATCCCAGAAGCTTCCAAACCCAACAACCCATCCCAAAAGCTTGAGAAAATTTGGCTCAAGCTTTGTACGTGAAATCATTCTTGTCGAGCATCCCGACGCCGAGGAACACAGATTTTTGTTTAGAGGATTTGTTTTGATTTGTTTTCGATTTGGACCATTAAGAAATGAGGATCTAGATGAACAAATTTGGATCTGGATCTGAAGCCTCAGCTTTTCAAGCTCGTCTTCATCGATTCAATCTACCACAAAAACCCCCAAATTCCCCTCGAATCGCAGAAATTGGGATTGAGCTTCACATAACTGATTTTTTTATTAAAAATATAATTTTTATGAAATGAAATTTGATATTTTAAAATATAATCTGCTTTTTATATATTTAATGATTTATTATTTTAGTTTATTTATTTAATTAAAAAAATTCAAGGTTTGAATGGTATAAGGATGTAAATCTGAATAATTATTGAGGGTAATTTCGTCATTTTACAGCAAAATTAACACCCATGGATGGAAAATGACCAACGTCGTTACAAACCGTTAGTTCGGGGTAGGTAATTGTTACGACTTAACTTTGGGGTAGTAAACTGTTAAACGTGTATAGTTTGGGGTATGTGAATGTAATTTACCCTATACTAAAATTGTCAGAAAAAAGGTGGGTATGGAAGAACTGCATTTATTTGCACATCACCCCCTATCTAATGTTTTTTGGGAATTTTTTTTGTCATATGGCGGTAAAGTATTATAGTAATTTCTCTGGAAAGTTTGAATCATTATCCTACCACCTGCTCTCCACCCAACAAGCACGGTCCTTTTAGTTTGTAACTGTTTTGTGTGATAATAGGAAACAAAAATACGTGTATGCAACCAGTTTGGATAGCATTGCAAAGGTCACTGGGGTCGTCAAATTTGATTTGGATGCCGAACCAGAGACAGGAAAAGCAAAGCTTGAAGTTGGAGGAAATATCAAAGGCATATATGACCTTGGTCCTGGTAGATTTGGTTCAGAAGCTGTTTATGTACCTCGTGAACCTGGGACAACATCCGAAGAAGATGATGGTTACTTGATATTGTTTGTACATGATGAAAACACCCGGTATTTCCCTTTCTAACTCTGTTTCTGAATTTACAATTGTTCCCTTTGTGCATTATCAATTATTATATAATGATGCCAAAGCCATCCAGATACATGTGTGCCCGGAGAACGTTTTACAGTATTGTGATGGTGTAACTGTCTACCTTCACTAAACTCACGTGATTCGGAGATAGTTAATGCTAAGCTGGGTCTGTGAATACTATACACAGCAATAAGCCAATAAGGAAAGTAGGACTTTTTTGAAGCCTACTTTTCTACCATCCCTCAGTACTTTTAGAATGGGTTATCTGCATCTCATATGGAAGTAACCTTTTCGTAATCTTAATATTTATGTGCCTACCTCACGCATGTTCTTAAAAACATATTAATTGCGGGCTTGAAACTGTAAGTCAAACTTTAAAGGGAAGATGTTCTGCGTATTACAGAGTTGCATATAGACATATCTATGATGCACCAAGGTTTAACCCTGTGCATCTATAATGAGTCTAGAATGCTTTCCATACTTGTATATTTTATCAGTTCACTTTGTACAGGTTTTAATTTCACCTTGAGCTGATTGAATAGGGGAATTCATGGCTGGCAGATGATATATATTTAATTACCTTACATGAAGCAATATCCTTACACAATTTCTCCTTTGTGGTTCTGCAGAAAATCATATGTGCATGTTGTTGATGCGAAAACAATGTCTGCTGATCCTGTTGCAGTTGTTCATTTACCCAACAGGGTACCCTACGGCTTCCATGCCTTATTTGTGACAGAGGTCAGTTTAGCTTTGTGTTTTTTCCGTCGCCTCTTTTTAATAGATGTATGTTGATGAACTAGAGCACAAGTGAATTTTAAACAATGAATTGATACTCAAGAATTAAAAACTTTTCCAGTAATGGGGATTAAGACAGTGTATAGATAACCAGAGGTGAATACTTCTGAATTATCTCAAGAAGATGCAAAAAGTTTACTCTAAGTTTACCCAACTGAAATGGATGAACGAGAGCAACCTAGGGCAATTGTGATCATCATGAGCCAGTTAAATGAAGGCAATAGTTTAAAGGGTTACTTGTTTAAAGGGTGGACAAGTGCTCAAACACCGATATTCGGCTTGACGAATAGGAGGTGGAGACGAGCTTAGGTGAAGGCTGGACGAATACGAACAGCCAAAAGCACTCTACCAATGTCCGGGAGCCACATGCCCCAAAAAAATCACATTGGCCATATTTGATAACAACGGTTATATTCGGATTTTAACCCCTAAAACACCATAAAAAATCACTACTCAAATAACAAAATATTACCCAATCTATGTGCAATCCTCTTAAATGTCACTTTCCTCAAGGGATTTTTTTCCAATCAATTGTTTGATGAACCAACCCCCTCGCCCAAAGATTTGGTGAATGATTTTATCTTTCCCGATTCTCAATCATCGGATTCCCAAATTGATTAGGAGTCTTGTTACCGACCATCTCAATCCACAACTGAAACCCCTATCAATTCTCCGGCTTATCTGTCTTCAAATAGCTCCCGAGTGTCCATACTCTTTTGACGACCAACCAACCTGTCCACATCTTCACTCCATTTCCAATCATCCTGTTCAACCAATCCAAAAGGTACCAAGACGAAATGGTCCCCAACGAAGACAAACGTCTCATGAGTGCTTGAATCAACAACCTGATCAATTCGATCCATGGGAATGTGAAAAAGGGGAGACTTTAGGGGATATCATTGGCTTGAAGTTTCTTCACACAAGAAGAGCTACTGATCCTATCCGATCTCCAAAGAATTATAAAGATCATTGGACACTCGTCAATTCGAAGGTGATTGCATTCGACGGTTGTTTGATTAAGTATGAGTGCCTCCATCAAAGTGAAAGATCTGTCAACTAACCAATGGCTCAAGCAGAAGAAAGTACAAACAAGAGCATGTCCTAAACTCAGTACATAAGCATTGGTGGAATTTCTTGAAGAAACAACCCAATTGGAACATCCAGTACCTCTCGAAGCCTCCGATCAAAGAAAAAGAATGAGGTTGGGCGAGAGCGGGTCCTTCACATGGTCTAGCAGAATTCCCCTATTGTAGTCCCGCCCGAAAGTTAAAGGCAGTCAAGACAAGAAGTAGAGGAAGATCAAGGCGACTATGCCGTGAGAATAAGATAAGGTGTTTGACAACCGCTAACGGCTTAAGATCATGCCACATAAAACGTGGTCGAGATCGAGAAGCCTTAAAACAAATAAATGCGATTGCCTGCCTATGGAAGTAATTTCATGTGGTTGAGGCCGGAGACTCATCAATCATTGATGAAGCTAAGGGAACAATTGAATTCATGTATATTCCATTTCATTTATGCATTTGCAATCTTAGTTTAGAAAATAAATTTGGAAGAAGTTAAAATAATGTTGGGATTAAAGTAATAAATAATATGTTAAAAGACTTTGACTCATTTGGATATTTTGGGGGGTTTTACTTTTTAGTTATTTTTTTATGGGTTCATTACCTTTAGTACCCCTTTTCTATTGGTAACCCTCTTTTAGTACCCCCTGATGTATTGGTAATGCTCTGGACAAAATTTTGGTCAAGTTTACGCTATTTTATGATATGTAACCAATTCATAAGGGGTATCAAATGTTATGTTATCAATACATAAGGGGTATTAAATGATGTGTGACCAATTCATAAAGGGTACTAAATGACGGTTACCAAAATGGAGAGACTGTTATTGAATGTTGCAAAACGAAGGGGTACAAAAGGTATGTTACCAATAGAAAAGGGGTACAAAAGGTAATTAACCCTTTTTTTATTGATGTTTAAATTCAATTACCTATTGTAGATTCACCCAATTATCAGTTCCTTATATTATGTTTTTTGACCAACAATACCGCTTTTAGTCAAAACTCTAGAGTCATTGTAGGAATCATTGTCTAATGTCCCAATCCATGATAATCTTAACTCATGTATCATGATATACTGACAACTTAGGTTCCTAGTTGAGCTATAGTTAGGTGTGGTAAGCAAAAATCAATGGAAATGAAGACCAAATCATAACCAAATATAGTGCTTGATGGACGAAGAGATCCACACAAACAAAAATGAAAGATGAGAATTCACTTTCCCCCATTTCATCACAGATTAACTCAACAATCAGTTCTTCTTCTCCTTCTCCGCGGAACAACATCCTCTGTCCCCATCGTGGCCACACCTGATTTCTTCAGCTCTAGGGTTCCGGTGAACAAACTGTCAATTTACGAAACTGAAGCAGAGAGAGCAAAGGGAATGGTATCAGAATCATTTAAGACGGAAGATTTTAAGCAGAAAAAATGAGTGACCAAAAAGTTGAGAGCAAAACGAGTATTTACAAGCTTCAAACTAGTCATGTGCACGTCAAATGAAGCTGGGGGTAACAGACCCATCAATTCATGTTGGACAGAAACTGATAATTTGTGTAAAAAATGAAAAGTTAGCATTAGAAAGTGGAACAAAAGGTGAAGGACAGTTAGGACGTATAAACGAGGTATAGTACATGGTTAGGTTTCAGGGTTATCCCTACAATGTAATACTTGTATATTCCATCTCCTTCTATTGTATTCTTATTATCTGCAAACCCTGACTTGAAACAGGAACAACTGAGAGAGCAAGCAAGACTTTGATTCTGCTGGGAGTTCTGACAAACTGAGGTAACTTTATTCGTGTACAAGGTTTCTATGTGGATCGTGTTAGGACAATGGTTGTGTAATAATTCCGCCGACATTGAGAAGATAAACATTGGGATCGTTGTAGATGACTCGATATCATAATTCAATGGTTTGTCCCGTCTGTAAGTGGTTGAAAATGCACTCTTCTGTAACCAAAACCAAAAACCGGGCACGACATTGCAGCAGCTTTATTAGGGGTTTCCAACAGTTTAATTAGGCACCTGCACATTTCTGAAAAAGGTTGTACAATTACAGGCAAAACATTCTCACAATAGTTTTTTTTATTAGTCTTAGAAAGAGTAGGGAGAAATAGATGGTATAGGTGGAAGTAGAGCTGATGTTCAGACTTTGAACTGTAGTTCAAAAACTTGAGCTTAAGTGCATGAACAATTAGACAACCGTATTTTTGTAAGTAAATGAATATGTATGGTCCTATCTTTTGACAATGTCCCAAGACGGTAGTATTTTTGCTATCCATCTTGTCTTCCAATTTGGCACCCTTAGTTTGGTCTATTTCTTTTTCCAATTCAACATAATTATCTTTTTTTGTTTCAATTTGGCTTCATATCTTGTTAGGAATTTTTTTTATCAGCAAAAATAACGGTTTTATTCCACTCGAATATGAAATTCAAAACGAATTACAATCAGAGCAGAAGAAGAGAAAATGAAACAACACAAAGCTGGAAAGAGAGCAGATAAAATAGGACCAAAGGGGCAGAGACAGGCCCAAAGACCCAAGGACATGCCCAAAAAGGAAGAGCCAGCCTCGAGAGTCACATAGGCACGCCGAGTTCGGGACCACAAATAGCTGTACGCCCAAAGCAGAAACCAAGACCCATCGGTAACCTCAATCGACGTCCAGGTTTCAAGAGCCTCGTCGGGGCAACAGGTCGTCGGAGACCCGAGGACGAGACCGACGAGAACCTGCCAGAAGAAGATCGGACTAAAGGAGGGGAAGCTGGGGGCCTGCACCCTGAGAAAATCGGCTACCAACTAAATCGGAACGAACCTCGGCAAGCAGAGGAGACAACGCAGAGAAGCAGGCAAATCCGGGGGCCAACACCCAGATAACCAGAAAACCTAAATTTCCAGACGGGACCAACCTCCGAGACGAACGGCGACAGGAAAAAAAGGCGGAGGCGTGAGCAGAGGAAAGAGGAGAAGCCAAGTCCGGTTCCAGAGGAGAGCCAAGCAGACCAGCCAAGTGCGCGAGCAAGGAAGGCGAAGTCCGAGAGGGTCTGCCGAAACGACGCCACGAGCGGCGGAGAAACCAGGCTGAGCACTGCCGTAGGTAGCGGCCAGAAAACGCCAGTGAGAAACAGAGCGCCAGTGAGAAACAGAGCAAGCAGCCGGAGGAGGATGAGAAAGAAGGGAGGTTCAGATTTGGAGCCGCCATCACTGGAGGAAGTGCAACGACTACACCAACCATCGGTGACATGGGCCAACCCACGGTAGAGGAGCCTAAAGGCGAGAAGGGACCAAGAAGGTCACCGGGATGGCCGCGGGTTGCGGGAGACGAGATGGCCGAGGGAGGTCGCGCGCGTGAGCCTCAAGCAAGTGAGCCATCATATCCAAACCAGGAGAAGGAGGGTGACGAAGCAGGCTCCGGCGAGCACGAAAGGAAGGAGAGGTAAGAGGGAGGGGGTCCGACGACCTCCAAAGCTTTGGAGGCCGCCGCTGACTGAGCAAAAGAAGAAGGAAGGCTTTAGGGTTTGGGAGCTTTTGGCTAGAGAGAGATTGTAACTTAAATGGCCTTGTTATGAAATTACATGATTGTTATTTTAGTAATGTGTATACTTTCATTTTGGACGGAAATCAGTTATGTGCATTGTAGATAAAAATTTCAAAATACCCAAACTAACCTTTGTTTTATCAAAACTCTAATCCCCTTTTCATTTCTCATCACACCTCAAACCCAACCACCATATGTCCGACCTCCTCTTCCTTCGTCCCCTCACCACCACTCTTTGCTCTCCTTTTATCTTCTTCCTCACAACACATCCACTCCTCCCCACCATCTTGTCCCGTTGTTGTTGAGAACGCCATTAGAGAAGAACTCGCCCATGAAGATGAAGGGCTTAGCCGTCCAGTCATCAGAGAAGAACTCGTTTCCTCGTCGTCGAGACAGGCCAGCCACAGCCTGACATCGTCGTGGTTTGACCAAATCTCCTCGCCACCACCTCACCCTGTCGTTGTCGAGAACACCCCCGGAGAAAAGCTCGACCGATGCTGCTTCCTCCTTGCCTCTCAACCATGCCCTCCCTTAAAAATGGATGTGAATATGGAATTGATGATGAATTAGTGTGCTATATTTCTTCAATCTTGAGTTTGAGTTTCATTTTGATTAGGGTTGGGGATTTGGGAAATAAAATGTATTATTTTATGGGATAATTCCACATCAGTACCCTAAATGTTTCATATTTCATTTAGAGTACGCTAAATGTTTTTTGTGCCATCTCAGTACCCTAAATCTTCATTTATTCCATTTTAGTACCTACCGTTATCTTTCCATCTGATTTTCCATCCAAGACAGGTAAAATGACTATAATGCCCCTCATTAACAATCAAATTTTCAAATTCACACCATTGATTTTCAAAAAATTAAGGGATAATTCCACATCAGTACCCTAAATGTTTCATATTTCATTTAGAGTACCCTAAATGTTTTTTGTGCCATATCAGTACCCTAAATCTTCATTTATTCCATTTTAGTACCTACTGTTATCTTTCCCTCTGATTTTCCATCCAAGACAGGTAAAATGACCATAATGCCCCTCATTACTGTTCTACCCTTCTAAGAGGTAAAATTACAAAAAAAAAATTGATGTTTGGTTTAATTACAACTATATGCCATTGGATTTAGAACCCTTGGATGCAATGAATCTAATGGTTCACAATAAGATAACAACTAACAAAATCAGGTATAGGTAACGCATGAATACAAACATATATATATATATATATATAGGGTTGGTATCAAATACAAACCACCCCTTATTGTGCAAACTACGAACTCACCAGGTGCTGACACGTGGGCGCGCGTGCTGCTGGTGCGCGCGCGCAGTGCTGACACGTGGCGCGCATAGTGCTAATAGTTTGGGCGCACAGTGCTAATAGTTTGGCACTGTGCTAAACTATTAGCACTGTGCGCGCCAAACTATTAGCACCGTGCGCGCGCGTGGTCAACACGCTCACGCGCGCGTGGTCAACACGCTCACGCGCGCGGGCAGAGGCGCGCGCGAATCTGCCACGTGTCAGCATCGCGCGCGCTCTGCTGACGTCACTTTGACCGCATCCTGTGGCTTAGATTGGTTCGTAGTTTGCACAATAAGGATGGTTTTTACTGGATAGCTACCCTATATATATATATATATATATAGGAGAGCAATCAGGTGCGAACCACCTGATTTGGTGCGAACATGCGCACTGCGTGATGGCCGTCCGATGTGAATTTCGCGATGGCGCAGATTTGAACGCGTCATCAATGGCACGCGTCGTAAATAAGTCGCGCGTGGGATTCATTTTAACTGATTTGCTATGGTTCGGGGGTATGAACGTACTTTTATCTACCCGTTCGCGCAGAAACGTTTCGTGCTCACCAAAACACTTGCAGAATCGAGTTTTTAGCAAAACGAACATTTCGGAATCTGATTTTTTGAGCTTCTATTGCCTTGATATTCGTCTTCTGCGCGATTTCGAAGTAAATTTCAATAGTTCATTGTGGTGAGTTACAATTTTTGATGTTTTTAGGGTTTTGATTCAATTTTGTTCGTTTGATTATTTAGCTTTTTTATTATAGTAATCCGTTTGTAGAGAATGAAGAACAAGGTTACTGAATCTACAACATTCTGCAACAGGGACACCGAATCAGGTAATTTGAGAATATAGTGTTTGTAGTTTGCGGATTTTTTATAGGTGCTATGTTTTCAGAGTGCTTGTGTTTTGCTTTTAGTGTACACCATTTCAAGTGAATAATGAAATACCATGAAATTATTCAACTATGAGATGATTTTGATCTACTTTTGAGGAAAACCAAGTTGTTGGTTGAGGTTTTGGGGTTTCTGTGTTGTGAGTATCTTGTTTTGCGGACATTGTTTTTCTGTTTTGCGAATAATGAATTTATTATTTGCGAGTATTCTTTACCTAATTTGCGGATAAAGAATTTATGTTTTGCGAGTGTGCGCACTCTGGTTTAAGAAACAGTTTTGAATAATCCTGCATTTGATATGTGCGTAGGTTTATTGTATGCAAATATGCACATTTTGGTTTGTAGATGTGTTTTGTAGTTGATGCATACCCTGTTATTGATTGACTTGTTTTGATAATATGTTTTACCTTGTTTGCGGATAGTGAATACATGTTTTGCGAATTAGCTTTATGTTGTTGTGGATATTGAATTTATGTTTGCGAATATATAGTATCTTGTTTGCGGGCACTGTTTTTCTTTCTTGCGAATATTTAATGTTTTTGTATATTGTCTGTTTTGCTGAAATGCTAACCCTTGTTTGCGAATTATAGATAAAACTCCGGATACAGTGGTACCTCTTCTTTTAATGGATAGGTCATCCACAGAGGCTGATGTTGGTGAAGGAAATACGACTCTTGCTAATATGTTGAAGGAGCGGAAGTCTATTAACAATAAAAATAAACGAAGACTTTCAATTAAGAAGAAGAAGGTAGCTGAGGTTCGTGAATGTCTCGATGTAGCTGTCCGACCTGCTAAAGTCGGAAAGAAGAGAGGTGGAGAATTAGCTGTTGAGAAGAAGAATGTTAAGTGCACCAAGGGTTGTGAGTCTGATAGAGTTGTCCCGTTATCTGATAAGGTTGGCGTGGATTATATTTTGAAGACCAGGTCATCTCCAAAGAGATTGGTTGAGTTGGTGGAGAGTTTGAATAAACACCAACACGAAGCAGTGCGGGAAATTGGGTTTGGGCACATTCTTCATTTGGCTGTGAAGATCATTCCAAGCAAGATTGGATACTACCTGGTGTCTAAGTATAACCACCTTAGCTAATCATTGGAATTGTCAGATGCCAAATTGCGTATCACAGAGAATGAAATGCATGAAACTTTGGGCATTCCAAATGGTGTGCGCGATGTCATAGTCGATAAGTGGGCCACCCTGTGTACTGATGAACTTAAATTGTGGCAGCGGCAATTCGATACAAAAGACAAAGGCGAGATCAAGCGTCTTATCACCAGTAAGCAGTTGGTTGATCAGATGAAGACGCAACTTCAAGGGGGAGATGATTTAAAAAGAAACTTCATGATGTTGTTTGTGACTTGCATGATCGATTCGGGGAATGAGGGTTATGTGAATCAGTCATGCTTCCTTCTATTGTTGACTCCCGCCCCTATCTCTTCAAGCTTCGGAAGCTCACCTATTCCGACCTGCGACAAGTACCTGTAGGAAAAGCAGCTAGGGGTGAGTGTTCGCTCACCACCACGGATAACATACTGACTACGGCATAATTAGCAGACAATGCCGGTAACACCAATAATAAAGTCAACACCGGGGGACACTGTCCCCAACCCAAGGACTCTGACTGAACATACACCCACTGTTACCTTCCTTGACCAACTCAACACTTTGACACGTAAAGTAGACTCGACACAACGATCACGACCACTCCCAAGGACTCGAAAGAAACTACGCAACACCAAACAAGATCACAAATGATCGCACACCAAACAAGATCACAAAGGATCGCAAACCAGCTGCTTAGTAACCTCCCTCACGCCCTTTACCGATCTCATCAGGTCAGGCGGTCGACCTGTTGCATTTCCTCGACACAAAGTCGGATCAGACTGTCAACCTATCACACTCACAACCCCGAACCACACACGCGCGGCCAGGACCCCTTTACTGACGGGCGGGCCCCCTACCCCGTCTGAACATGCAGACGCGTGTGATCGAGGACCCCCGTTTAATGAAGCGGGCCCACAACCTCAGGTAACCACAATCACAATCACAAACACAGTTCAACAAACAGCAACAACATAAGTGCAGCACTCCACAGGCACTCATGGCCACCCAAGACACCAATCCTAAAACACGGACTCAACAGCCCCACAGGCACTCACGGCCTCCCAAGACACCAACCCTAACTCACGGGCTCAACACCCCACGGGCACTCACGGCCTATCAAAACCACCAACAGTAACTCACGGGCTCAACAACCCCACAGGCACTCACAACCACCCAAAACACCAAAACGACAACACGGGCTCTCATGGCCACCCAAGACTCAGCAATAGTAACACGGGCTCTCAAGGCCACCCAAAACTCAACAATAAATAACACGGGCTCTCAAGGCCACCCAAACTCAACAACAATTAACACGGGCTCTCAAGGCCACCCAAACTCAACAATAAATAACACGGGCTCTCAAGGCCACCCAAACTCAACAATAAATAACGCACAACAACCTCCGGCATAATCGATGCCTCCAATAGTCCTAAGATCGCTAGTTTCACAAACAACCTCCGGGCATGGTCATATGCCTCCAGTAATTCAATTATCGCTAAGTTCTCTGCTCCTACGACACTACTAAGTGTTACATGCTTTTCCAATAATTGCTACAATCCCGTATCATGCTTTTCTAATATTCGATAACCTAAAATAACCCACGACACCCCGGTGTCACATGCAATTCTACAGTTAACTTTCCCTAGTCAGGGCCGAGATCCGGCTACTTTTCCCTACCTCAACTGAAGGACAACCGCTATGTCTCCTAGCTGCTGGCGTCCTGGCTCGCTACCTCCGGTCTTCTCTTCGATCGAAGCCGGACTCTAAATTTAACACGAAGCCACAAATCAATAACGGTTCCACCGTTAAATTAAAGGTTACGATTAGTCCAGTTTAGATCCGACAGTTGTCCCTTAAACTCGAGCGGGCTAAAAGCGGGATTACAACGAATCGGGTTCGAGCATCCGCGCACCGAAACCGGTGCATGTTCCCGAGGGAAAATATCGAGGCACGGGTCCCAATGCACGGCTGTTGAGGCTTCCCGAGGTCTGATTCATTGTTCCGCTATTATCCCGTTCAAGGTCCGATTTAACGTTCGGTTTAGTCGATCCACGCTTTCTAAAATCCGATCACAGATTGGTTTATTCACATTTCAATTTACTAGTCCTTTTCAAAACGCCCGTTTTCGTTTAAATCTGATTTTAACCCTTTTTAATTTAAAACCGTTTTGATTTTTAGATCCTTTCTTGTTAAAACTGCTTTTGGTTCTCAAATCCCCATTTTAGTTCCTTTCTGATAAAACCGATTAATTAGCCAAAATCTTTTCTGATCTTTTCGAAACTCAAGGAACAAATTCATATCTAATTTGATTTGTTCGGCACCAGTAAACTGCTTTAACACGAAAAAGCCAGATCCAAAAGGTTTCGGTAATGAAGTGCCCAGATCCACGAAAAACAAGAGTGAAAAGGGGGGAAAGGACTCGGTTTTCGAAGCCGGCCGATCAGAACCTTACGGTGGTAGGGCTAACCGTAGGAAGGGGAAAAGGGCGACGACGGCGGCGGTGGTGGCTCGGCTGAGCTTTCCGGTGGTGGGACGGCGACGGAAAATCGGTTGTGCGCCGGTGAAGAAGACGGAGAGGAGAGCGCTCGGGACGGGGACGGCCGTGTGGACGGCGACGAGGAGAAGGGAGACGGGAGGGTCGGCTAGGCTCGGGAGAGGCCAGGCGTTGCCGGAGCTGGTGAGAAGACGGCAAGGAGGTCTCGGACGGCACTGAATCGGGAGAGGGAGAGGGTGGTCGGAGACCCGAGCTGGTCGGAGGGCTCGGCGTTGAACGGAGAAGAGGGAGAGAGGGGAAGGTGAGAGGGGAGTGGCCGGAGATGGAGGCGGGAGGTCGGGGTTTGAGAGGGAGCGGTGCAGAGGGAGATGAGGGAGGACGGTGGTGGCCGGATCCGGTGAGGGAGAAGAAGACGACGTGGAGGAGGAGGAAGGCAAGGGTGAGGTCAGGTTCGGGAGAGGGTTGCGCGAAGAGAAAAGACAAATTAGGGTTTCAGACCCTAAGTTACCCTTTTATACCCGAACCTCTCAAACGGGCCTGACATCGGGCCTCGCCGAAATGGGCCGCGCGGTCCAAACGTGGATGGTCGGCCTGCCCGGGCCGGGTTGCTGGTCGGGTCCGGTCCAACCCAGTTTTTTTTTTTTGAAACGGTCTTCACAATCTACCCCCCTTAAAGGAATTTCGTCCGCGAAATTTAGAACAACGCCCAAAAATGATACGATAAAATACGTACCTTGAAAGGTCTCGCGGTAGGTAGGGGATCCTGGGGTCCGGGAGTTGGTAACTGCATACACTCTTCCCTCCGACTCCTGCTGCCTCTGACCCGGCGCACTGGCTGCTGGATACTCATAGCTCCGCGGCTGTCTCGGAGTCGGCGCGCTCGTCGACGGCTGCGAAAACCTCGACTGCTGACTCTGACGAGGGCGGCCTTTGGGCGACTGCGCGGTATACGACTGTTGTGGTCGCCGCGCTGACGTTGCCCCCAACGGCTCAATACACCTGGCCATAGTGTGCCCAACTCGGCCGCACCGGTGACACCTGGTCTCGTCGGCTCTCGATCCCGTGCCTAACGGACACTCTCGATGCATGTGGCCTAGTTGCCCGCAGCTAAAGCATCTCGGCTGTCTCTCTGAAGCTACTGGCCCCACTGCTATCACCGACCCCAGTTGTCTCGCTCCACCCTGATGAGCATATGGTCGGAAGAACTCTGTGGTCCTCTGTCTCCTCGGGTCTCGTGACTCGGACGGCCCTGCGAAGCTGGTCGGTCGCTGCCGAACCTCACGGGTCCTGGCCGCATCCCGGATCCCCTGCTCCACCGTCGATGCGGTGTCTACGAGATCTGTGTACTTCCTCAGTCTCAAGGCGAGAACCTGGTTCCGTATCCCCAGACTCAGTCCTCCCTAGAACCGCAGACAACGGTTCTTCTCGATCATCACCATCTCGGGCGCGAATCTGGCTAAGGCCGTGAATCTGGCCTCGTACTCTGCTACCGTCATCCCCTTCTGCTCCAGATCCAGAAACTGCCGATGTCGCTCCAACCGAGCCGACTCGGGGAAATACTGTTCCAGAAAGACCGTCTGGAAGATGTTGTAGTCATAACCGACCATATCCTTCACACGCCCCCACCAGTGGTAGGCGCTGTCTCTCAGCTGATGGGCCGCGAAGGACACTCTGCGACGACCATCATCGATACCTGATGTATCCAGGTCTCGCGTGATCTGCTCTAGCCACCTCTCTGCTCGGTCGGGGTTCGGCTCCCCGACAAAAGTAGGTATCCCGAGCTTCAGGAAGTCTAGTAGTGCTCGGGATGTGTGATCCTCTGTCTGACCGGGTCTCACTTGGACCGCGGCTGCCTCTGGGGCTGGTGAAGCCGACTCTCGGTTGGCAATGACCGCCACTAAACTCTGGACTGTCCTGGTCAACTCATCTAGGGCAGTCTTGACGGGTGAGTCTGCGACCGGCGGGACGCTGGGCGTGACCGTAGAAGGTCTCGCATCGCTCCTCCTGTCCTCACCGACAGGAGTACCCTGCGCCTCGGCGTACTCGGCGGCCTCAACGGTGGGCACCCGTCCTGGTGTCCCCGCTGACCGTCCCCGCCTGCCTCACGAGGGCGCTCGTCCCCGTGCCACTGCGGCTCTTCCTCGTCTGCCACGAGCCATCAACAGGTATCCTCTGCACGGGTACACGCAAACGTTCAGTTTGTGAACTCAAATAAAGACAACCAGCTCGAACACACTAACGTTCACACGGTCTACGTCTACCCCAACGTACTTGTTACCAAACGCCACACCGTTCACGCTAATCATACTTTAATTATACTAACACGTAGGCCGAACCTCAAATTTAACCACACAAACGTACAACAAGCCCTCATCCAGTCCCTTATGCACTTACTTATAACCTTCCGCAACCAAACTAGTGTTCGCTACTCGTCCCTTGCGGGAAAGTAGTAAAGGGGGTGAGCGTGATGCTCACCTCCGCGGACACCCGTTCGATTATGGCATACTAGTAACGCACCAAAGACTTACCACTCTAGTCAGGGCAAACCACCATCACCAAACTGAAGCCAAAAGTCACACTGCTCACGCTATTTACACCTCAATTACTCTTTTACGTAAGGGAAACCTCGAAATGGGGATTATGTTCTCAATTCAGCAACTACTATTGCTTACAACCTCAATGCCCCAACACAACCGTGAACGCCGCCACGCAAAGCCAACACTCAACTTGCACAAACAAGACGGTGAGAAGGACAGGGGTCACGGACTCGTGACAGACCCCGTCACCGTTGGGGTCACGGAGTCGTGACGAAGATCTAAAATTTGCCAGAACTCTCTGGTCCGTCACGGATCCGTGACAGGATCCGTGACACTCGCGCAGACCTGTTTTCCAAACTCGGTTGTAATTCGGACCTTAACCCGTTTTAACCCCAAAATAGCCTTAAACGACACACACGCTTGACTACCAAATCAGCAGACACACGCGCCACGACTCACAGACCAAGCAAGTCATTCAACCTCAACCAAAACACGAGCTGACACGGCCAATCAACACACAACAACACTCGCCCACCGGGCCAACCAACACCGAACCACGCCCATCGGGCCAATCAATTTAAAAACTTTCTCCTTTTTCATTTTAAAACCTCATACTTGCCATCACGTAGTTACAACCCGGTCCAGGCGTCCCCGAACTACGTTGTACCGACTTGACATCAGCACCGTCACGTTTGACTACAGGAGCGCTCCTGAGTCGACCCGCGACAGCTTAAAAACGTTTAACGCAGCACACACAAACAGTATGCCAATAACCCCGTACTGCACATACACACAGACAAAACAAAACTCAAGACATTAGGGGTTTACACACGGTTCCCAACCTGCGTACCCAACGCACGACGGGACTTTACTGACTCGACTCTCCCCACCTAATTGACGGACAGTCCGAGCTGTGAAACCTCGAGCTCTAATACCAAGCTGTCACGCCCCAATTTCAGTAAACCGAACTCGGGACGCGAACGTTTAAATCATAAAACAATTGAAACCCGTTTTGAATAAACACTTTAAAATCTCCATTTAGTTAATCAAAATAATAATTACAACTCAAAAAAATAAAACGTCCCACAAGCGGACAAAAAGCGAGGTATCCGTCGTTAGACTAAAACTAACCCAGACTCCCGCCCATATCTCTTCAAGCTTCGGAAGCTCACCTATTCCGACTGCGACAAGTACCTGTAGGAAAAGCAGCTAGGGGTGAGTGTTCGCTCACCACCACGGATAACAGACTGACTACGGCATAATTAGCAGACAATGCCGGTAACACCAATAATAAAGTCAACACCGGGGGACACTGTCCCCAACCCAAGGACTCTGACTGAACATACACCCACTGTTACCTTCCTTGACCAACTCAACACTTTGACACGTAAAGTAGACCCGACACAACGATCACGACCACTCCCAAGGACTCGAAAGAAACTACGCAACACCAAACAAGATCACAAATGATCGCACACCAAACAAGATCACAAAGGATCGCAAACCAGCTGCTTAGTAACCTCCCTCACGCCCTTTACCGATCTCATCAGGTCAGGCGGTCGACCTGTTGCATTTCCTCGACACAAAGTCAGATCAGACTGTCAACCTATCACACTCACAACCCCGAACCACACACGCGCAGCCAGGACCCCTTTACTGACGGGCGGGCCCCCTACCCCGTCTGAACATGCAGACGCGTGTGATCGAGGACCCCCGTTTAATGAAGCGGGCCCACAACCTCAGGTAACCACAATCACAATCACAAACACAGTTCAACAAACAACAACAACATAAGTGCAACACTCCACAGGCACTCATGACCACCCAAGACACCAATCCTAAAACACGGACTCAACAGCCCCACAGGCACTCACGGCCTCCCAAGACACCAACCCTAACTCACGGGCTCAACACCCCACGGGCACTCACGGCCTATCAAAACCACCAACAGTAACTCACGGGCTCAACAACCCCACAGGCACTCACAACCACCCAAAACACCAAAACGACAACACGGGCTCTCATGGCCACCCAAGACTCAGCAATAGTAACACGGGCTCTCAAGGCCACCCAAAACTCAACAATAAATAACACGGGCTCTCAAGGCCACCCAAACTCAACAACAATTAACACGGGCTCTCAAGGCCACCCAAACTCAACAATAAATAACACGGGCTCTCAAGGCCACCCAAACTCAACAATAAATAACGCACAACAACCTCCGGCATAATCGATGCCTCCAACAGTCCTAAGATCGCTAGTTTCACAAACAACCTCCGGGCATGGTCATATGCCTCCAGTAATTCAATTATCGCTAAGTTCTCTGCTCCTACGACACTACTAAGTGTTACATGCTTTTCCAATAATTGCTACAATCCTGTATCATGCTTTTCTAATATTCGATAACCTAAAATAACCCACGACACCCCGGTGTCACATGCAATTCTACAGTTAACTTTCCCTAGTCAGGGCCGAGATCCGGCTACTTTTCCCTACCTCAACTGAAGGACAACCGCTATGTCTCCTAGCTGCTGGCGTCCTGGCTCGCTACCTCCGGTCTTCTCTTCGATCGAAGCCGGAGAGGAGAGCGCTCGGGACGGGGACGGCCGTGTGGACGGCGACGAGGAGAAGGGAGACGGGAGGGTCGGCTAGGCTCGGGAGAGGCCGGGCATTGCCGGAGCTGGTGAGAGGACGGCGAGGAGGTCTCGGACGGCACTGAATTGGGAGAGGGAGAGGGTGGTCGGAGACCCGAGCTGGTTGGAGGGCTCGGCGTTGAACGGAGAAGAGGGAGAGAGGGGAAGGTGAGAGGGGAGTGGCCGGAGATGGAGGCGGGAGGTCGGGGTTTGAGAGGGAGCGGTGCAGAGGGAGACGAGGGAGGACGGTGGTGGCCGGATCCGGTGAGGGAGAAGAAGACGGCGTGGAGGAGGAGGAAGGCGAGGGTGAGGTCGGGTTCGGGAGAGGGTTGCGCGAAGAGGAAGACAAATTAGGGTTTCAGACCCTAAGTTACCCTTTTATACCCGAAGCTCTCAAACGGGCCTGACACCGGGCCTCGCCGAAATGGGCCGCGCGGCCCAGACGTGGATGGCCGGCCTGCCCGTTCCGGGTCTGGCCTGGCCGGGTTGCTGGTCGGGTCCGACCCGGTCCGACCCAGTTTTTTTTTTTTTTTTGAAACGGTCTTCACAATGTTGCTCAGCATCCACCACCTAACGTAAATAGGGATAATGAAAGTGGTGATAGAAATGGTGGAGATCCGTCGGCCCCGAATACCCCCTCCCCCCCCCCCCCCCCCCCCCCCCCCCCCTCCCCCTTTTCATAGTGAAAGGGATTCTGCCGAGGTATTCTATTATTTAATTAATTTTTTGTGGGGGAATTATGTTTTTCAAATATACAGTGAGGTTTATTGATTGACTTGTTTTTTTTTTTTGCGGATATTGAACATATGTTCTGCGAATATGCTTTACCTAGTTTGCGGATAGTGAATTTATGTTCTGCGAACAATGAATATATGTTCTGCGAATAGTGAATATATGTTCTGCGAATAGTGAAATTGTTTTTGCGGATAGTGCATATATGTTTTGCCAATATGCTTTACCTAGTTTGCGGATAGTGAATTTTTGTTTCGCTAGTATGGTTTAAGTAGTTTGCGGATAGTGATTATATGTTTTGCGAGAGTGCGCACTCTGGTAGGAACAGTTTTAAAATATGCACATTTTGGTCTGCAGATGTGTGTTTTAGTTGATGCATATTCTGTTATTGATTGACCTTTTTGCTAATATGTTTTACCTAGTCTGCGGATAGTGAATATATGTTTTGCGAATATGCTTACCCTGTTTGTGGATTGTGAATTTATGTTTTGCGTGTATGCTTTACCTAGTTTGTGGATAGTGATTCTTTGTTTTGCGAGTATGCGCACTCTGGTTTGCGAAACAGTTTTGAGTATTTGCTGCATGTGATTTGTGCCTAGGTTTATTGTTTGCAAATATGCACATTTTGGCTTGAAGATGTGTTTTGTAGTTGATGCATACCCTGTGTTTTATTTGTTTGCATTTAATCACATTAACATGCTTCTTTTTATCGTATTCAGAGGATTGCAGAAAGGTTTCGATTAGCGGGGAATAAGGTTGCAGAAGGTTTTTTGGAATGGCATCAGTTGTTGGTTGAAGGGCATATCGCCGATCCCAATACCGAGTGTTTCAAGACAATGTCAACCCTGTTTGATGGTTTGACCGGGAAAAAAAATCCCGAAGATGCCATGCCTGACACAAAAAGTGTGTTGCTGTCACAAGACTCATGGTTTAATCTACCCGGGGTTATTGAGAAATTGATTGAAGCAGGGACACGCGTTGGGGAAGGGTACAAAGGAGGAGAGAAGTCACCTGCTCGTGCCGTTACTCCACCATCATTCAGACTTCTTTCACCATCCCAAAAATCGCCTGCCAATGTTCTATCACCATGCCCTGCTGGATCCACTACATTGTCAAGCCCTGAATGCGATAATGTGGTTCGGAAATTGTTCACAAGTAATGATGCAGCCCCTGTGGATAATATTGTTGCAGAACAAACTGAGCCAGAAAAGAATAACAGTGTTGGCGATGAGTTTGACGCTATTTCTATTGCTTATGGTATTGGGAAGGAAGCTTGTGACATGGTTGTTGATAATCCAATCGCGGAATGTGAAGCTCCCGATGTTGTTAACAAAGATGATTGTTGGGCTCTTGTAGTGGAATCAGACCCACTTACTATAGAAGGCAGTCAAGGAAATGTCAACGGGTCTCCGTCTGTCAATGACTTTTGTCAGATACTTCAAGATCAACCCGAGCCACTCAATATAATTGTTGTCGAAAAAAATGTCAACAATTATCCACCTGTTAATCTAGCTTGCAAGACTCAACCCCCGCCACTTGTTACTGCACGGGTTGACCAAAATATCAATCGTGCTATTGGTGGGAAAGAGGTCTCTGAGATAGTTGACTAGAATCCTTAACTTGCAATGGCAAGATTTCGTGAATTCATAGTCCAACGCCCTGGTGGCATACCTCTTCCTGATAAAAAAGGGCCCATGCATCCTCCTAAGAAGTCGACTGATGGCGTTGGTCATGTGGAATCTGGCTCAATTATTGATCCACCGAAGAAGAGAGGTCCCGCTCGTGCACCCGGTAAGAAAGGCCCCGCTGCTGTCCCCGAGAAGAAATTACCCCGTACTGTTGCAGCAAAAAAGCTCAAGGTGGTGTTAAGAAAAATCCCCTTGTTGTTAAGAAACCTGCTGCAAGTGGCAATAGTTTTACGTCAATTGGGTGTAGCAAGGCATCTATATTATGGGAAACCCCAGTCAAACAACCTCCACCTCGTTTGATTGCACCGTCTAAATTTCTGTGTTCTCCGTATGTTGATCGTCAAACAGATTATTGGTCCGATATTCTGGAGGTTGAGGATTGTGTTGCTGATTGGGTGCTGAATAAAAGCAAAAATGAGGATCGGTAAGTAAAATATGTTTTTCCCCTTATTTTGTTTTTATAGTTTATTTTTGCAAATACAGTGAATAGACTTTTTCTCTCTGTAAATGCAGGGCTTTTATGTTTCAGTGCTCTGAAAATTATATTACCAAGGGCGGCTTTAATTCTTTCAAAATGGATGCATGGATTGAAGTGGAAACCATTAATGGGTGGTGTCACTATCTGAATCATCTGGAAACTATCAAGAGTGATTCATCACCTAACCGGTTCTTCTTTTCAGCTACTCTTAGTGTAAGCATTGTTTGCACAATTTTTTTGTTGATTACGTTTATAGTTTGAATTATTTTAATATGTTTTTGTTATTAATATTTTTATTTTGTAGGCTACGCTTTCGGCACATAAAAAAGATGTAGCTTTTGACGAAATTTTCAACATTGAAACTAAGGAGTTCCCTTCTTTTTCATGGAGGAAGTTGGACTTGGTAAGTATAATACATGGTTGGTTTTAGAATATTCAATATGTTGGTTGCGGGTAAGGTTTGTATGTTTTGCGTCTATACGCACCCTTGCTTGAGAAATAACGTTTACCTGTTTGAGACACGCAATATCTGGTTTGAGGGTATGGATTTTCTTGTTTGCGAATATACTCTATCAAGTTTGCGGATACTGAATACATGTTTTGCGGATATGCGCACCCTGGTTTGACAAACAGTTTCCCTGGGTTGCTGATAATGAAAATGTAGTTTGCTGATAGTGAATATGTGTTTTGCTGATATAGTAGTGAATGGTTGTATTATATAAACCAATTTATCCATTATATTAATATGCTGATGGATTTTATATATTTTCTACAGGTTTTCATAGTTGCTTTTAAGAGCCATCACTACACACTCTTATGCATCGACATGAAGAACGGAAATTCAAATATTATTGACAATGTGAAAGGAACGGTTGATGACGATATTCGTTATGAAAAAATTCACTATACATTGGTACGTATTCTTTTCTCATTGAGTATGTGTTTGATTACTGTCTATCTATTCATTTCTGTTTTTATTTATTTTTCTTTGGTGTTTTTGTGTTGCGTAGAGGTCTAAAATTTGCAAGGTCATATCAAAAACTGATAAAGCTCTAGCTCAGAAAATTTTTAACGGTAAGATTGATCGGTTCCATGTACCATGGGAATCTAATGACAATCATATGGATTGTGGGGTGTATGCTATGTGGCACATGGAATCGTATCTTGGCAAAGGGAATTGGGCAGGAGAATTGGCCGTTAATGATGTAAGTTAAACCAACAATTATTTCTTTGTCAATATATGGCAATGAGTATAGATTTGATCTTTAAATTTTGATTTTGTAGGCTGCACAAATCGAATTATTGAGGAAAAGATTCCTCTTTAAGTTGGTCACATTTGAGAAGAACAGCCTGTGGCTAGGAATTGAGGAGAATATCAAAGATTGTTTCAAAAAGAAGAAGGCCACATTCAAATTTAGTGTCAAGTATA
This sequence comes from Erodium maritimum, assembly GCA_963921825.1. Taxonomy (NCBI): domain Eukaryota; kingdom Viridiplantae; phylum Streptophyta; class Magnoliopsida; order Geraniales; family Geraniaceae; genus Erodium; species Erodium maritimum. The sequence goes on from OY997596.1 coordinate 21,330,429, forward strand.
AAGCCTTATTACCATGCAAACGTCATAAAGCTTAGTGAATTACTCTTTTTTATTATTGGTGTTTGTTTTCAGAAACGACAATTTTTTTTGTTTGAGAATTTATGATATATTGTTTGAGAATAATCTGTGTACTATTTTCAGAATTTATAAGATCTTTTGTTTCTGAATATGTTGTATTTTAGGATAAACAAGTTGTTGGTTGAGGTTATGTGTTTTCTGTTTTGCGAATGTATAGTGTCTAGTTTGCGGGTATTGTTTTTCTGTTTTGCGAAGAGCCAATCCTTGGTTTGCGAAACTGGGGTTCCTCTGTTGGTTGAGGTAATGTGCTTTCTGTTTTGCGAATATATAGTGTCTAGTTTGCGTGTACTATTTTTCTGTTTTACGAATATTTAATCCTTGGTTTGAAAACTGGTTTCCTTGTTGGTTGAGGTCATGTGTTTACTGTTTTGCGAATATACAGTGTCTAGTTTGCGGAACTATTTTTCTGTTTTGCGAATAGTCAATCCTTGGTTTGAGAAAGTGGCGTTCCTTGTTTCAGATTATGCAATATCGTTTGCGAATTAAATATAGGTGACTTTCACAGTGACAAGCAGATATTAGTCATACATTCACTGAGAAACCAAGTTTTCAAAACAAAACACAAAAACATCAAAAGACGATTGACATGATAATAGGGAAAATATAACTACATCCTTCATGGGTCGGATGTGCCCTACTCCAGTTCTACCTCAATTGTTTTGAAGAAGTCCTTAATCTTTTCCAGTGTCGCCATCATCTTGTCCCTATCTTCCTTGTGCTTTTCAGTCGAGTTGCTCATGTCAAGCACTTGCAGTTCATTGGCAAGGCTTTCCACCTTCTCCTGCATCAGCAAAAAGTGGATCTGGCATAGTGCCAACCTTATTTTGCGTAACTGCATTTTAGACTGCAAAGCGGCTTCTTCTCTGGTACGTTCCATAGCTTCTGCGGTGCAAACGTTTCCTTCCCCTCTGGTGCGTTTCCTGTTTGGGGCCATCGCTTTTGCAGACTGGTGCGTTTACTTGGTGTTTGCGTATACGATCTTGTAGTTTGCGGATACTGTTATTATGTTTCGCGAATATAATTATGGGGAAGTTGTTGGAAACATAGATCCTGGTTTGCGGATACCGAGATCATGGTTTGCTGATTCTAATAATTTGTTTCGCGTGTAACATAAATAACGGCATTATATATAATCGAAAGTGAAATATAAACTTTTTTAAGGAAAACGATTTTTTTAATTACTTTAAACTGGTTAAGAACAGACAAAAGGAATCGAAGAGAATAGGGTTTGCTACCCCTATACCACCAGTTTCATAGCCTTGTTCACATTTATGATCACTTCGGTTATCTTCCTAGTGAGGGCTGTGTTTGCAAGCACCTCTTCGGTGCTCATGTCAGTGCACAACTCGTCGCCAACATCTGAGGCCAATATTTCAAGCTCAAGCTCGATCTCAGAAAGCTTGGGCTTGATTTCATTGAAGCTCGTCACGAACTTCTCGTGTTTGATGAGACGCTTTTGTTTTCTGTCATTCTTGTTCTGCTCCTTCAGCTTCCTTTCGCGTTCGTCGAGTTCATCTTCATAGCTTTTACGCTTCCTGCTGCTTGACGACGCCATTTTTTCAGAGTGAAATTGGGTATTCGAAAAGTTGAGGGTTGAGTATAGAAGGATACTCTATTTGGGTATATATAGGGGAACATGTAGGGCATCGTGGGTTAGTGGAGCAATTAATTCTCACCCACGTTTCCACGCTGTCATTATTTGATTGGTCTACCACAAACCGTTTCACTTCCCTTTCGTACGCAAAACGAAAGTAGTAAATTCTCAAATTATTATATATTTTTTAGTAAACGAAATTTGAAATATTCGCAAACAATTTGTTATATTAAATCCGCAAAACCGTTGACCTATATCCGCAAACAGAAAAGGCCAAATCCGCAATCGATAATCTTCATCAGTCTACTTCTTCTTCCTATTCTTACTCAGCGGGGCAGGTCCTTGTGTCATGGTCTTGCGTTATGTGTGTACAATATATTATATTAAATTTCATATAAATAAAAACATGTGCAGGAATGAAATTTATTAATTTTGAAAACTCAAACAAATGTATCCTCAAACAATCTATATTTATTCGCAAAACTTAATGTCTATATTCGCAAACGGAAACAACGAAATCCGCAGTTGAAAATATACATCATTCTACTTCTTCTTATACTTCTTCATCTTCTTATTCATATTCAGAGGGCAGGTCCTTTTGTCATGGTCTTGCAATGTGCGGCATGTGGCGCATAGTCGTTTTCGCTTGTTACTAGCATTGATTGCCTTTTCTTTATTACTTATCATTCTACTCCCAGATCGCAAGCGAGAGCCCTTGGTGTTTGTGATATTTGGTGGCTGGACAGTGACTATTTCTGGTAATTTGATCCCTGTCACCGATGCTATGAAACTTGTTCTATTGAGTCTATTCTCATTCACTATATCATCCACCGTCTTCACTCTGTATCGATTTAGAGTGTCCAACAATCCTCGAATACTTGAAATTGCTGCATCTTCTGTCCCAATCATTTCAGTAAACCTGGTTTTCACTGCATCCATAACTTCATCGTCCTTCAGACTAGGACCTTCAGGTGCAACACCATTAGAAGACAATGTAGCTGTCAAGTTTGTGTCTTTACACCATCTCGGGTTTACCAGCGTCCTAGGAATCTTCCTTAACATTGTGTTTTGCAGCGCAAAGAATATGTGAGAACATATATAGCCCGTTGTTAGAAGCTTGTTGCAATTGCACTCTAAGTTGTTTGTACTCATCGTCCAAGTCACCCCTCGACGAATCCCTGACTTTATAGACAATGGTGTCATCTACGGTGTCATCCATGCCTGGCAAGCTGCAGCGGTTGAGAGCGTAAACTATATGCTTTTGTATGTCAGCAAATACAGTATGTGTGTATACGGTCCAAGCATCCGCTTCAAACCACGTGTTTGTCTTCAGCACCGGATATGAATTGTAGCTGTGCATCATAAGACTGAAATGCTCACTCCTTTGGTTCTCTATCACCACTCCACACCGCCAGATCAAGTGAACAAGGTTTAGGTACTGATCTGTGAGTTGTTGATAGGCCCGGTTGGCTGATTCAGACCTTGATGTTGTTCTCATAAACAACCCCATTGGGAAATCCCTATGGTATGCTGGGATCCAACTGTGTCGCAGATCGAATATGCCATTGAGCCAAGTGTTGTCCTGCAAATTGAAGTCTTCAATGATCTAGCCCACTCTTCATCAAACTCATCAGGGCCTATAAGGTTGTTGTATACTATGGAATCCAACCTTTTCTCAAAGTCTGTATCATTTGTTATACTTCCAGGCACCTGTAACATTTTTCGTAAGATTTGTAAAGTCGAACAAATAAATAATAGAAATTGACAATACTGTGGCGTATGGATATTTTGTGTTCATAGATTGAGAAAACAGACATAACAGTTTGAGAATAGATATAAACTCATCGCATAGTAGTTAACTATGAGAACCATATTAAGAATAAAACGTTTTGAGTAAACAAGCATTACAAGATGTGGATACAGAGTATATGATTTTCTTATAGAGACTGACCTTAAGACGAATCTTATTCATAATGTGCCATATGCAGAGTTTGTGCTTAGTGTCTGTCATGACTTTCGGTATTGCAACTTTTATTGCTGGGTCTTGATCTGTCACCAGATACATTGGTTGCTTCCCATTCATCGCTTTCAGAAAAGCGTTAAACATCCAAGTGAAAGACTTGATATCCTCATGTGTTACCAATCCCAGCCCAAAAGTCACAGATTTGTCATAGTTGTCTACTCCTGTAAACGGACAAAATGGCATCGAGTACCTACAAAACATCAATCGTTAATAAAGAATAATGTTTAAAATTTCTTTTTCAATGGATTAGCGAATACGAGTAATACTTACTGGTTAGTCTTGTAAGTTGTGTCAAAGGAAACATTATCCCCGTAAAGCTCGTAATTCTTGATAGCTATTTCATCACACCAGAATAGTTTAGTGAGGCTTCCGCTTGGGTCAACATCGTATTCATAGTAGAACTTGTTGTTGGCTACCTTCTTGTCACGGAACTGGTCAAGGATTATCTGAACATCACTTCCTCCAATATAGGCTTTCAAGTCCTTGTGGTAGTTGAAGAAATCTTGCTTCAAAGCTCCAACATGGCTGGGGCCTCCGCGTGTTTCACTGATTAGTCTGTGTGCCTTTAAGGGACCTATTCTCGATCTCTCGCAAAAGTTTATATACTCAACATGGTTTCCTTCCATGTGTCGGTTACCTCTCATCTCATGTCTGTGCTCCGCTCCAACCATAGGGTGGTTATGACCTTCAACAAATTTTGATACTTTGTATCCCAATTCCTCCGAAACAAATGTGAACCTTATCATTGCTTCACAATTAATTCTTGTGAGCAATCTGTTCCTCTTTTTTGTATGCTTTGAAAGTTGAGGACTGTTTTGTTCGGGGATCTCACCCTGTTTGGAGCATACCATGTACTTTAGCTTTATGTTGTTTGTTTTATCCTTCTTCTCGGTAGACCTTCTTGTAGTGAATCCAGACAGTCTAGCGTAGTTTTGGTAGAAATCTATCGCCTTATTCAGTGTCTTGAATTCCTTTCCTACAAACGGCGTTCGTTCAGGCTGGCAGGATGGCAAGTATATCCTGGTTCCTCCAACAGAAAACAGAACAGTGTTTTGGAGATCTGATTCTGCAGTACAGTCACTGTCTGTGCCTGCAGCTGATATTAATCGAAATAAGGATCAGTTTGAGGATGTAATAATTTCGGATTGCATATACAACACACATAGAATCAGATAGTTATAATATACTCAAATTGATACACAGGCAGTAGTATATAGTAACAGGCAAAGTAGATTATTTATGCTTTGCGGAAATAAGCAAGTTAGTTTGCGGATACTTAACACCTCGTTTGAGAGTTTGTCATGGAAGAGATTTTATATATTGTTTGAGAAGAAACAAATATTATATGTCGCTAAATATTGTACAACACAAACTACTGTTTTGAGTATCTAGGCATTCTAGTTTACGGATAAAAAAACCACCATGATCATGACGTTTTGGTCAACGGAAAATTAGAATTTGCAGCGATTCTAGAATAAAATCAATTTTGTTGAATAGATCTATACTTACATATTGTAGATGACATCTCGATTTGTGTATTGTTTGCTGTGTTAAAATCCGACGAGATCAATCAATATCTCCGGCGATCTCTGTTGTGATTTCCGACGATCTCATGGTGCGATCCTATCGGTGCGATCTCTGGTGCGATCTCAGGTGCGATATGAGATTTTGTTTTGGAATCAAGTTTCGAAGAATCGTAGTTCTTTTAACCTTGTCCGTGATCTAGATTTCTTCGAGAAAACTCCGATCTAGGGTTGATAATTGGAAAATCGTAGAGATTTTTTCGAGAGACTTTGTAACTCTGTGTTTGATTCGATTTCTTATTTCTTGTATAAGAACTTTCCGTTTTTGAATATCGAGGTTTTATAGAGAAAGTTGGGGTAAATTCGCGCGCTAATCTAGGACCGTCGATATATTATTTGCAATGGACGAACCCGATTCAGTTTTGAAAGTTCAATCGAAACATTTTGTTTTATTAGGGAATAGATTCTTTGCATATATTTCACATTTAGTTTGCGGATTTTTAACGTAAAGTTTGCTGTTATTTCAAAAGTAGTTTGCGGATATGTCAAATCTAGTTTGCGGATTTTTGAGTTATTGTTTGCGGATACTGTCAGTCATGTTGAGAATACAGAAAGCATGGTTTGAGAAAATACAACATCTAGTTTGAGAATATTTATAGATTCATTACGAAAAGATGGTGTGTGAAACACCAAACAAAAACATAAAAGACGACATGCATGAAAAACTAGATACCACCAATCTTCTTCTGGATGTGGCTTAGGGATCTACAGTTATTTTTCCGAGGAATTCTTGATACTCCCTCAGTTTCTCAAGCATGCGTTCTTTCGAAGCTCTTTCTTCTGTGTTCCACATTAGGTTCTCATCCGTTTCGATTTCAGCAAGGAGCTTGACCACCTGCGCATCCATCATCAGCATATTATACTGGATTTTTGTGAATTTGAGCTTCCAGAGATGGTGGATGGTAGCCAAACGCCTGGCTTCATCCTCGGCATTCATCCGAGCCCATTCAGCATTCATTGAGGCCATTTTCGTTGCTTTTTTTGAGTTGAAGAGTGAAAGATGTGTGAAAGTAGTTACTCAGTAGTGGTATTTATAGCAATGGTCCTAGGGGGTATTATTGTAATCTTGCACAAAGTAACGGGGTTAGTGGGTATTTACTTTTCAAGGTCAGAATATCAAGTGTTTTATCCAAAACTGACGATTTGTATTTCATATGTATTAAATCCTCAAACAATTATAAAATTATCCTCAAAATAAAAATCACTGGCTCTTAGCAGTATGCAATCGTGTCTTGACACGCGTCACTTACAAATCTCACCATTGTCTGATCAGTATCTTTGGTAAATCTCTCTCGAGCCACACGAAATATTTTCTCAAATATTAAGCAAAAACGAATTATGAAGTTTGCGTTTGTGAATTTACGAGTTTGAGAATACAATGCATCTTGTTTGCGGAACTATTGTGTACATTTTGAAAACTAGGAATTTCTCTCGAGCCACATGAAATATTTTCTCAAATATTTAAGAAGAACGAAATGTGAATTTTGCGTTTGTGGCTTTACGAGTTTGAGAAAACAAGGTATCTTGTTTGCGGAATATTGTATACATTTTGCAAACTAGGTAGTATATTGTAATATATTGTGTCAATTTTAATGCATATTTAGTTAAACAAAAAGTTTTTCATTGATTCATCTGGAGTCTGAAAGAACAACAAAAAATACGACATCAAACAGAAGAACCAAAAGCCAACACAAAAGACATGAAAACAGAAGAGAAAGTAGAAGCAATCCCTTAGGAGCTCTCTTTCACAATGATTCTAAGTGCATCCCTATACTTCAAGAGTCTGTTCGCCATGCTTTCCCTACAATCCATGTGTTCTTCATCCGCGTTGGATATGTCTTCTTCTTCCAATTCAACCATCAGGTTGACCACCCTGTCATGTGCTATCATCAAATGGGACTTGATGATGGACATCTTCAGATGTCGAAGCTCACGTACGGACACATGATGTTCTTTGTCTAGAATTTTCATTTTGAGTTTTTTTGATGATGATTCCATTTTCGTGTATATGATCTGATAATTCAGAAGAGATGTGAGTGTGAATAATTTTTCATCGGTGATATAAGGGGTATATTTATAGGGGTATTGATTTAGAGTATTTGGTGGGACACGTGCCAAGCACGCACGTAATGTGATGAAAGCACATTTCTGCAAACAGAATGTCCATTATTCGCAAAACGTCATTCTAATTTCCGCAAACTGGTAAACCATTTTCCGTAAAACAGAATGATTATTTCCGCAAACTAGAATTTTGTATTTTCAGAATATTAATTTCCGAAATTCAACAGGGTAGAACACGTGTCAAGCATGCAGTAAAAAGTAAGGTAATCATGATTTTAATTTTTGATGTGAATACACGCAACCGTCGTTTCATTTTTGATCTGACTACAACCGTCCTTTCATTTCGCCCTTTCATTTCAATATCTTCTTTCATCATTACAAAAATCTCTTCGCGCCAAACGAAAAGATTCCCAAATTAATGGCGTCGTTCCATTTCCCCAAATTTTCTGATACCCTTTTGATATCTTTATATTGAAGCACAAATCAACTATTTCCTCATCATCCCTATCGTAGTAGGTAGCCATGTCATCAACTCCCAAGTTTCCATCTATTCTGTATTCTAACAGTGATGGAGACAAATGGCAATCTTTCGAATGCAAGTCTCCACCATCACAAATCTTCAGTAGTGATGATGACGACGACGACGTCTGTTCAAAGAGGCGCAGGCTGAATCCTTCCTCCTTATCACGCCCCAATTTCAGTAAACCGAACTCGGGACGCGAACGTTTAAAATAAGAAAACACTTTGAAACCAATTCCATTAAAACACTTTACAATACCAGTTTAGTTCAACAAAATAATAATTACAATTTTAAACACGTTCCAATAAGTGGACAAAAGTAGGTATCCGTCACTAGACTCAAAAACAACCCGGACTCCGCTCCTAGCTCCACAAGCTTCGAGAGCTCACCTAGTCCGTCCTGTGATCAGTACCTGTAGGAAAAGCAGCTAGGGGTGAGCGTTCGCTCACCACCACGGATAACAGACTGACTACGGCATAATTAGCAGACAATGCCGGTAACACCAATAATAAAGTCAACATCGGGGGACACTGTCCCCAACCCAAGGACTCTGACTAATCATACACCCACTGTTACCTTCCTTGACCAAATCAACACCTTGACTCGTAAAGTAGACTCGACACAATGATCACGACCTCTCCCAAGGACTCGAAAGAAACGACGCAACACCAAACAAGATCACAAAGGATCGCACACCAAACAAGATCACAAAGGATCGCAAACCAGCTGCTCAGTAACCTCCCTCACTCAGGTCCAGGATCGACCTATCGCAATTCCTCGACACTAAGTCGGATCAGGCTGTCGACCTTTGCAGTTCATCGACACTAAGTCGGATCAGGATGTCGACCTATCACACTCACAACCACCGAACCACACACGGGCAGCCAGGACCCCTTTACTGACGGGCGGGCCCCCTACCCCGGCTGAACGTGCAGACGCGTGTGATCGAGGACCCCGTTTAATGAAGCGGGCCCACAACCTCAGGTAACCACAATCACAATCACAAACACAGTTCAACAGACAGCAACAACACAAGTTCAGCACTCCACAGGCACTCATGGCCACCCAAGACACCAACCCTAAAACACGGACTCAACAGCCCCACAGGCACTCACGGCCTCCCAAGATACACCAACAGTAACTCACAGGTCAACGACCCCACGGGCACTCGCGGCCACTCAAAACCACCAATAGTAACGACACGGGTTCACAACCCCATGGCACTCACGGCCGCCCCAAAACATCAACAGTAAGACACGGGCACTCATGGCCACCCAAGACACCAATTTAAATACACGGGCTCTCATGGCCACCCAAGACACCAACAATTAAATACGGGCTCTCATGGCCACCCAAGACACCAATAAATAACACGGGCTCTCAAGGCCACCCAAGACACCAATTTAAATACACGGGCTCTCAAGGCCACCCAAACTCCACAATAAATAACACACAGCAACCTCCGGCATACTCGATGCCTCCAACAGTCCTAAGATCACTAGTTTCACAAATAACCTCCGGGCATGGTCATATGCCTCCAGTAATTCAATTATCGATAAGTTCTCTTTTCCTACAACACTACTAAGTGTCACATGCTTTTCTCTTAAACGCTACAATCCCGTATCATGCTTTTCTAATATTTAAATAACTCTACTCAACCCACGACACCCCGGTGTCACATGCAATTCTACTATTAACTTTCCCTAATCAGGACCGAGATCCGGCTACTTTTCCCTACCTCGTAAACAACTCCAAAAGCGCTCCAGTAAAACCCGAGATGATCCCAGTCATTCGCCGAGCTTCCCTTTGCCTCGGTCCGCAGCACGATCTAAAAGAACACCAAGCCACAAATTAATAACGGTTCTGTCGTTAAGTTAAAGGTTACGATTTGTCCAGTTTAAGTCCGACAGTTGTCTTTTACACTCGAGCGGGATAAAAGTGGGATTACGACGGATCGGGTTCGAGCACCCGCGCACCGAACCCCGATTGATCCAAAACCCATCGTTTTTTTCATTTGTTTAATGCTTCAACCAAGCTGTGTCCAACACATCCAAATCCAAGTAGAAATATAGAGTAAAACCGATCAGATCTAAGGCAAAACGGGACAGAATATAAAGCGGGAAGACGTTAAGGAAACGGATCCGGCCACCGGCGAAGCCATCGCCGGCGACCAAACTCCGTGGTGAGATTTCTCACCGTAGGAAATAGAGATCGGTGGAGGGCGGGTTGAGCACGGCGGAGGTTCGCCTCGGATCCGGACGGCTCGGTCCCGTCCCGGATCTGATGAGCTCGTCGGCGACGGCGGGAGCTCGGGTTAGAGGAAGACGGTGGCGATTTAGGGCTCGGGACGGGGACGGCCGTGTGGACGGCGACGAGGAGAAAGGGAGACAGGAGCGTCGGCTAGGCTCGGGAGAGAGAGGCGAGAGGAGCTTCGGCGTGAGGATGCCGGCGAGCTCGGCTGAATCGCCGGTTGCGGATCTCACGGAGGGCGACGACTTGATGGTGGCGTGGTGGCTGGACGGAGAGGGAAGGGAGGGAAGGCGGCGGTTGAGTCGGAGAAGAAGGGAGACGGGGGCGGCGTGGTCGTGGTTGGACGGAGGAGAAGACGGCGACGAAGGGGAGGTCGGGGATGAGCTGTGGTCGGACGTGGGAGGTGAGGGAGAGGAAGACGGCGTGGAGGAGGGGGATGGCGAGGGTGAGGTCGGGAGAGGAGAGGGGCGGCTGAAGTGAGGGGATTAGGGTTTCTGAGGGAGGAGTGGGGTTTAAATACCCCAGGCTGACTCGATTTGGGCCTCGGCTGGAAATTGGGCCGCACGGCCCAAGACGCTGGTCGGCCTGCTCAGGTCGGGGTCGGGTCCTGTCTGGCCGGGTCTGCAGCTTGGTCCGGGTCCGGTCCGACCCAATAGTTTTTTTTTTAACGGTCTTCACACTCCTCCTCCTCCTCCTCCTCTGATGATGATGATGACCCTCTCATCAATGAGTACGACATTCCTCAACCGGGGGATCCTGATTATGAATCACCGCCGGATGAATATGAAGATGAAGAGGACAATGAGAAAGAAGATGAAGAAGAAGAGGAGAATGAGGAAGAAAAGGAGGAGAATGAGGATGAAGAAGAAGAGGAGAATGAGGAAGAAGAAGAACCTCCAACCGCACCTGCTCGCGCACCTGCTCCCTCACCTGCCCCCGGACCTGCTCCCGCAGAGGATGATGAAGAAGACAGTTGTTATGTTGATGAAGATTGGCTGGATGATGATGAAGAAGATGTCCATGCAGAGGATGATGAAGAAGAGCAAGAGGGAGAAGAGGAAGAAGAAGACAACATAGACCCATATGGGGAGGATCCTGAGGACGGAGTTGTTGAAGATGAAGAAGATTTCTGGGATGATGATGATGATGATGATGCTTAATTATTGTAGTTTTTTTAAATTTTTTTGTGAAAAGTAAATATTTTCAACATATGAAATCAATCATGTTTAAGCTTATTTTTGGTTTGTGGATACAGTTGTTTTCGTTTGCAAATATAAGAACCCCAGTTTGCGTAGATAATCATTCCAATTTGAAAAAAAGTAAACCAAACTGAAAGCCTTTTGCGGATATCGATATAATAGTTTGCGGATGAAGAACAAATCGTTTGCAGAAAAGTTAAATAGAGCAAATGACATTTATAGGAAATCTTTTCATTCATAACACAGGTTGAACAAAAGAGCACCATACAAAAAAGAGTAGAAGAAAACCATCTTCTTCTAGGTCGTTCATTGACGCTTTGGTTCCCAAATATAACATATATATAGCATGATCCAGTGCCCTGTTAACTTCTGTCACTCTGGACAAGAGGTCTTTGGCTATAGTTATGCAGTCACCTGACATGTCGTTATCGGCGATTTTGGCGGTCTCAACCACAAGAATATCGATATCAAGTTTTGCCTCCAGCATCATCACCTTTAAGTTCTTGTGCTTCATTGTGACCTTCTCAACATTGAGAACGTTGTATTTTGCGAATATGGCATCTCCCCTCTTCAGCACCTCTTCCTTTGGTAGAAGATTGATGTTCGTGTTCTTACCCTTCTCGGTGTTGCAAGCATTCATGGTTTATAATTGGGAGAGAGTTGAGGTTTGCTAAGAGTTGATGTTGAGTTTATGTTTTGTTTGCGCAGTTTTTTTGTATATATAGGCAAAATGTAGGGTTTAGTTGGATTGGTGGGTCCCTAAACATGTTTAATCTTTAATTGTTTCATCTGTATCTCATATGAGGATACAGTTTTTTCGTTTGCGGATAACGATATAATCTTCTGCGGATAACTAACAAATCGTTTGCGTATAAGCTAAAGAGGACAAATCCGTTTTTGATATTTAGTTTGCAAAATTGTTTTATGAGGATACAGTTAATGTCGTTTGCGAATAGAGGAATCCCAGTTTGCGAAAGTTGACAGAATACCAAGAAATTTTTTTTCCTTCGTAACATAGGTTGAACAAAAGAGGAGCATACATAGGGTGTTTTTTGAGGATTTATTTTTTATTGTTTGAGAATATAAGGAAATCTAGACCAATTAAACCAAAATGAAATCTGTTTGCTGATATTGATATATCCGTTTGAGGATAAAGAACAAATTGTTTGCAGTTACCCTAAAGAGGTCAAATGATAGGCAAGGAAAGCAGACATAATTTTTTTTATTATACTGCTATTATTTTTTGCATATATAGAAGAATTTGTTTGAGGATCAGAATTTTTTAATTTTTTTCCAGTTTAAAACGACAAGCATTGTGTTTATCAATTTTTATTTACGACAATTAGGCCTAAATTAAAATCTCAGAAGAACAGGCTTAGATTGCGGATATTATTATTCTGTTTTGCGAGAGAATCTGGGCCGCGCGCGTAATTAAAAATGGTAAATTCCATTTTTGCCCCTGAGAAGAGGCGCGTGGCCCAGAATTGGTTCCAATTCGCGCGCTTTCGCGCGCTTAGCTCTGAGCCATAGATCGCGCGCGCTGCTGATAGATAGACGGTCCTGATACAGTTCGCAGGTTCGCATATTACAGGTGGTTCGCACCTGATAGCGTCCATATATATATATATATATATATATATATATATATATATACAAATATGGGTAGCTATCCAGTAAAAACCATCCTTATTGTGCAAACTACGAACCAATCTAAGCCACAGGATGCGGTCAAAGTGACGTCAGCAGAGCGCGCGCGATGCTGACATGTGGCAGATTCGCGCGCGCCTCTGCCCGCGCGCGTGAGCGTGTTGACCACGCGCGCGCACGGTGCTAATAGTTTGGCGCGCACAGTGCTAATAGTTTAGCACAGTGCCAAACTATTAGCACTGTGCGCGCCACGTGTCAGCACTGCGCGCGCGCACCAGTAGCGCGCGCCCACGTGTCAGCACCTGGTGAGTTCGTAGTTTGCACAATAAGGGGTGGTTTGTATTTGATACCAACCCTATATATATATATGTTTGTATTCATGCGTTACCTATACCTGATTTTGTTAGTTGTTATCTTATTGTGAACCATTAGATTCATTGCATCCAAGGGTCCTAAATCCAATGGCATATAGTTGTAATTAAACCAAACATCAATTTTTTTTTTTTGTAATTTTACCTCTTAGAAGGGTAAAACAGTAATTTACATGTAACATTTGTACCAAACCCTAATATACCTTCCTACGCTACCATTCTTCTCTATTGCTCTCAATATCAGCAACCCCATCTCCCAAAAACATGTGTGCCGATCTCCACGCCGGAGCACGCGGCTGCCACATGCAAACACGACCAACTGCTCGTCTCCGCTAGAATTCGAGTCGTGGCTGTGCCCAGCTGTGTCCCAGTGATCGATTCTTCGTTGCTCCCGTTCTCCCGTGTTGGAGGCGCACCGGTCTAGAGGAATCTCCATCTTTTGTGGTTGTCCTCATCGCGGTTTGGAGCTAGGAAAGTCATAGCCGCTACTGGAGCAAATGTATTTTAAGCTAGGGTCGTGCGGCGGCGTATGGTGGCGGAGCCTGTGCGACTGGTCGTTGCTGGCATGTGAGTCCCTCGCCGGCGCTCAACGCTTCTTGACATACAGCTTAGTCGTGGAGCTCCTCCCTCGCCGGAGGCCAAAGGGCGAGCTCGCCTCGCCGAACCAGAGTAGATCCAGCCACGTCGTCCCTTCCTCATGGTGAAGCCGGGACAATCCTACGTGAAGACTTCGCTACAGGTCAGACGGAGCTTTGCCGCGCCTCCCCCATTCGCAAATGTAGTCTCGCCTGCAACAATTTGATTCCTGTTGCAGATTTGGTCTGCGTTGTGAAACTGATTTTGATTTTTTTGTGAAACTGATTTTAATTTTTTTTGCTACGATTTGTTATTGTTTATCGGAATTTTTAGAATATGATTTTGTGAAAGTAATTTTGGTGTGTTCAATTTGTTGTTTAGATGCACGTTAGGTTTTGTTTGGTGGTGATAGATTGTATAGGTCTGGTTATCTGAAAATTTGGGTAGTATTTTGTAACGTTTATTATGTAACTGTTATGGTAAGTTTTTATGTAACTGTAGATGGAAGAGGTACATCGCTATTTATAGGTCTGGTTATCTGAAAATTTGGGTAGTATTTTGTAACGTTTATTATGTAACTGTTATGGTAAGTTTTTATGACAGTAAGGGTATGTTTCTCTAACTTACAGAAATTTTATGCAACGGTTGGTTATCTAAAAATTTGGGTAGTATTTTGTAACGTTTGATATAGTATTATGTAACTATTAGGGTAAGTTTCTACAACTATACAAAGGTGTGTTGATGTAACAGAAATTTTATGTGACTGTTAGGGTTCGTTTATATAACTGTAAGGATATGTTTTTGTAATATCGGTTATAAATTCTGTAACATCGGTTTTAAATTTCTGTAACATCGATTCAAAATTGAGAATACTAACATAAACTTTTTGTAACATATGCCACAAATATATGTAATATCGGGGATAAATTATGTAACAATGGTTTTAAATAAATGTAATATTGATTTTTATTTTCGAATATCAATTCAAAGTCGAGAAACCCAACATATATTTTACGTAACATATGGCATAAATTTTTGTAATATCCAATATTATTTTATGTAACACCAATTACGAAATATGAAGAAAAAAAATTAAAAATCAGATTTGTTTCATAAAAAATCAGATTTGGATAGTAAAAAATAATCTGCCACAAAAACACAGAGGAGATGACTTACCAAACTACCCTTTTGTTAATTTTTCTATTTTATTTGTGGATAATTGGGGCTAAAAAACTATAACCATTAGATTTTATAATTCAATGGTTTAGATTTTGGTAACAAGTAACAAAATTCACTATGGTAACGCATGAAAGTGCCCCTATATATATATATAATAGTTTTATTTATAAAATATCATTTTTAATTACTTTCTGACTTTTATTTAAAAAATTTATTTTATTTTATAAAATTCAGTTTCTATTTAAAGATTAACTTTTATTTAAAAAAAGCAGTTGTATTTATAAAAATTCATTTTTCATTACTTTCTGACTTTTTTTTATTACTAATTTTCAAGTATTTCCGTATTGATACCCATCTTTCTAAGCCTAAAACCTTTTGGATCAATCCATCAACAACTAGTACATCAAATGCAAATTTGACACCATTAACGTAGAACATGAATCAATACAACATAGAAACGCAGAATGAAGCACTTTCCTTAGAACAAGAAGCATTTTCCGGTACACATAATTTCCCCAAAACCAGTTTCGTCGACTCAAAAGCTTTGAATCGGACCAAACCCAGAATCTCCAAATCAAATCCCAAATAAACATCAAATCCTCAAATCGAAATCAAAACTGCAAAAATACTACCTAATTTCTACAAACAAACCCCAAATCGAAATCCTAATTTCTGCAAAAATGGATATGACGATGATTTTTTTTCTCAGAAACCAAACAAAAGCAACGACCCCAATCGCTGAACATCCAAAAGACGAAGATGGACAATGGTGTGGTGGTAGCATCCGGATCTGTCACGGTACACAACCCCAATCGTTGAAGCTCCTGAAGACAAAGATGGAGATTGAGATTGACCCATCACTATCCTCTCCACGTTGGAGTACACAAAGACCTTGATGTTCACCAGAGTGACGTAGATCAGCAGATCGACGGTGGGAATTTTTAGAAAACGAAGAGCCACGACTTCTCTGGCTTCGGAGAGTACGAAGAGCCACGGCCTCCGTCTTCGCCAAGTCCGGCTTCGCCTTGTGCCCCATCGACTTCCCCAGCCACGGCTTCTCCTCCGTTAATGTTGTGGTGCTGATGCTCAAGAACACAAGAGACGTGAGGGAGTGAAGGGAGAGAGAAATAAGAGAGATATCTGAAACATTTAGAGAAAAATAAGAGAAAGATGTGAAACATTTAGAGAGATCAGTAAAAGAGAGAAAATTAGGGTTTCAAATTACATAAGGGCAATTTGGGTATATTTTGAAAAATCATGGTCATGTGCCAAGCACATGACAACTTTCTGTTTAAAGTTGGATGGAAAATTAACAGGGGTATCAAAATGGAATAAATAAAGATTTAGGGTATTGAGGTGGCACAAAAAACATTTAGGGTACTCTAAATGAAATATGAAATATTTAGGGTACTGATGTGGAATTATCCCTTATTTTATCTGAAATTTATTTAAATTTTGTCTTGTTTTGGTTAATAATTTTTGTTCCTTAATTGATATGGTGTTGATGATTGAGATTTGGTGATTATGAGATTTTCCTGAAATTTGAATTGGATGTTCATGCAAAAAAAGTTTAAGAATTCAAAAATTATGTGAAAATGATTAAAAAAAATATTTATGAAAATTAATAAAAAAAAACTAACGCATATTAAGAATTCAAAAAAAAATCACGCACATTAATACATAGGGAAAACTACGGATACCTACCCAAAACCATGACCATTTAACCGATGTTTACTCTGAAGTTTAAACGTAACACATACATACCTTGAAGTTTCGAAATGTAACTCAGACCCCCTTCCGTCAGTCAGCTTAGTCAGTTTACTGTCCACTTTTTCAAAAATGCCCAAAATACCCTTAGCCCTGTTTATTTTTTATATTCTTTAAATTAAAGTTAAATTAAAGTTTTCAAAAAAAATATTTTACAAAAATCAGATTTTATTTCTAAAAACAGTTTATATTTTTTAAAAAAATCAGTTATATTTTCAAAAAATCAGTTTTTATTATAAAATTCATATTTAATTATTAATAATATCATTAATTTCAATTCTAATTCTTATTTATTTTTGTTTTCTTTTCACAAATAATTGTTTTCTTCTAATCTTTATTTTTTAATAATTCTAATATTTCTTTTTTCATCTGATTTTTGTTTTTTCTGATAATTTTAAAAATTATTTATTTAAATTAGATAATTAACTAATTTAAAATCAAAATTATAAAAAAATAAAAGTACAATTACAATTAAATATAAAAATGCAATCTAAATTTGCAGAAGTTTGGGGACGACGAACACGATCCATCTGGGACGAACACGAACGCGACTGGGACCGGCGAAGCTTGCTTCCAAATCAGAACAAAATACATCTGAACAAAAGAAGATAAATCGCCGGAAAATGTTCGTCCTTCCAAATCAGACCAAGAACCTATTTTCATTCCAAATCAAACTTAAACCAGAAATTCATTCCAGACTGTACAAATTCCGCATATTCAATTTAAGGAAATCAAACACAAAGAAGAGAGAAGAACCCTACATATACAAATTTTACAGATTCGAAAACTGGAAGTCGAGAAATCCGTCATCGCAACCGGAATCTCAAACGACGATGATGGTCTCTCTGTACACGACGACTTCTCGAGCTCGACCACGACGACTTCTCAGTGAAGCTCGAAATCGAAACTGAAGGTCGAAACTTGTTTGGATCTGGGTCTCGACGTCGCCTGGGGTCGCCTCCATCTCCTACGAGCAGATCCATGTACTCGGCTGGAGAATACACTGGCCAAAGGAGGTCTATTCGATCTTCATCTATGGCAACATCAGACCAGATTGAACAGAGGGATTCGAAATCTTCATCATCTTCGGCTGAATGAGATGTGAGGGAAATGAGTAGTTGAATGAGATTTGGGGGAAATTAGGTTGAACGAGGCATATAGTTAGGTTTAAGTTAGCTGATTTTTAAAAATAATAACTGATTTTTTGAAAATATGATTGATTTTTTTAAAAAATAAAAACTGTTTTTAAAAATAAAATCTGATTTTTGTAAAATATTTTTTTTGAAAACCTTAATTTAACTTTAATTTAAAGAATATAAAAAATAAACAGGATTAAGGGTATTTTGGACATTTTTGAAAAAGTGAACAGTAAACTGACTGAGCTGACTGACGGAAGGGGGTCTGAGTTACATTTCGAAACTTCAGGGTATGTATTTGTTACTTTTAAACTTCAGAGTAAACATCGGTTAAATGACCATGGTTTTGGGTAGGTA
The DNA here is from genome assembly GCA_963921825.1 of Erodium maritimum. Taxonomy (NCBI): domain Eukaryota; kingdom Viridiplantae; phylum Streptophyta; class Magnoliopsida; order Geraniales; family Geraniaceae; genus Erodium; species Erodium maritimum. The sequence goes on from OY997596.1 coordinate 21,348,770, forward strand.
TCTGTAGTTTTCCCTAATACATATTAAAGAATTTTTTAATGAAAATTAATAAAAAATTTATAATAATAATAATAATAAATAAATAAATAAATAAAATGAAAATTAATTAAAAATTATTAAGCATTAAATAATTAGAAATAAAATAATAAATAAACTAAAAATTTAAATAAAGGATTAATAATTAAAATAAAAATATAACAAAATAAATGAAATTAAAATAATAAAGAAAGTATGAAAATTTGCGGAACAATGGCATTACCTTGAAAATTTGATGGTTAATGAGGAGTATTTTGGACATTTAATATTTATTGGATGGAAAGTTAACAGCGTTTGACTAAAGTGAAAAAAAAATGAATTTAAGGGGGTTAAATGTAAAAAATAATAGTTAAGAGGATGATGTAAAAAAACGAATATAGTAAAGAAGGTTATGTATAAATTTCCCTACAAAATAATCACAAGACAAGCATACAACAATGCATCACATATTGATAAAAAAAACAGCCTACAAACAAAAATTCTTATGGGACGGGAAAAAAACTGAGATTTAAGACAATGACCATGATGGTTTCTTAACTCATTGCAAAAGAAAATCAACTAACTATACATACCCAAAACCCTTGGCTTTCGAATTGGGCAGGTGATTTTAAAACATGAACCGACGAGTCTATAAGAGTAAATTTAAGTACACCACATACGAAAATAAGTAATTGAAATATGTTTACAATCCACCAGTACGAAATAAAATAGCATAACTATATAAAATAAGATCGAAATCAATACATGTCCTGAGCTTTTCTCAGCCACAAACTACTTCCCGATGGAAGAACACTCAAGCTTGACATTCCCATTTTCATCACTGACGACCCGATAGGAAACTTGATTGGACTCCTCATCCACCTCTGATATCTTCCTCCCAATAAGCCTCTTCATTGAAAAAAAGTGTTGGCAGGATTCACGACGGCCTAACGCTTCCCAATCTGACCAACCAATCTCTCCCTGTTCTTGGTGTACACCACGATGGACGGCGTTGTCCTCTTCCCCTCAACATTGGTCACATTTGTGGGCTTCCCTTTCTCCATGGAGGCCACAACCGAGTTCTTCGTCCATAAGTTGATAGCTACAATGACTTGGCAGTCTAAGTTTCCCAAGCGAATGAAGCGAGATGAACTAACCTGATACCAGTTCCTTATTTAAGCGGATGAAGGTGAAGAGGGGTAGGAAAAAAAACAAATTAGAAGCAAGAAATTTAAAAAAAGAAAAGAAAGGGCAGAGCAATTAATGGGATTGAAGAGCATAATTAAGGTTCGTGGGTAACGTCTCAATTAAGAGGAGAGAATGAAGGAAAAGACTAGATTTTGAAAGGTAGCAAGGAGAAAGAAAAAGAGTTGACGTGGAGGAAAGAGAATGCGACACGCTGACACGTGTACCCGTATATTTTTCTTTTAGATAGTATAAGATTTAAAAAGTAATTGTTTTTCAATTTTACTTCATTAGAGCAGCTCTAGTCGCAGGCGGATCGGTAGCGGATAGGTGTTGGCGGAGCCGAAGCGACGACAGATAGCTGGTGGTATGCGCTGGTGGATGGGCTCGTCGGTTACGTTACCGATGACACTATCAGCCAGCGCATATGACCGTTTCTAGTCAACGTTGACTGCCTTGGGAGCGCCGCTGGGCGTTTCCAACCTGTACGGTAACGCCATGTGGATGCGTCGGTAGAGTCTAATTTTTTCTCCCTTATATAAACAACAAATTTCCCTTTAATTTTCAAACATCTACACAAATACTCTCATTATACCACTCTCTTCTTTCTCGATATTTTTTTTATTTGGAAATGGATTTCTATTTCGATTCTTTCTTGGTCAGAATGAATGAATATGTCATGGAAACACAAGAGTATTTCCCCTGAAGCCAAGACCACGTCTGAAAAAGTCAAGAAAGTCCCCACATTAGCGAAGACGTAGTGGAGGTGTTATCGAGTCCCCACGTTACCGAAGTCAGTTTTCATTTTCATAAAAGGACAAAAACTGTTAAACATAACGTTTTTATTTAATGGAAAATACATGTCCAACTCGCGTGTTCAATTTTTTTTTATGAAATACCAATTTTACCCTCATACTCTTATACAAGACACAAACCCTCAATTTTTCTTCTTCCTTTTCACCAGCCATGGATATTTTCATCTCTAGCACTGGTTCTGATTTCGACTCAGACGAAAGATCTCAGTTCTCTTTTGCTTTCTCTTACTTCTTCCCCAGCACCTCTTCTTAGCAGAAAGTTCTTACCTTTACTCCTCTTCTTGCTCCTTCGGACCTTGTCGTATCTAGCAACTCCTCTGTCCCATCGGCTGGTACAAATGCTAAATCGACACCCATTGTGCAAAATACTCAAAATTCTGATGAAGCTCTAGTTTTGAAGTAGAATCAGACGACACTGATTGAGTCCCTTGTGAATAATCAGTCATCAATTGCCGCCCCTTTTGCTCTGGCGGTTGAGGAGAAAACCAGTTGTTCGTCGTCGGAGGCGACACCCACAAACGACAACTCAACAACAGAGCAAATTCCAACTTTAGAGAACACAAACGGTACCGTGAAACCAGAGGAAGATCTGATCTCAAGCTTAACACCACATGCAAAATCAGATACCTAGAACAGTAATTCAAGAGTAAAGGATGCACAATTAGTGATCACGAACCAAGAGCATGGTCCAATCCTGTCGGAGAAATCAAGTATGATGAACAGTACTTAAAAAGTGAGCGAATATGTTGCTCCGGCTAAAGGAAGAAGAAGTAAGGTTGAATGGACTTTTGTTTTTATTTAATTTTTTAAATTCAATATAAAAATTAATTAAAAAATTATTTTTACAGTGATTTAAAAAATAAAACCAAATACAATCCATGGTTGTCAAAAAATTAAATCTGATATATAAAATTAAATATAAAAATATATTATACAATGAATAAAAAAATTTAGAAAATAAGAACAATTAACAAATAATATGAATATTTTCATATTCCTGTATCAAAAAAATGTAAAATTAATTCTAGGACATGCAAAAATAGTTGAGAGTAGTTTAGACTTTTTCAGTACGATCGTTAACTCCGCTACAAATTTGTCGTTATTTAATTATATGAAAAGAGTGATTGATAAGATATGACTTGGAAGGTGGCGTACAATCATTACGTCTAAAACGATAAAAATGTAGAACGGATAGGAGGTGTTCCCAATGAAATTCACATGTTCCTTTATCTCTCCCCCCGTGTGAAACACAGACCACACACATACCTGTCAATCAACCTCAAATGTGAACTCCAACATACCACATTTGCAACAAAGTAGCAGGCCAAATCCGAACATATTTTTATTTATTTAATGCCAACTAACACGAGACGAGCAGCATACAAATCGCAAGTCACGACGGTCCATCATTCAGTATTGTTTCCCACTGCATAAGTCATCACTTATGACGATTACCGAGACGGAGGAGAAGCTCCGGCACGACGGCGCGTTGGTGGTGGGCGTCACTCCGAAGCCCAAGGGAGGACTGACTTCCAAGGTGGTGGATTTTGTGGAGAAGCTCTTGGTCAAGCTCATGTACGGCCCCTCCAAGCCTCTCCACTACCTCTCCGGCAATTTTGCTGCCGTCGATGAGACTCCTCCCACCACCGACCTTACCATCAATGGTTATCTCCCTGTGAGTCATCATCAAACAATTTCAATTTCATAACATGATCGCAAAAAGTTCATTGTGGATAATTCAATACTCACAGATAAAATCTTGTTTAGGATTGCTTGAATGGAGAGTTTGTGAGAGTTGGTCCCAACTTAAAATTTGCCCCCGTGGCTGGATACCATTGGTAACTCTCTTTTCAACATCTTCACTTTATTGTCCCAGGAGAATTTAATTTACTACCAATTTACTTCAATTTACATTACTTTTTCCCTTTCTCTAACCTTGTGCTTATTTTCTTTCACAGGTTTGACGGCGATGGGTGCGTGAATTCTGTTCCCTTACATCCTTGTTTATTTCAATTTGGGGAAATTCAATAAATTAATTCTCAAAATATATAAAAATCTGTTAAGTGTGACCGATTTTGTGAAATACCAGTCACATGCTTGTCACGCGTCTCTTAAACATTTCTGACATGACATGAAGAAACTTGATGTTATAACGTAGACCTTTCGGTTATAACATCCAATTACCCCTTTTAATTTTTCTGAAGAAAGATTTCAACTCTGTTACTAAAACTAGTGTTGCCTGTAATGGATTTGCCATTCAGAGACACAGCTTCCCTCCATCAGCCTCTATATGCTGATGCCAAATATGTTTGTGAATAAGAATCCATTCTTGCTTTCTCTTAAGGAGTTCTTGTTTGTTTGTTCGTGCTCACATGTGGACTTAGTTGCATATCCTCCATAACATTACCATAAATTATTGCCTGTATTTGAGCTGGTAATCCTGGTATGATTGCCATATTAGTTCAGTTAGGAATGGTTAAAGATGTGTCTATGAATTTGCAGCATGGTTCATGGTCTGCACATCAAAGATGGAAAGGCAACGTATGTCTCCCGCTATGTGAAAACATCACGTCTTAAGCAGGAAGAATATTATGGAGGGGCTAAGTTTATGAAGGTATGAGTGAATTACGTTCTTCACATGGAATTGCTCTATGGGTGATTTTGTCTTTTGATCTGCCGTGCAGATTGGAGACCTCAAGGGAGTTTTTGCATTAGTCATGCTTAACTTCCAAATGCTGAGAGAGAAACTGAAAATACTTGATCTTTCTTATGGAGCTGGAACAGGTAGGTTTCTCAAGCGTGCCTTTTCTATTTCCACGTATTTACCTGCTTTGTGTTTATGCGCTTGTAACAATTCTCCAAGGGTCTCTTATGCAGGTGAGTGTATGCAGAAAATTAGGAAACAATGACCTACAGGAACTGTATACATCTGTTCTTTTATCGTCCATTTGTAGCCTTTACACATATTTCTTTTTATGGATATATCCATCATGAAAGTAGCAGTTCTACTATCTTAAGAACATACCCTTGCTTACATTACTTAAGTTTGCTTATGCGCCATAATCTCTGACAAACTTTTCATGCCTATACAAATGTCATGTCTTTTAATTGTTTGTTAACAATGAAACTTGGGCACAAGACTCTTCCTCTTCTTTGCAGTAGTCTATCAAGTTTCAAGTTTGCAAGATAGGTTGTTCACAATACTAAAAAAGCTAAGTGAAATTCCAGGTAATACAGCTCTCGTTTATCACGATGGGAAGCTTTTAGCACTTCAAGAGATGGATAAACCTTGTGAGTTGTTATGTTCCCATCTGTATGGCATTTCTGCTTTTGCTTTTGGAGAAGTACATATTTATATCTCTTCCATTGTTCAGATGTCCTTAAAGTGTTGGAAGATGGAGATCTGCAAACACTTGGCTTGCTGGATTATGACAAGCGATTGTCACATTCCTTTACTGCTCACCCGAAGGTGGATCCAATAACTGGTAAAAATCATCCTCATGAAGTCTCTCCGCTAGTTATTATAATATTCAAGCACACAAAGAAATATACATGCTTTGAATTTAATATAAGAAATCTACACATGCAGGAGAGATGTTTACATTTGGCTATGCACAGACGGCACCATATGTTACATACAGAGTTATTTCAAAGGACGGTTTCATGCATGACCCGGTTCCAATAACAATATCAGACCCTGTCATGATGCATGACTTTGCCATAACTGAGAATTATGCAATTTTCATGGATCTTCCTCTGTATTTCAGGCCAAAGGTAAAGCAATATTCTAATTTGGGTTAATTACCTTTTGTACCCCTTTTCTATTGGTAACATACCTTTAGTACCCTTTCGTTTGATAACGTTCAAAAACACTCCCTACGTTTTGGTAACACACATTTAGGACCCCTTCTGAATTGATCACACATCATTTAATACCCCTTATGTATTGGTAACGGGACAATTACACGCCTTATGAATTGGTCACAGGTCGTCAAAATGGCCTAAACTTGACCGAAATTTTATCCAGTGTGTTACCAATACATAAGGGGTACTAAATGTGTGTTACCAATACATAAGGGGTACTAAAGGTAATTAATTATCTGGGCATATAACTCACACAAAACAAATATCGAAAAGGTCCAAAAAGCTTGAGGATTAAAGCAAAATGTGTTAAAAGATTATACAGCCTGTTCCGATTTCTTAGTATTTTTGTTGTTGTTTCACAAGGACCGTAACCTGAACTCATCAGAATTTGTTTCAAATGTACATTGGACTTGCCGATAATCTCTTTTCGTGTTCATGCTGCACAGATCTTCGAGTACAAATTTTAACTATACTATAGAACTGTATATGAAAAATAGTTGACTGAATTGATTAAGTTTTGGACCGATTTCCACTTATCAAACTTGTTGGTTAAGTTTCACCAAGTTCTGGGGATTTTTAGAACATTGGCTTTTGAGCATCCTCCCTTCAACTAGTTTCAGTTCCACTATCTGAAGATTTTGATCCCAAAGCATTGGTTTATTTTGTATTAGCATTACTTAGCGATGGTTGTACCTTCTATTTGGCCAACTAGGCTGTCGCCTAAAGTCACTAAATTTATAAGGTCTCCAAGCATATTGTGGTTTATATCTATTTTTAATTAATAACAGATGAAAACTATATATGTTTTAAATTTACATTTGAATTAAAAATAAATTTCACAATTTTAACATACAAGTCACTCTAACATTTATCTTTCAAACCTTAAAAAAGGTTTATCATCAGTATATAAGTTGTAGGTCTTAAATTAATAATCTTCCTAAAATTTTATATTAGTCGTTTTAGGCTTCTAAGGAGATTGTGTTTCGACTCCATCTCTAAATAATTGTATTTAAAATCTTCCTCTTATTTTTGTAAAGCAAATCGTATTCACAATCCTATTCAAGTAACATTAAATTTTGGGTTTATTTTAAAAAATTAGAGTGATTCTTGAACAGACCGAATTCTTCTAAGTAATGGCCCCGAAGCAAATAAATCTAAAAAAGAAACGTTCTATAATTTTTAATTTAAAATCAAATGTTCTAAACCTCTTGCATTCTTAAACAAACAAGACGTCGATTTTTTTTTCTTCTGGAATTGTATATCCTAACTAATAACCTACAGAAATGTATTTTAAAATATTAGAGGGTTAAATGCTAAAAACTGCCTTATGTATTGTCCACATGCGGAAAACTACCCTATCTTTAGACCACAGTCGTTTACTGATAAGTTTTGGAATATTCCGTTAAAATTTGGAATATTTTGTTAAAATTAGGTATGTGGACAATACATCCGGGTATTTTCGCACGTGGACAATACATAAGGGTAGTAATTTCGTAGAGAAAACTAACAGACAACCGTGGTCAAAAGGTAGGGTATTTTAAAAGCATGGACAATACATAAGGTAGTTTTTCGCACGTAGACTGTACATAAGGTAGTTTTTAGAAATTAACCAAATATTAAAATTAAACATTTTTTAATCATCACTTAAGACTCCAAATGAGACCTCAATTTTCTTTTTCATATATATATATATATATATATATATATATATATATATATAAAATGATTTGAAATTAAATACTATATTTGTCTTGAATTTGTAGAGAAATAAGACATTAGAACATATTCGAGCTCGTAAATTTGTTAAAAAATAAAATAAAATGATTTTTCTTTATCGTCAAAATATGTCATTCTAGGCCAGCTTTATAGATTTCACCTTAGGCTACCAAACATATAGGGCCGGCCCTGTACTTGCACATAAAAATAACTTTGTTCGTCAACTTGTAATCTATAGGAAATGGTAAAACAAAACAAGCTGGCTTATGCATTTGATCCTACAAAGAAAGCTCGTTTTGGTGTGCTTCCACGTTATTCGAAAGATGATCACCAAATCAAATGGTTTGACCTTCCAAACTGTTTCATATTCCATAATGGTAAGACCACATTTTCTTCCCATGTGTATAAATTCCAATAGACGGGTCAGTTTAATTAGCAATAGTCTTGGAATGTTTTCTGCATTTAATTATGTTCATGAAATGTTCTTATTTCATATGTAATTTCTTCCTATTAGCAAATGCTTGGGAGGAAGAGGATGAAGTTGTTCTTATCACATGCCGAGTTGAAAATCCGGATCTAGACATGTTGAATGGGTTTGTCAAAGAAAAGCTTGAGAATTTCAAAAATGGACTGTAGGGAACTTGGACCCATTTCATTAATTTTTCAGAGATTTTTTTTACTTACTATGTGTCTCACGTTGCTTTCAATTTTATCAGATATGAGATGAGATTCAACATGAAAACTGGAATAGCTTCACAAAAGCAACTGTCAGCTCCTGCTGTCGATTTTCCCAGGGTGAATGAGAATTACTCTGGCAGGTAACATCCAGCAGTAGTACTAGTGTCACTAATTCGGGAAGTAACAATGTTGAATGTCTTAATGTACTAAAACTGTCTGAGTAAAAGGTAGGTATGGAAGCACTACATATATTTTATCCGTCTAAAGTTTTTGGGAATTTGTAGTTCATCTTATGCCGTTAAAGTTCAATGGTAATACTATTTCAGTATTTTCTCAGGAAAGTTTAAATCTTTATCCTAGTGCCCGATATTCACCCAACAAACATAACCGTTTTAGTTTGTAACTGTTTTGCGTGATGGATAGGAAACAAAAATATGTGTATGCAGCCAGTATGAGTAGCATTGCCAAGGTCACTGCGGTTGTCAAATTTGATCTGTGTGCTGAACCAGAGATGGGAAAGACAAAGCCTGAAGTTGGAGGAAATATTAAAGGCATATATGAACTTGGCCCCGGTAGATTTGGTTCAGAAGCTGTTTATGTCCCTCGTACGACATCCAAAGAGGATGATGGGTACTTGATATTCTTTGTACATGATGAAAATGCTGGGTATTTCCTTCTATAACTTTGTTTCTGAATTTACAATCTTGCATTTTGTGCATCATCAGTACACAATGTTGATTAGGAATTTAACCCAACAGCTTGCTATACTAGATTATTGACTAGTGCGACTAAACATAAACACCATACGCATAATACGCATGTGCCCAGTGAACATTTTCCAGTGGGTTAACCGTCTAGATAACAATACTCGTGTGGTTCAGAGGTGTAGTTTAAGGTTAGATGATTATTTTCGGATGATTTCCGTCTGTTTTGATGGACAATGATACGGAAAAATAGTTTGATGTCATAAAATGGAGTGTTTTAAAGTTGAAGATTGTAAACTGATATTCGTTGAAATTACAGGGTTGTTTCATGTTTGTAACCCGTAGATTAAATTTTAACGAGAAGATGTTGTGCATATTACAGTGTAATATGATAGACTGTAGTTTAACCATATGCATCTATAAAGTCTAGAATGCCTTCTATACTTGTATATCTTCTCAGCTGGTTTGGCTCAATGAACTGGTTGTAATTTCACCTTGAGCTGGTTGAATAGGGGGTTCATAGTTGACTATTGTTTATAGTTAATTACCTTGATCACATGAAACAATATGGTTACACGATTTCTTCTCTGTGGTTCTGCAGAAAATCATATGTGCATGTCGTTGACGCGAAAACAATGTCTGCCGATCCTGTTGCAGTTGTTGAGTTACCCAACAGGGTACCTTACGGCTTCCACGCCTTATTTGTGACAGAGGTCAGATTAACTTTAATTTTTTCTTTCTTTTGTTACATGTATGTCAGATTAACACAAGTGAAATTTAAACAATGAATTGATACTTGAGAATTGAGAACTTATGAGTGAATTCTTTCGTTGGATGTCTTAAAAATCAATGTCCACTTAGTCATTCAAAAAATATCAATCTTATGAGTTAATGGTAACCAGTTAGTGGGTTAGCAAATAGGAGGTAATGGGGGTATGTGCTGAAAGTCAAGGGTTAACTCTACTAATTCTTAAGTTTTGTATAAAACACTTTTGGGGCGGATATAGTGTAAATGTCTTCTAAGATGATTCGATTCGACCAATATGGACTTGGGAGTGCTTAAGAGGGCACTGAGGACAAAAAAATACTGGCTAAGTTGTTGATAAAGATTTGGGAGATAAGGGTATCACCAGGGATATAGTAATTGATCTAGAACCTTGGGTTGAAACTGGAAATTTAGTAAGTTGTTACAATGAAATTAAGTCACTCTAGACAAGGGTAGTATGGATCTTTTGACGGAGGAAAAATGTAATGTTTTTAGTTGATACATAGCAAGACTTTTTATCTTCCATTTCCGAAACAGGAGCAACTGAGAGAGCAAGCAAGACTCTGATTCTGCTGACAAACAGAGATAACCTTGATCACGTAAAAGGTTTTATGTTCGGACAATGGTTGTAAAATAATTCTGGTGACATTGAGAAGACTCGATATTGTAATTCAATGCCTCCTACTGTCTGATCTGATGAATGGTTCAAAATCAGTAACTGAAACCTCAGAAATTACACTACAGCAGCTTAAGTATTGTTGAAAAGGGTTGTACAATTAGTCAGCCAGAACATTTTCATACAACAGTTAGATATTGTGCTAGTTGCTTCTAAGGGAAACTCCCATATACACTTGTCATTTGACTTTTGTTCACATCACAACTATTAACTTCTAAAATGACACTTTGTACCCGTATAGGCAGAAAACAGTGATAGGTTTTCCAAAAAATAACGGTAAATTGACGTCTTTTTGCTGTTGTTTTATACAACATAATGCACAATTACAGGTATTATATGGAAAAAAAAGTCATGACCCGCACAACGTGTGAAAAAAAGTCAGAGAACTGGTATGTTCTGGAGTAATCCCTTGCTTCTACTTGTACCTACCACTACCATAAATCTTATCAAGCAACATACACCCTCAGAGTAGCATATAAAACAAGTGAATGGATGATGTTATATACCAACATAATTGTGTCGCCTGACAAATTAGGATGTTTTATCACAAAATTGAATTTGAAAACCAAATTGAAACATTTTGAAATCAAGGCTTTTACCTCAGCAGCAGACTACATGTATGTTAACTGCACAGAAACAAGAGCATAATAAAAGCAAAGGTCCCTCAGAGAGCCTAGTATCAACCAACCTGGCATGAATGAAGCTATGGTACCTCAACCTCAGCTGGTTGCACAAGGGAGCACCAACACTTCCACATGCACAATTTCAGATTACTAAATGTCTCCTCACTGGAACCCTACAAATTGAGCCGCCAGAAAATCGTGGAAATTCCAAAAGGAGCAACACAAATTATAAGGTTTCCATGAACAAGAAACAAACTGGCTCAGTTGCCATTCAAAACCATCTTATACCAATGCACTAGGGTTTTAGGAGAGCTCTGCTCTGCTGCTAGAGATTTTCTTTGGGCTGTTATTATCAACATGGGTGATTGTGATTGGGCCTTATCATGGCCCGTTTGTGATTATGCTGGTCCATCTAGTGCTCCACATAACATTTAATTATGTGCAGTACGATAAAAGAAAAACGAACATGTTACCACTTACCACCTATATTCTACACTATTATCCATTCACTATATTTTAAACAAAAGACATTTTCGCCTTTCCCCCTCCTCTCTTCTCTATTTTACCATTTTTGTCGTTCATTATATCCGACACACCACCGTCGTCATCCACCATCGTGATTATCTTCACCCTCTCGCTGTCAGAACATCCTATAAACGATACAAGTCCAGCATCAGGAGGAGAATCCTCCATGGAGCCTCGGCAAACATCATCGCTGCTGCCCACCACCGTGGCCACCTCCCCCCTCTCGCTCTCGGTGCAATCATCGCAGGGAGCGATCTCAACCCCCCACCGACCTTTGACTCTCTGAGAAATCACTTCTTTGTAATGGCCGACTCTCTAGTTTCCACATGTAGGGCTGGACTAGACCACCCCTCTTCTACGACATCCTCCACGGCGGACAACTGTGCTGGGCTCAACCATGTCCATCGTGCTCGTCCCAGGATCTAACCGGGTGCTCCGTCCCATCCTTGGCTCATCTTCGGGGTCCCGGAGGCCAGTTGCCGATTGGGAGGATGAGGATGATGTCTTGGAGGTCCCACTGACCCGTCAGCTGAGGGATGAGGAAGAGGAAGACGACCAACATGCGAGTGCTCAACAACAGCCTCATTAGGACCCATGAGAGCCCTAGGGGAGGGGAGGGGGTCCCTATGGGGGCCTATCCCCTGAGACCCGGGGCGCCTGATGCTGGGACGTCTCAGGAAGCCAAGAAGAGCATCCCAACAAAATTTATTGTTTTATTATTTTTATGTTTGTAGTTTGGAGTACTCTTGTTTGGATTTCTTTCGCTTGTTTCGTATTATGTTGAATAAGTTTGAAAATGTGGTAGGAGATCATCCTCAGTAAGTGTCTACGATGAAAAGTAGTCTTTTACTACGGGTCTATGAGAGTCGGGTCGCCTACTGGAGGCCCAGACAATATTTTGGTGCCCAAGGCCCTTGACCCTACTTTGTAACCCCTGATTTGTATTAATGCACGCCTTTGTTTGCTGTTTCAAAAATAAAAAAATCTTAACGATTCAATTTATGATTTTTTTTCAATCTAACTTAACTTGAGGTAATTTTCCACACGTACTATGCAAATTTATCATAATGATCGTGTTTAAATTCTATCAAGTTATTATGATAAACTTTCGTTTTATATCAATTAGGAGGATAGCACTGCACGATGTGCGGTGCTAAGAGAGAGAAACTGCTTGAAAGCCACATATTAGGCTATCCGCAATGGTGTCGAAACGGCGCGTCGTTTGGGCGTCGAATCCGAGGTGGCGTTGGAAAAAGGCGTCGAATATAAGTGTCCGCGTCTGGTTTGCGTCGAATCTGCGAAAGCGCAGATTTGACGTCGAGGGTCTTGTAGACTCAGCGACCTGTCGAATCGACGGATACGGGGCCCAACCGTATCGTGACCAGCGAACCAGCGTGTGCCGCGTGGCACGAATCTGCGTTAAATACAACACCTTCTTCGCCTTCAAACCCTATTTCTCTCAACCCGGTTCGTCGACTTCCGATAATCAATGCCGAAATTCCATACCCTCCGACGTCCTATTCCTAACCTATCGACACCACCGGCGTTTCTATCACCCCCTATTTTCCAGGAACGTCGTGAAGGTGTCTCCAAGGTAGTTACGCCACCGCCGATTCTCCACCGGCTTTACTTCACCACTGCCTCCTCTCATTTTCCCGTTTATCTGCCGCCCGAATCACCTCCCATAGCCGATGACAGTCCTCTCCGAGGCTCTTCCCCGGTGTCGGGGTCAAGCTCGAGCCGCCCATACCACGACCAGTCGGAAATTCAAATCTCGTCCATGGTCTTGTACGCACGGATGAACGTCATCCCGTCGACAATGATACACATGTACCGGAAATGGAGTCGGCCCCAGAAATCCGCCTTGGTGTGTGCATGGCTCAGACAAGCGGGTGAAGGTGGTGACGAATTTGACGATACGTTTTTGGATGCCATACGGGGGGAGCTAGCCCACGTGACCCGGCAATCCCTCACGACTGAACGGTCCGCCGTAAACTGTCGGTATCATTGGACCGGCATCAACCGGAAGGTAAAGAGCTTCAATGAGTGCTGGTCAGAGATGAAACACATTTACCAACCCGGTTGGACCGACGAGCAGGTGATGCACATGGCTGAGGTGGTGTACCACGAGAGATACGACCACGAGTTCGTCTGGCATCATTGGTGGATTCTCGTGCGGGACTATCCAAGTTGGATGCAGTCGTAGGCACAACCTTAATCAATGATAGCAAGTGAGCCGACCCATAATGAGTCGGAAAGAATAAGTCCCAAACCTTTGGCAATATAGGTTTGTTGGGCCATTACTTGAAGGCTCCCCATCGCACAATACAAGTTCAACCTCTAGCAATAAAAGACGACAGAAGAAGGGACGGTGGAGGATCTGCAATTCTTTTTGGATGTGTAATGTGCAGGGCAACTTTAAATTGTCTCTTAGTTGTCGATAATAAAAAATGACGAGTGACGTTGGTTACTTCACGACGTTGCTTCAACACACAACAATTTGAAGTAATGACATAAGGAAATCCACGTCACTTGCCATCTTTGATTATGAAATACCGAGAAAACAATTTGAAGTCGTCCGTCATATTACGCCCCCAAACCGATTACTCGAGTCTGGGAAGGTGGTTTGAGATAAGCACTAGTAGTCAGTTTGCACGTGCAATGTGATGATATCAATTTGAACATATAAATAAATGTATTTTGGTCGGGTCGGGTCGGGTCGGGTCTTCTTGCATTTTGATAAACACATCGATTTGAACATGTTTTTTATTTTATTCTACACAATAGACTGGGAATAGACCGAATTGTGACATGATTTCAACTAGACCTACGAATTGGATCTGATTCATTCGTGCGATCCACAAATTTTCTAAGAAATTAGCCTCAATAGACCAGAATTAGACCAAATCGGTCCAATTCCGTTGGGATGTCTTAAATTAATCAAAAAGTACCCAAAAGAAAAGACTTTTTAGCGGCACCTTGCGAAATAGAAATGACATGATAAATGATAAGAATACAAGACCACATTTTCAGAGAGCCTAAAAACAAGCATCACCAGGTCCAGGCTAGGGTTCTGCACAGGTATGTCTTTACTTCTCAATCTCAAACCTTATACAAATACATTGTTTGGAATTGTATATTCCACAAACTATGTCTATTCATATTCAATCTCAAGTCATGTTCCTTCTTCTTACAAAGGGGCAATATTACAAGAGACATTTTAACTAATCTCTGTCAACCCACTGAGTATAAGTAACCAAAGCCAAGAATGAATTGCCTGAGAACACCAGCAGTTTCCCTCAGCTACTAAACCTGCAGGCCACAAGTTTTCGTAAGACAATACCGTTCTTGAGTTCAAATAGCTGTGTCGAATGTCAATAGTTAATATTAACACACCTTTAGAGGGAGTGGAGAACGAATTCACTTTATGGGAACGGCCCCATTTATCTGCATGCGCTGACTGGAGCAGTCCCCTTGCTTGCCATCGCTAGACGTTGGGTAGTACATTGATGACAGATCACTGCCATTGCTCCTAAAATTTGGACTTCGGGTGATAAATTTTTTTCCTTCTTGCCCTTTGTTTCCATTACCATTGCCATACAACAGTTCAGAGCTTGATGAACTGCCAGAATGTGATGAATGGTTTGATCCAAACTCATCTCCCTGCTGTGATGTGGAATTAGCATTCTTACCATCAAGCTTCTTTGTATTAATAAATCGGCCTCCACATCCTCTTGCTCTTCTCATAGCATGTTGATGACGGGACTCATGGAGATATGGCTGCTAAGAGCAACAAGAGAACTCATACACAACGTAATAAGGGAGCATTTCAATCCATTACAGTTTAAAACACAAGCACATCTCTATGTCTGCCCATAATTATTTAACAACGGATTCCAAAGATCGTTCTTACCTTCCTAACTTTAATCGCTTTCTTTTCAAGTTCAGCCTTGGCACGCGACTGTCTTCTTCTCAAAATACCATGATATTGCTTCACATTCACATAAACAGGCTCCTCCTCTATATCAAGGGGCAAAGGCATTCTTGAATGATGCACCCCATACAACTGAGGTTGTACCTGACACAACAATGAAGAAAATTAACTAGAAACAACTTATCTCAAGACTTACTTGCATTCACCTATGTCAATTTAGTAACCTGGCAGCAAAACTTCATCGTCACATTGTATCAATGAACTACAAAATATAAGCTTCCAGCCTCTGAAACAGAGGATACAACTAAGAAGCTGATCAGAGATGAGAGCTGGTGTTGTTTAAACAAAGAATGAATATCCATTGTTGTTTTATGCGGACCTTACAGTAAGATGTACATTTTTCTACCTTAAGTTCAAGTATTGCACCATACGTATGTCAACCACATATAAAGACACTTGGAGAGACATACATGTTAGAACAAGGTAAGTATCTTCGCCTTGAGGCACATTTGTACATCAAAGACAGTCCTATCCTAAGGCAGAGTTACTACTAAAGTTTAAAGAGAAAGGTGAATTGAGTTCTAGGGTATGCAGTCTATCGATTGAGAAATGCTGCCACAATTGTATTTCACGTTCCCATCTAGAAAACACAAAGTAGACTACAGATTCCATACCATAGCATGTGGACCATAAGAAGTCAGTATTCCACAATATTGGGGATCTGAATATGGATACGATGTCAAAACCTGAAAATGTTGATTCAAATCAGACTGGGCAAGAATCCCAAGGTAAAGGATTTGCAAGCAGAACTTGTAAATGTGTGATGTTGAGAGAGATGGAGCTTCTACAATTGAGTGACCAACAAGTTCCATTTGGGAATTTGGATCATAATGTTCTGCCATATTTGGCGTTTCTGAGGATGCAACCTTAAGATGGCGATGTTCTTGTTCATTTTTCCCATCTGTTGCCGCAACAAAAACTTGAATCAGAACTGAAGAAAAATTGCATGCTGAAGTTGTGTTTGTTACGAGTCTGGGGCGATCCATCGTCAAATGGTCACGTCTTCTCAATAACTAACATACTACACTATCATGTACATGCAAGTCCTAAGCTAAGGACCAGCTTGTGAAGATTCATGCCATGAGAAAAAAATCTACTCTTGCCTGAAATACTCCCTGCTATCTGGTATGTTTTTCTTTTTATTTTTTGATATGCGAAAGCTTTTCCTATTGTATAGTATAAAATACATACATAAATTGAGTGGAAAAATCAGACATGATAGGTATCATTGGCCCCTAATAAAATATAACAATTGGCCAAGTGGAGCGGAATAAACCGAATCCTTCAATATTTCAAATTATAAGAAGTTGGCCTGATATGTTGATCTAATTTAGCAAATAAACAATAGCACTTGAATGAGCAAGCGGTTCCCAGATCACAATATAATCAAACTCTATCTTTTAATAGATACTCATTAGAAATAATGTTTTTGAAATACATACCAGACTGCACCCCGACATTAAAGTTTGCTCCATAATCCAGGCCACCGTTGGTGGAAGACTGGATTGCTCGATTTGTCATAGAACCATCCACCTGAGATGATTTGTCAGCAGTTTCACCAGAGGCAGTGTTCCCCCCTGCTCCGTGCCACCAGGGTTGAGTGTACACAGTTGACTGCAACATGCTTTGAGTACCATGGTTAAATTGCTCATCTTTGTTTACAGGTTTTGATGGCATCATTCACAATTTCCCCCGGAAACTTCAACTGCTGATGAGCCACAAGAAAATCAGGACATAAGAATAATAATAAACATAAAGAAATTTGAATGTTTCATTGAATAAGAGAGAGCGATCATAACCAAAAATCAATCAATCTGTAGGCATCAACAACGGGACATAAGTATCAAAGCAAACATGTAAAGACACTGACAAGACACGGCATATTGTCACATTCATGCTTTACAATGAAAAATGATGGTTCCAGTTTGATTGCAAACAGAAGTAGCAATCAAATGCACATAAATATTGTAGCAATAGCACGAGAAAGATAAATCAAGGCCCACATATACAACAACAAGGAATGGCCTACAGTTCTTATTTTTCTAAGGTAAATATTAACATTTCCAGCATCAGTGAGAACACCATTGGCTCAATCAATACTACTGACTTTCCAACAAGCGTTTGACTGAATTTCCTTTGATGAAGTGCAACACTAGATAAAATGAAAAACATTTGTCAATCAGCAAGTAATAAGACCACAAAGCTTATCCAATCTGATTCAAGTGAAGTACAGAAAATTAAGTTCCAAACATAAGAAACTACCAATTACTAACATCTCAATTTCCATAATTGGTAAAAAAAAAGTACAATTGTGAAGCAGAGTCCGTACTAGAAAATAAGGAATTTTAAAATTGAAAAGCTTACCATAAAACTTTATAAAAATTGAAATTGCCGCTCCACTAGACAAAGCATTCAAGTTAATTAATACATTAAAATTTTCAAGTACAGAATCCAGATTGAGTACATGCAGACTCGGATGAAGTCCTCTGTACTGTAGGTGGCTGAGAAGAGGACAAGGTTCAATTACAAAGCTCGGGTCGGTGGTTGAGGAGAGAGCAAAATAATCGAACCAGAAGTGGAGCTCAAATACAGCTAATGAACTCAAATTCAGAACCAATATGCCCCAAAATCATAGTTGAAAAGAATTGTACTTACTGTGGAACCCTAGAAGAAGAACCGTCTTTGGAGGTCATCGGGGTGAGTCCATTAATATTTTGATGTGTGCTGCAACCTTAAGAGAGGCAGAGCGGAATTTGATGAAGCAATGGAAATTATTTTAAATAATTTATTGTAGCTTGCGTACCCATTTTATTGAAGCTCTCTCTCTCTGTGCTCAAAGGTGGCATACAAAATTTGATTGACAGAATTATCCTTGTAATTTTAATGTTTTTTCTGTAACTACGAATTATTATTATTTTTGAAACGAGAGCATACTAATTTTATTCATCATGATAAAAATTATAGATATAATTTGGGTCCCTAATTCTGGATTCGAGTATTTGTCCAAAACTTTCGTAGGGTTTCTGGCACACTTGATCCGTATTGTTTGATCGTTTTTGTATAGCTGACCAATAGAGACCACAAAAACAGAGAAACGACCATAATAACCTAAAGAGTCTGCGATGCCAATTCGTCTGAAACCCCGTAACTTTCGTAGCGAGGCCTCCTGGTATTGCTAACTCTCCGGCTTGAGTCGATGGTAGTTTAATTCTAGTGCGGAGGACGGAGCATACGCTCGGTGCTCCGGATGTGACTTCATCGATACTTCACGCAGAAGCAGATTGATCATCATCGGGTCGACCCAAAATGAGTCGTCCAGTCTCGAGGTGACCGGCTTTGGTTGTCGCGGATACAGATCCCGACCTAACATCCCTCCTCCCGGGTCCAAAATCCAGCGACCCTCCAGGATCGCTCCGGTCGCGGCCGCGTTGATGCTCGGGTTTGATTGATTCTGTCCGGGAGCAACGTGGGGTCGGTGCATAGTCGGCCAGATCGGTGGTTGCACACCATTGCCGATGGCGACGGCGTGGAGAACGAGGAGACCGATGGCGGCGGCGTGAAAAGCGAGGAGACAGATCCGTGGTTGGCAACGGTTGAGTAGAGGGAGAACTAATCCGTGGACGGAGGCGGCGACGTGGATTGAGGTAGGTCGGATCTGTGGGTGGAGTTGGCGGCGTAGGGAGAGAGGGGGAGCTTTGGACGACGACGACGTGCCGATGATGATGGAGAGAAATCTATCGGTTTAAAGACAACCCTAAGATTCGCAGGAGACGCGTACGTCCTTGTGGTATGCACCAAGCTCTTGCTTGATCGGAGAAAAACCATAGAGGCCATGGTTACAACATTAGGGTATAGAGAAAAGCCTTTGGGTTTGGGATTTTTTAAATAATGTTTGCCTAATTGTAACTACGAATTATTAATTTTATGCTACTCATCCTCATGTTCAAGTATGTCTTTTTTACTTATTTTGAAACCATCAATTTCTTTAAAAAGTAGATATTTTAAAATGAAAAGAGTATTACTAAGTTAGGGCAATTTGGTCATGAACCGGGTCAACAACTCATCCTAACCCGAGTTAGATTATAGAGTTGAGTTTGTCTCTGTCCTCAAGTAAAATAAAATAAAAATAAAAATTGGCAGCAACGACAGATATGTGGAATCAAAGTTATTTGCGGTGGTGCCCACACGTATTGGCGATTGCCACGTTAGTGAAACTGGTCAACTCCCCCACCTCATAGTCAAAGTCAAAGTCATAACTGCTTGTAGAAGTAGATGTAGTTGGAAACGTAACGGGAAAGGGGGTTAACGGTCATGGCAGAGTTAACGGGAAATTCATTTTGTCACGTACAACATCGACAAGGCTAAGAGCATGTATAATGGAAAGGTTTAGACTAGAGTTTTGAATAAGGGGTTTGGATGCTAACGGTGCAAAATAGTAGGATTCAGGACTCAAAATAAAGCGTGTTTTACAAACGTGAGTCCTGAATTGAGTCTTAGATTGTTAGTAGATGCTGCATGGATGTTGACATGTTAATTAATTGATATTTTGTTGTTTTATTTAATTCTTTATCAAAACAGTTAATATTATATAAAATCGAAATGTGGAAAATATTTTTTCTAGCCCTAGTCTGCTGCTATGGAGCTACCGTCTGTCGCTTCTGTTGTTGCGCCGCCTGGGGCACTCGGCTTTGCCGTCCCCGTGTTTACCTGTCCTGTCCAGATGACCACGCAGACCACGCCTTGTGCGGAGTTTATCTACAGATGGGAGTGGCTGGCCATTCCCCAACCCTCTTCCACCCCTCTTATGACCTCAGAGCCTCCCACTCCGACGGTCATGCAACCCCGATCTTGTTCGTTGGCCTCGCCTGGCCCTCCCATCCCCACCCTCTTCCCACCACCACCCTCACCTTCCCTCATACCGCCATCACCCTCTTCCCCCCTTCCACAGGGCTCGCATCGGCCTCCTCTGTCGGTGGGTTTTGTGGCCCTGATCTCGGACTCGTTGAGTTTGACGGAGACCTTTGCTCTGCGAGGATCGTCCTCCAACCTCCTGGTTTCCGCTGTCAATCGTCAACGGTGGGAGTGTCGGAGCGGGGTGCGGCAGGTCTCGGTGACTTCTCCTCCAAGCCACATGCCCTATTCCCGTGGTCCGAACCCGAATCCACCCCCTAGGCACCCCGTCGTCGTGACCTTGCTCTGAGACCTACCGCCCGGTCTAGGGTTCCGCCTCCGCCAGAGTCGTTGGGGCCTCGATCTCCTCGTCTTCAAAGGGGCTCGGTTATGGACGTTCTGGAGTTTTCTACCGACGTCTCGGTCACGTCGGTGAAGTCTTGGTCTTGAGGCTGAACTTGCGATCGTGGTGGGACGCGGTGGGGCATGGTGTAGACATCTTACACCCGGTTTTCCCGAAGCTGGATGTGGAGGAGGACGAGAGCATGTGATCCTTTGCCCCGGGTAGTGAGGGTATCTGTCCCGGAACCTACCAGGGTTGTGGCTCGGCGTCGACCTACGCCGGCTCTCTGGCTCCGTTACAGTCTTCTGGCATTCCGTCAAGGAGCGTGCAATGCCCGTGGCGGGACATTGGGGGATGCAGCACCAAGACCGTTGATACTGGACACATTACCTAATTTTAGGTCACCTCGACAAGGGGAAGCCGGCGTAACACTGGACATGTTCCCTAATATGGGTCACCGGTTCCCTAGTCGGGCTCATAATCGGTCACCCGCGATAGGCCGTCATGGGTGGTCCCATCCCTCCCTCCCGGGATCTTTTGTACACCAACATGTCCTGGGGGCAGGAGTTGTTCGACCCTGGCTAATTCGATTTCTACCCTTTGTGCATCCCCAATTGGAGGGTTTAGAGGTAGAGGACGCATCCAGCCAGAGGCGCAAATTTTTGAAGCTCCCGCGCCCGTACTTCATGAAGACAAGGCTGTTGGAGCTCGGAAGAGGGATGCGCCTACTGCTGAGCAGGATGACTTGTCACAGGCGGGGAAGAAGCCCCGTTGGGAGGAATGACGCATCGTCTGTGCATCGGGGACTGACCTTGGGAGGGGTCCCCAGACGATGTTTTGCCTCCCACCATCACCATTATCGTCGAGGTCCCGTAGGATCTCCGGAACCCTTTCCTCCGTCTTCCTTCATTTCCCAAGGGGCATCAAAATACTGTCTATGACCGTTCTGATATTAAAAGACTTAGTGAACCGTTGTTCATTAATACTGACCTTCTGGTGGTCGGGGAGTTTGTTCCCCAGTACACGATAATGTAATCAATTTCAAGTAATACAATCGCACCTTTCGCTCAAAAAAATAATATATAAAATCGAAATAAATCTGAAAAAATAAGCAATGATAATAAAAAATAATGATCAATAAACTTAACACGAATAAAAATGAACATGAACATCAATAAATTTAACATGAATAAAAATGAACTTGAACTTTTATTCATCCCCTTTTAATTCAACCCCAACAAAATTCAAGTTCAAGAATCATTGTGTTGGTGGTGGTGGTTGTTGTTGTCGAAGAGTTGTAATTTCAGCTTCAATCTCTTCCATAAGTTTCGAAATTCAGGACTTAAACGACTCGTGTCGTGCCAACTAAGCTTCTCTGAAGCTGAAGGTATCCTTTTCGTCCAAGGCATTGTATTTGTCTTAGTATTTTTCCCACTTTTCGGTTAGCTGGTGAAATAGGCGGGTCCTTTATAGGTTGCCTTCGGACCTTGATCGTTCCAGCTCCGCCATGGCACTTATTTGTTCCGAGAGGTTGGTCCACTTCCTCTTCGAAGCCTTCTTGCCCAACGGTCGCGTTTGACGAGGTGCTTGAGAGGGACTTGCATTGGCCGTATGGGAGGGGGGTGTTTCGATAAGAAGGACATAACCTCCCTTGTTGAGATCGCAAGATGCCCATTCTGGTGGTTGAGACTCACCAGCGACATGTGTGTAATCTTCACCTGTACTTGTGGGTGGGGTTGAGCTATAATTTCCAGCCTCATCCAAGTGTTGTCGTTGTTAGCATTGTCGATGTACATTACCCATGGTGCCTTCCTCGACAGCGAAATTCTCATCTCCCTCAAGCAACTCAACCCAATGATCGAGGTCGAATGTTTTCGGGTGACCAGGCGGTCTCTGTTCCTCCAGGGTATCGATCCACATCTGCTTCGCCGCTCTCATGTGGTCATCATGGTTCCCTCCGTTGTAGTACTCGTCCTTCGAGATCTTCAGATAAACGAGAAACCTCCTTGTCCGCGACTGATGTGAGGCCCAATGTTTCTTGATCGCATTCCACCCAAAATAGGGGTGTTCTCTGGTCGTGTTGTACTTGTTCGCAACATTGCACCAGAATGTGTCTCCAGTTTGGTAGTTTCCCTTAATCGGGTCTTTTGTTGTCGAGAGACACATTCGTATGAGGTGTTTGTCTGCCTCATGGTCCATTTCCTCCGTGCTTGTGTTGTTGTTCGAGGTCGTTGTTGGGAAGGTCCGAAAGAGGATGACTGGGACGACATACGGGTGCTGGTGTGTAGTGGGTAATCGGGGTACAAATAGTATTATGGTGGAAGCGGCGGCGGCTAGTAACCTTGGGGCGACAACATGTAACCTTGCGGCGATGTCTGGTACCATTGTGGTTGCGATGTGAGGAATTGTGGTTGCGATGGGTGGAATTGACCTTGAAAAAAATAAATTACAAAAGTAAATTAAAAAATAAATTAAAAGAAATAAATTACAAAAAATAAATTACATCAATCAATTAAAAAAAGCAATAAATTAAACATTAAACGATAGTTTGAAACTACCTGAGCTCGAACCCGGTTGCATATATGGAGAGAAAGCGGAGTTCTCACCCGGTTGCATTAACATATCGCAGAGGTTGCTTGCTAATTCCTCAGGGGAGAATCCTACTTTGTCCAACCTTTGTTGTTCGTCATCTGCTGAATGTGAACGGGTATTTTCGTCGCCTGACATTTTTCATGAGGATATTGGGAATGAGAGAGTAGAATTTGGGAATGGGAAAGTGTAATTGGAGAATGGGTGAGTGATAAGAATGAGGTTGGGGTTGAGGGTATTTATAGGGTTATAAATAATTAGATTTGTTAATTAAAAAAAATATATTACCGTTTCCGACAGTTGCCCAACGGTCGGAGTTTTTTTTTCCTCTGAAACGGCATGTGGCAGCCTGCCATTAGCTGGCCTTCGGACACTGGACGCGTGAAGCGGGCCTCGGCCCGTCTCGGATTTGCTTGACACGGGACTCGGTCCGGCCAGTGTTTTTACGAGACGCGTAAAAGTCGTCCCACAACGGGACGACTCGTGTCTTGCGTCCCGCAAAAAAACGAGCCGGGATGTGAGCCGCGATCTGGGCCGACCCGCTGTGTATGCTCTATGCGCTGGTTAACTAGTGGTTGGAATAAAAGTAAGAGATGCAGAGTGGGTGGGCCAAACCCAATTGAGCTCATCAGAGCATGCACAACGCACCGCCCCAACGGTCCGACTCGCGTTTTTGCGGGCCGCGGGACTCGCGCCAGCCCATTGTGGGACGGCTTTTACGTGTCCTGCGTCCCGCGTCAGTCCGCCCTCCAATCCCAAGCCGCCACGTGTCCCTACGTCAGAAAAAAAATCCGACCGTTTCCCAACGGTCGGAAACGCTAACAATTTTTTTTCTTTTTTTATTTAATCTACTACAATATTTACCCTATAAATACCACAACCCCAACCTCATTTTTTTCACTCATCACTCACCCATTCTCCAACTTC
Source organism: Erodium maritimum (assembly GCA_963921825.1). Classification (NCBI taxonomy): domain Eukaryota; kingdom Viridiplantae; phylum Streptophyta; class Magnoliopsida; order Geraniales; family Geraniaceae; genus Erodium; species Erodium maritimum. The sequence goes on from OY997596.1 coordinate 21,373,080, forward strand.
ACTCTCCCATTCCCACATTCTACTCTCTCATTTCCAATATTCTCGTGAAAAATGTCAGGCGACGAGAGACCTGTGTACAATCAGCGGGTGACGAAGTAGGATTCGCCCCCGACGAACTAGCAGGGGATTTACACGAAATTTTAACGGACCCTGGTGAGAATTCTGCTTTCTCGCCATACGTGCAACCGAGTTCGAGCTCAGGTAATTTCAAACTATCGTTAAGTGTTTCATTTATTGTATTTTTTAATTCATTTTCATAATTGATTGTTGTTGTTTAATTCATTAAAAAAAAATTATTTGTGTTAATATCATTTTTCAAAATACTTTTGTAATAAAAGTTTTGTAATTTCATATTTCCAAGGTCAATTCCGTCCACAACAATTCATCCACATGGGTCCTAGATGCCGCTACAAGGTTACCAGATGCCGCCACCAGGGTACCAAATGCCTCCACAAGGTTACCAGCTTCCACCACAATTCTACAACTACCCCGATTTCCCACTACCCGACGTAGGCGTCACCCATAGGTCGTCGCAGTCATCCTCTGTTGGACCTTCCCAACGACGACCCCGAGCAGCAGCACAGGAACAGAGGACATGGACCATCGAGGCAGACAAACACCTCATAGACTACTGGCTCTCGACTACAAAAGACACGATTAAGGGAAACTCTCAAGACGGAAACACATTCCGGTGCACTGTTGAGAGGAAGTTCAACGCGACCGAAGGTCACCGCCGCTACGAGTGGAATGCTATCAAGAAACATTGGGCCAGATTCCAGTCGCAGACAAGGAGGTTCCTCGGTTATCTGAAGACCTCAAAGGCCGAGTTCCACAGCGGCTGGAACCATGATGACCACATGAGACATGCGAAGGAGATGTGGGCGGCTACAACGGTGAAAGAAAGACTGACGGACCACCCAAATTTTTTTGACCTTGATCATTGGGTTACCGAGCTTGAGGGAAATAATAAGTTCGCTGCCGAGGAAGGCACCATGAGTACTGTCCGCCAACAACAACGGCAATGCTTGGATGAGGTTGGAATTATAGCTCAACCCCACCCACAAGCACAGGGGAAGATTACACACCTCTTGCTGGTGAGTCTCAACAACCAGAATGGGCACCTTCCGATCACAACGAGGGGAGTGAGGTCCATCTCAGCGAAACACCCCTCCCATGAGGCCGATGCAAGTCCCCCTCAACCAACTCGTCGAACGCGACCGCAAGGAAAGAAGGCAGCAAAGGCAACAAAAAAGGGGACCGTCCTCACGACCCAAACGACTGCCTACGCGGAGATGGAACGTACAAGACAGGAAGGCAAGCTAGAAAGGACCCACGTGATACACAAGTTAACCGAACAGTGGGAAGCAAACTTCGCCTTGAACATGTCCATGGTGCAAACGAATACCTCTGACTTCACCAAAGACGATTTGGAAGAGCACATGTCGTGCAAGACCCGACTTCGAAGAGTCTTGAATACCCTTGAAGCTGAACTTGAAGCTCTTAGACAACAACAACAACCACCGGATGTCGACCCACCACAATGATTCTTGAGCATGTATTTTTGGGGGGTTGTATTAAAAGGGGATGAATAAAAGTTCAAGTTCATTTTTATTCGTGTTAAATTTATTTCTTTTTTTTTAATTTTCATTAATTATTTTTTTCACATTTATTTATATTTTAAATAATTAAAGTTGTTTATGATAAAGAATTAAATAAAACAACAAAATATCAATTAATTAACCACTCAGCATCCACTAACAATAGTGAGCCTCTCATTGCAAAACACCCACTATTCTAAGTCCCAAGTCCCACTATTTTGTCCAGTCAGCATACGGGACTCAGGACTCAATACGGGCATTTCCATTGTACATGCTCTCATTGGGTCCTTCCCCTCCATCTAATATCGTACGCCAATTTATTTTAACTCTTCAAATTAAAATGGAGTTTTTTATTGTTATTTTGAACTCCAAACAAAACCAATTCTTAATCCTTTACCTTCATTTCTATAATGAAAAGATTGTATTACCGAAACCCTCAAATTTAAGGTGGATATTAAGGAAAACATCCCATCATAGGTAATTATCTAGAATATAGAACAAAAAAAGAACTCGGTTTTTCTGGAACCGCAATCATAGAGTCTTTTTCTAGCCCTATGGATATGACTATACCTTCTTCGACTGACGGGCTGTTGTACCTCACTGTCGCCCTGCCTCCCTCCTCGGTTGCTTCATCTTCACACCTTCGTCATGCCCCCCAAACCACCCACATGTTTCACTAAACTCGTGAGAGAGAGGAAAAACGCAAACCGAAATCCCCTCTAGCCAAAGCTCTTCTGTATATGATGGTTCCTCTTTCATCGTCTGAGTTCCTTCAACAACCGATCCCCGAGGATCACCGCCTGGTGATTTTCTTGTCTACATGGACTACTCCAGCTCATCCATCGATGAAACTCAAACGAGATCGGCCGATGAAGGCCCCGACTCCTCTACCGTTTGTTCCGGCTTCAACTCCGCCTGCCCACTACTCGGAGAGACAACTCCCCTCTCGGAAAAGACGCTCCCGTCCATGCAACCGGTGGTGGTCATGCATGCTGGAGTCCCGACTCTCCCTAATCACTCCATTGTGATGAGGGACCTTCATTCGGACTTCTCGTCTTGCTATCTCATTGAAGAATAGGTGATGGAGGTGGTGGTTTCTACGCTCCTCCAGATCTGAAAACTCTAGCTCGGCTCCAATTTGGCCTGGTGGGCCGATTGGCTTCTCCAAACCCTTCTCGGAAGGAGGTCCTCCTGGCCGTCATCACTCGTGCATGGGGGTGTGCTGGTGTGGGAGTGGTCGTCAAGGACCTCGAACTGGACACCTTCGCTTTCTACTTTGTACATCTGGAAGCCCGGGTATGGGAAAAGGCAGAGCCATTAAGGACTCAAGGGGCACGTGCCCCCCCTCAAATTCTTTAAAAAGTTATTTTACTATATTGTTTTCTTAATTTTTGATATTAACTTCGGTACACTTCATAGGTGCCCCCTCAACTTCTTGTAAAACCTTCTTATTACATTTTTCTTTTCAACTTCTCAACCTCGTTGTTAACTGCATGCTTTTAATTACTTATTATTTAAACTCTTTAATTCTATTTTTTTTTTGGTAAAAGAATGGAACTCTTTTATTAACTTTCGGAAGCAAGAATACACGTTAGTGCGTTAGACAGGTCGCCTGACCACCTAAGAACATGCATAGAACGAGCTTCCTTAGCTAGCCAGTGAGCGGCCTTGTTCGCAGTTCTTTTCACAAATTGGAGAGAAACACTCTCTTTTTGAGCTAGGAGATGTCGGATGTCCCTGATAAGGGTTCCGATGGGAGAGGTTGGGGGGTCACCTAGCTGGATCATGTGGAGGAGGATCTGAGCATCCGAACGAATGATAATAGGAATCGGTCCCAGATGACTAACATTGCTGAGGGTCGTCCCAATTGCATATGCTTCAATCATAATAGGCGAGTAACAACCCAGAATGAGGCCGTTGGCCGTGAGTCCAACCTGACCATTTTCCGTACGTGCGATCAATCCACAGGCTGACTGATTGGACTCTTGAAAGATCGCTCCGTCCACATTAATGACCCACGTCCCAAGCGGGGGGGGGGGGGGGGGGGGGGGGGGGGGGGGGGGAGAGACAAATCTAGTTGGCCATTGTGGTCGAGGGTGAGTCGGTGAGTCTGTCGTGGTATTGGCATCCAACCATGCCTGAAGGTGGCTTCGGGCGTCTGAGATCACCCCTATAACTTCCGGTATTTTGTCATTCCATGTTAAAGCATTACGAGCTTTCCATATCTCCCCGAGGACACTCAGGATATCTAGAATACAAGTCCGGGTGGCCCCTGTTGTTATGAGGTCCCACCAACCAACAAAACTTTGGTTGTGAGTAGCTAAGGGAGTGCCCCCCCCCCCCCCCCCCCCCCCCCCATTAGTCTCCAACATGTCTTTGCAAAACCACAAGTAAGGAAAAGGTGTTCCACTATTTCATCTCCCCTTTTGCATATGGAGCATGTCGTGGGAATCGAAACAAACCGATGAGCCAGGTTGATAGACACCTATAGAGTATTTGTTAAGCATCTCCACAAAAATACTCAGAATCTCGGGGGTACCTGAATATCCCGTATGGCTGCCCATGTGACTGCTTCTGTGTTCTGTCTTTGGTCGTGGTGAACCCTAGATAAGATGGAGTAGCCTGACTTGGTCGAGTAACGCCCATCCCTATCCGATGCCCAATACCATTCATCTTTAGGTCGGTGAATCGATAATGGGACTTGAACAATATTGGAGAGATCATGTTCTGCAAATAACTGGGTCAGTAGTGACACATCCCATTGTCGCCTACCTGGGACCATGAGTCCTGCGACTGGATGTCCTGTAAGATTAGGCCCTGTGCATTCTATATTGGCCGTCTCCCCTATCAGCCATGGGGTTCCTTGGATAAGCGTTTCCATTCCATCACCAATAATAATCCGCAGCTCCCCCCCCTCCGCCGCAAAAGGCTCTGTGTAGACACAATACTAGCCCACACAAAGCTCGGGTTATGTCCTATCTGCGCTTCCAAAAAATTTGTAGTCGGGTAGTACCTGGCCTTAAGAACACGGGAAATAAGAGATCGAGGTCGATGAATAAGGTTCCACGCCTGTTTGCCGAGCAATGCTGTGTTAACATCCTGAAGGTGCCGAAATGTCATCCCCCCACATTCTTTTGGTTGACATAGCATGTCCCAGTCTTGCCAAACTATCGAATGGGATGATTCCCCCCCCCCCCCCTACCAAAAACGGGCAGAGCCACATGTATTCGATTCACTATCCTCTTTGGCACCCGAAATGATGACATCACATAAACCGATAACGAAGTAAGGACATATTTGATCATAACTTCCTTCCCAACCCGAGATAAAATTTACCGTCCCAGGATTCAATTCGATTGCGTATCCTATCTCCCAGGTAGGCCATAGCCCCGCTTCTATTTCTTCCCACCATATTCGGGACACCCAAATACATAGAGGTCGTATCTATTTCAGCGATTGATAAAGATCTCACAACAGGAATGTCGTACCTCTAATGTCGTATTTATACTAAATAAGATAAATGATTTTTGGAGATTTAGCACCTGGCCTGAGAGATTGCCGAACACATTCAGAATGCTATTAATACGAAGCGCCTCCTCTGGAGTAGCCCGACAGAAAATGTAATAGTCATCAACAAAAAACATGTGCGAGACTTCAGGTGCCCCTCTTGCAACTTTGATCCCCGTGTATACTCCCCGCTCTTTAGGCTTCCTGGAGAAGATGAGAGAGACCTTTCATGCATAAGAGAAACAGATGAGGCGATAGTGGGTCACCCTGTCTGATACCCCTACTCGGTTGCAGGGCTGGTGTATCACGACCTCCCGACGTGATGGAGTAACTAATCGTTCCCAGACAAGTAGCTATCAGATTGGTCCATTCAGACAAGAATCCCAATCGGGTCATTACCGTTAGCAAGTAGTTCCATTCAACCCGTTCATAAGCCTTGCTCATGTCGAGCTTAAGTGACATATAACCCACTGCGCCCAATCTCTTCCTTTTCAAATAATGGATGACCTCGAAGGATATTATCACATTGTCCTGGATACACCGACCATGTATAAAATCCCCCTGGGTTTCAGAGATAACTCGCTGAAGCAGAGGACATAGCCTGTTTGCCAAGACCTTGGATAAGATCCTGAATATAACGTTACAAAATGCAATTGGACAAATATCTGTAACTGATTCTAGGGCCTGCTTCTTGGGAATCAAAATTATCTTCGTATCATTAACTCCCGGTTCGAGTTCCCTGACCTGTATCACCCCTTGAATAAATCTAATCACTGTATCCCCAACTATCGGCCAGTAGTGTTGATAAAATCGGGGGTTTAAACCATCGGGACCCGGAGCCTTATCTGGTCCCATCTGAAACACTGCCTCCCTTATTTCCTGAGCTATTCCCGGTGCCAGGAGAAGTGTATTATCATACTGGGTGATTCTTTCCTATAGGTGAATGGGGAAGTATAGCATGTTTGGGTTGGTAGACGTGAACAACTTAGAGAAGTAATCACTAATGAGAGTCCTCATAACCGAATCCCACGTCACCATGTCTCCCTGATCATTCTGAAGAGACATGATAATATTAACCTTTCTCCTATATCGAGTAGCCGCTTGAAAGAATTTCATGTTCCTGTCACCCTCCGTAAGCCAATGTTGCTTTGCCCTCTAACGACAGAATGCTTCCTGGGTGCACAACGCAATCTCATATTGAGTTGGATGGTTGTCCTTTGATGGATACCCGGCCTGTCAGATCTACCATTAAGCTCAGCTATCTTTCGCTGACACCATTTCATGTGATTGACATTTCGTCTGAAATGATTACGTCCCCAGCTATCAAGTGCCAATCCCACACCTCTAATAGTAATTGTAATGGTCGAAGATGCTGATTTGTCCCATGTTTGCTGTATGAATTCCCCGTATGCAGGATCTTGTACCCACTGGGACTGGAACCAGAATTTATGTTTACCCCGAAAGACTGCTTTATAAGCAAGGGATAGCAGTAACAGGCAGTGGTCAAACGTGGTTGTCCTTGTATTGCGGAGAACAATGTCCGACAAAGATGAGAAGAAAGATTCGGACATGAGAGCCCTATCCAGTCGCGATTGAATCTCTCTCCCCGCTCCCTTGCCCCGTGACCACGTGAATGGATGCCCCATTATTGGAAGGTCAATCAAATCCAGTTCCTCAACCACCTGGAAAAAATCCTGAATCAGGTTAGTCGGGTATACTTCCCCTCCATGTGTCTCCCCTAGGTTAAGAATAGCAATAAAATCACCTATCACGATCCAATCTGGTCGGGACAGGGTGTGTAATCTACGGAGTAGGTCACAAGTCCGATCCCTATGGTTGCGGTCTGCTTCCCCATAAATTCTCGTGAGTAAAAATATCATATCCCGAGATCTCAACCTCCACATCAATGTGGTGACCATCTTTCCCCTGCAGCTCCACTCCTATACCTTGTACCCAGAACATCGCCACACCTCATTGGGTATCTGATTTTGGCTCACATAGAAAACCACTGAAACCCAATGATCTCGATAATAGTCTGCAATTCTGTTCGAAGATGATAGTTTCAGACAGAAAAAGGACATGGGGATTATGATCCCTCAATAGGTGACGGAGTTGTTGTTTGTGTAGCCGAGATAGCATCCCTTGATAATTCCACGCTAATACCCGAAAATCGGATCTTATTCCAGTCGAATCATGGTTGGGCAAATGACCCGATCCAGGATTTGGGCGTCTCTGGAATTGTGGTTGCGCGTTCCGGTGAGGCAGCCCCACTAAAGAATTCGCAGAGAAGGAGGGAGGGATTTGCGAGTGATAACTAGTAGGTACTGTGGACAACATTGGGGGTACAACAGGAAGACGTTGATGCAACCCAGGGGCGGCGACGCCGTGGCGCGAGGCGGCTGAGATGTGTCGTGCAGCAGATCGGTGATGCATCCCAGGGGCGGCGACGGTCGCAAACGGAGGATGCAGGTCGGCGAGCGACCTGTAGGAAACAGACGAGGGAAAAAGAGCGGAGGGGATATCGATGGAACGCCATTGCGGCAGAGGGTTGACACCGGACATATGTCGGGAGATGTTGGATCGTCCCTGCAACAAACCAGGCATTGCAGCGGCGCTAGGGTTTTCCCCTTTGATTCTTATTAATCTACAAAGAGTTTTTTTTATTTAAATTAGTGTTTAGATATCAAATGAGTTATTTAAATTACTTAGATCAATTTATTTGTTGAGTATAAGTATTAACATTGACGTATTTGATTGTTTAATTAATTTATTTGTAATTAAATTGATCTTATTTTGTTCTTATTATAATTGTGAAGAGAGTATTTTATGTTATGATATTATCAAAACTCGATCGAGAAATCAAATAGAAAATCAATGGATAAGTTATAGTATAATCATACACCGAGAAAAATATTTATGATTGTATTGACACTAAAATTGTTTTACAATATTTTAAAAATATGAAATTTCAACATCCCATCTTGTAAATTAAGTGGTCATTTGTTGTTTTTTTTAATACAATATTAATATTTTGGATGTTACTTTGTATTATTTTGAAGTTATGTATTATTATTACCAAAAAAAATTGTGCCCCCTAACCGAAATACCTAGCTCCGTATGGGTGCGCCAGAATGAGCTGTGGTGCGTCTACGACCACCCTCTGCTGCTCGGGGAGATAGTAGACCCGATGTCCCGAGACCTTCCTCGTCTGGATCGTCTTCAACTCTGGGTGTTTGCTCGGAGGATACCGTCCCTCGACTGTACGCGAGCAACTGGAGAGATTATTGGGACAACCCTAAGGGAGCATGTGGATACCCCGTGGGACCAATGAGGTCTATGCTTGGGTGGTATGGTGAAGGTGCACTTCTGGATGGCTATCTATCGACCCCTCCGACGGGTGATGATAATGTGTTTCTGGGAATACCAGGACCCGGTACGTGTTACCCTCACATGTGCCAAGCTTCTTGCCTTCTGTTTCAACTGTGAAAGAATTGGACATATGGTCAAAGACTGCGAGTGAGAGGTGTCGCGGATTCCTCGATATGATGACTCCATGTTGGAGTTCAAGACGGCGAAGGAAGACAGGTCATATGCTACTAATTAGGGACGAGACCCGATTCCACCACAGTCGTCGGGTTTCGCACCGTTGACCTTCGATTCGATACCTAAGGCTGGATTGCCCAAAGGGAAGGCTCCCCTCATGACCATGGACTCGATACCTAACCCGGGTCTGAGGGCCCGATTTTGACTGGGTAAGGAGACCTCCACTTAGGGCCTCGGCCAGTCGTATACGATAGACCACCTTGGGTGTTCGGAGATAGGCCTCCTTGGGTCTAGCCCATCTGGGACGCTACAGGGCCTTACGGGCCAAAAGAGGAGCGCGATGGGGGAGCCGAGAGAAGATCAGGTGATGTTTGGGAAACAACCCCGACAGGAAGGATGAAAAGATTTCATGGCTCCAAGGATCTACCTCGGGAGGGGTCCATGGTGAGAGTCATTCCTCCCCGCCGTATTGTCAGCTTCAAGTTCGGAACTTCAGTCGACCCAATAGTCGACAAGACGAATCCTTGGAGAGTAGAAATCAAGCAGCGTTTAGGCCCCACCTTGAGCTGTTCCCGACAGATGGCACCCTTTGGTTTCCTTTTCAGTTATACCTTTGGTTTCCTTTTCTGTATTAATTGCTTTCCCTGTTTTAGTCATGTTTCATATATTGCCTAATTGCTATAATCGGGTCTATTTTAGAGTGGTTCGTATCTGAGAATTGTTGGACCACTACCCTCTTGAGGGCACTGGCCAATGTAATGATTTTCCCCCATCATTTTTTTTTGAAACGGGTAATTTTCCTCCATTATTAATGAAAGCTATTTCTTATTCTTAAAAAATGTGGATATTAATGACAAAATCACACTTTTCTTAATAAATAAAAGATATTTTACAAAAATTTAAAGGAACAAAATACCTTATAAAATAATGTTATCCTAAAAAATCACTCATTAAAATGTTACATTAACAAATGTTCTACTGGCTATAAACTGTTTTTTATTACCTAAATATCAAACCAACTTTTGTGAGTGTCACCATGTCAATTTTGCACACACCACATCCCGTACAAAAGAGAGATTCCTCAAAGTAACTCCGATAAAGCCACTTAAAACTCCAAAACTACCTGATGAAGTTATTAGTTTAGTTAAATACTTTAAGCTAATACTAGCTTCTTCATTTTATGGGGAAATCCTAACAACAGGAATATTTGAAGATTTTATCGTACAAAGAACATCGTCACTTCAAAAAAAGAATGTATTTACCTTTCATTTCTTATCAATAAAACGAGTTTCAATCATTTTCATCCGTTTTAGCTCATTTGGACAAAAAATCCTCAAAATTAACCAGCTTTTCCTACTATTTTTCGAAAATGCCTATCCCACCCCAAAACCTTAATCGTACAACTCAAACCCTAAATTACTCCCTTCTTCCTCCAATTTCTTTTTCAACCTTTAACCACCACCACAATAATCTCTCCTTTTCTTTGTATTCCACCTCCTCCACCACCACAACAAATTCTGCATAATCAAAGTAAAAAAGACTAGATGGCATTTTTTTGAAAATTTAATTATCATAGAACAGTATATGATATTTTTTTTACAAAATGTAACTGAAATCGTTATTTTCCGATAATAAACAAAACATGAAAGCGCATCTATAAAACAAAGAGAGGACAACATACTTATAAAAAAACCGTTCAGAGAGCGTCACTAGAATGTCCCCTCATAATAAGAGATACAATAAAAATATCATTTGGCCTCATATTCCTGTACTGAGACACCAAAATAACTAGTTTGATAATCAGTTGGATGAATGTGCATTAGATTATCAATTGCCTTGTTGATAATGTTACACTAATATCTAACAGAGTATGGTTGAAAGGAAACAGTAATCAGATTATAATCATTTCACTGTTTAAAAGTAGCTTCCCAAAAGAAAATGAGTCAAGTAGGAACCAAATCCTTGGGAACCTAGTTTCACACACTTTCTTTTCCTACTCTACACAACTTCACTAAATTTCAAAGTGTGTCAAATCCTTAGTTTGGATCTTTAAAAAGTTGGATGGAACTAATTCTAACTAATGCATTTGTCTTCATCAAACACCCAACTAGGATAAAAGACACTTAGAAAAACGTCATTATCAACAACAAATTCCCAAACCCATGGAGGATGAAAAATGATATTAAAGTTACTCTAACAATCCAATCTAGCATATTGAATGCACTAGAAGGATGTTTGTTGAAACAAAGGAGAAACATCTACGAATATATATTCGCTTTCAGAACAAAGGCAAGCACCCATGAATCAGTACAATAATTGGCATCATTCAAAGTTTGCTCATATTACTGTCATAACTTATCCACTTCTGGCTTTCATTTACAAATAAAGTAATGGAACTTTACATGGAAAAGAATGAGTACTATTAGCATTGTACAACAAAGGCCGAGTCATACGTTTTTCTTGTGATGCATTGTTGGCAAAGATAGAAGAGTACCTTTGGATACACAGCGGTTATTCAACAATGTTAGGGAAACATTTCCTCAAGAAACTCATCAAAGTTCTCGCTCTCATCATCACTATGATCTGCAGTGGCAGTCGTGGTCTTCTTTGCTGCAAAAGTGCAAGGATTGCGAAATGTCATCTGCTAAGGTAAAGATACAACTGCAAAACTTATTTAGTTAGTTGCGCAACGATTCTCTATAAGATCATTCTGTTGAACAATAGTGTCTAATCCTCGTAAAGAGCATTCAGTTGAACAATAGCGCCAGGTCCTCTATAAAATCATTCACTCGAATTGCTTGTCTGGACCGACCAATGGTTGAATGCAGCTTACAAATCACCTTTTAATTTTATATGTCATTTATAAGTCTTCGATTTTACAACTGCAAATCTTCTTGCTAGAAAACCTCATTCTCTATATTGAAAACAAAACGACTTGACCGGATCCTAAAGACAGTGGCAACCCAATACAACGGATCCTCCAAGAAAAATAATGCTAGAGAACTGAAGGGCCAAAACCCATTATCATGACTGAGTCTAGATTTAGCTGTTCCTTAGCAATTCTAAAAGTATGGCAAACATAAAACACCATTTACACATGGAGGTTGAACCAATCTGTCATGTAACTTCAAGCTTCACTTAGATCTGTATATTAAACTAAGGGAGAACTCCATTAACTAACCCCCTACTATACACTTTTCTCAGGTACTAACTGTAACTTTCATCAATATCAGAAACTAAATGGACGAACCCCGAACAAACTCCACAAACGATTATAATTTATTTCTTTTTTTATATTCCAATGGCATTTCTGGTGTTTTGAAAATTTTGGAAACTTCTCCTGTAGTTTCTAATATTATATTAGTTTACGGTTAGGAACCTGAGAAAGGTGTATAGTAGGGGGTTCGTTAGTGGAGTTTTCCCCAAACTAAAGTAGTAGGCAAAACCTTGCCAGTTCCAGTACGTAACTCAACTCTCAACGAGCAAAAACCTGAAAATCTTCACCAACCCATTGCAGACTGTATAATGTAGTTCCATTAGAGAGTGTGAAAGTCGGGATTCCAAATCTAGGAAGAGTGCAACAACCCCCTGTCTATTCAATGAAATTCCATCCCTAATTAATACTCTTTAAGACCGAAAAGATTTTCTGAACTATACTTTAGATGAATACTGCATTCTACAATATTTAGTCAGATCGTCAAGTGTCCTCTCGCATGGGAACTAAATCATCACTATGTTATTATAATTAGCAGTTGTTATTGCATAACTAAACCAATAAAACAATCTTCTGAGCTATATACCGTAAACTGGCACTCTACCTAGTTTGTAAGATTTCTGTCAGTTTCCTAACTCATTCACTCTTCAAAGTTTTTCTACTTTTCCACCATAGATCTCAACAGTATCATTTTGAAAACTTACTTCGTGCACAAGTTTTTATTAGTCCAACATAATATGTCAATAAGCATTTGCTATAATGCTGATTACCGAACATTAGCTTCCCTCTTGTACTGAACACAAATCAACTGGTGACAACGTATAAGCATAAACTATATATAAAAGATTAAATAACCAAAAGGAATGAAACTCAAACCCAACAAAATCCTAAATTCATGTACATACAACCATAATATGTTCATACACAAATAAATAGCATATTATCATAATACCACCAAACCTTTTGTCCTTTTCTCTTTGCTTGCCTCAGACTCATCAACAGTATCTTCATCATTCCCACCTTGATCCCTGTAAAGGCCAAAAGTTTGCCCTTACACAAAGCAGGAAAAAGTATTTGAGTTTACATTTGACAAATGCCTATAAGAGTAAAATCAGGCACCTCTTTCTTGTATACTCTTTCTTCTCACTGTTAACTAATTTCTCTTTCTCTTTCTGTCTTTTATAATTAAGCTTCTCTGCACACCTGCAATGAGAAAATAAGTATGAAAGTCAAATCCAATTACTGGCAACCCAAATAAAACAGCTCTAATAAAACTTCTCACATTCAAAGTCACTTTGACAGATTGTGTATCAGGGTTTGGACTTCTAATACAAACACTTTGTACGCTTAGCAATTCAAAGATATAACAACCAAAACGTACAAGTAGAATGTCCAAGTATATGACTGATGTTAAGGTAATAGAAAATAAATTTTAAATAAACATAATGGATCAGTGAACTGTGTTATAGGGGTTCAAAAAATTAACTATAGAATCAGAAAGAAAAAAAGAGAGAAAAGAATGCAACCACCCATGGCACATCCCCCTTTTACACTTTCTTTCTACTTGCATTATATTTCTTGTCTTCAACTACAGTTTTTTTTATACAGATTTAACCCTTACGAGATAAATATTCTTGAAAGCCATTACTCATGGTCAAACAGGAGTTCCAGAAATTTGTATAGATTTCTCACTAATGGGGTGATGCCGTGATGAATATAAGATATAGTGAAGGGTAATGGTACATATTTAAGCCACTAATCCTAGTGTAATGTCATTATGAAGCCAACAAATGGCATTCCTTGATTGAGGTCAGTGGTGAAGCTACCCCCACCCCAGCTTATAGAAAATAATTCTGCCAAAAAATATAGCTCCAACAGAATTTGGAAAGAAAGCTAAAAGCTACAAAAGTATACATTTTCACACACCTCTGGCAAGTCACCAGTTTCACCAAGGCTTGTTTTTGTTCTCCTGCTTCACTATAACAGAAGTTTACCTGCAGTCCCACCAAAGAGATAACATGCAATTATTGCAAGCAAATTCTGAGTGTGCCTCAGCTAGGGTTTGCTAAAAGGAGTGTTGAAAAGGACAGGACAAATAAATGCAATCTTTCTGTAGATGCACTTGAGAAATGCCAATTAAAAAGGTTTTTTCTACTATTAACTAAAGCAAGAAACAATTACACGACTAGGAGAGTACGACACCTTTTCAGGAATAAATTCTATGTTAACAAGGTTCCGTGGATGAAACTAAAGTACTAGGTATCATAGAACACCAACATAATATGTCAGACATCACTGTGTATCTAACTTCTTATCTTACATAGTTTAATTTTGTGTTGTTTCAAACAAAAGGATGTCCAGATTGAAAAGCTTATACATAGATAGCCCAGTCTTGCAACATAACATTTCGAGCAACTATGAAGCTTAATTGGTTGAGATGATAACAAACTTGCCTCGTAGCTTGCTAGGCCTGCTCTTTCATCACAGTGTTTGTTACCACATATGAACTGTCCTGACAGAAATGGTATACAAGTCAATAAGTTTTCAACTTTGGTTACGAGAACAACTTCGTACTAAAAGACAATCTTTGGAACTAATTGAAAAGGAACACAAAGAAACATACATTTTAGTTAGAGAATGGAATGAGAATCTGTTATGACCCTGCGTGATCGATCGCGTTATGGGATAGGATACGGGCTCGTTAGAAGGGAACCCGAAGACCTTTTGATACAAGCTCATGATTATAGAGGGAACTCGAGGACCTCTTAGAGAGAGACCAAAATATTTCTTTAAATTCTTAGTCTGCTTTATTCATTAATCTCTCTTGGTATATATAGCCAAGAGATTACTTGGAGTCCAAGTTCTAATACACTTAAAGGAATACTACTAACTTACCAAATTCTAACACATAATTAAAAGGAAATACATTAAAAGGAAATACTCTCAAACTAGGACAATTATTAAAAGGAAATAACTAATTAAACTCAAACCCTAGCCGACTATCCCTATTTGGCAGCAGCTGCGCAGCAGCTTTGGTGGGCTTTATCCCACCTTGTACCGGTCTGCTATGGCCCATAACAGGTCCGTAAGGCCCATAACAGAATCTTAAGTTCATGCTAGAATATTTCTTGACATACTTTACAATACTACATAATCAAAAGGGATTACGGAGATTAAAAATGCAAATATTACCTTTTCCAGATATGACTTCCTTCTCAACTCTCCACCTTAAACCAATCTACAAGGGGAAAACATATGAGTTCAGGGTATAACTATTTTGAAATCTAATTTGGCAATCAATTCAAAGGGAATTTACATATCAGAAACCAACGGCTGATAGATCTGATGCCACGTGTCCACACAAAATTTACATTGTATCTACAACTTTTGATTATATGTAGTAATGTACCCCCAATCTAGATGTAAAAGGTACAAGCTACAAGAAATAAGCAAAAGAAGCTTTTTCAAGAGATACATATCGAAAGGATTTTGAGCAGATACTCAGCAGGTCACAATATAAATCTCAACATATGATAAACCGCTTACCTTGCCCCTCTTGTAGTGTGACATATCAGCTATGCAGTATCTTCAACAAGGTTAAGTACTGAACAAGGAGCAAGTGGAAGAAAAAACTGTGTATGCTTTACGCTAGAAAACACTCACAAGGTACAGTGCAGATGTTATGAGTGTGAACTAAAAGGAGGAATCTTCAATGACAAATATAATCTACACTGCAACTAATTCATATAGATAGGAGATATAATCTCAGTCCGTACATGTCTTGCACCAGCTAACCCCTCCATAAGAAAAATTAAAAATAAACATATAATTAACCAGTTAGGAATCTCAAGTTAGACAACCCAATGGCCAACAACAACCATTTGAAAAGGATACTCTTTGAATAACTTATTGTAGTATCTCTTCACCAGCCTTTGTTCCCAAGATGGGTCCATATCATCCTCCTCGGAACGTATGAACCTTAAATTTTTTTAAGAAGGATAATAAATATTAAAATAAAATCCTAAGTATAAGCAGAAGTTATTGTAAAACTTACATTGGGAATAAGTATGAAAACAAGGTAACTCAAAGGGTGGAAGTATGCATGTCCGAGAGAAAAAGTTATGATGGGGAGAGCTAGAAGGAGATGACAAGCTTTATATAAAACACAAATGACTTATGATAAGCCTTTTTCCTACCAATCAAAAACTCAAACAGCCCGACTTAAAAACTTACCGGTAACCTTCTCTAAGGGTGTCCTGGTCAGTTTTAACGGGCGGTCTTAGCAACGCAGAGTTTCCCTTCCCATAGAAGTTAAATGTCAAACAAATTAGGTACTGTCAAATAATCAGTGCATATCAACCACCTTCATATTCAAACCCTAAATCAGACCAACTTTCTTCCCTCATTACCTACTTTCTTTAGGTTTCAGTTGTCTTCTGTAGTTTCATTCTCAGTTGCTACTGGTATGAGATTTTGGAACATTCTTGGTGGTGCAATGTTTGGTTTTAATAAGTTATCCAAGCAACATTTTCACTCATATTTGATGAGAATTTATAATCACCCGCCTCGATGGGCTGTTTTAATCATTAGATGCTAGAGAGTTATATCTTAGGCCTTATTTTTGTACAACATAAAATTTCAATAGAACTTACCCCTACCAACAAAACAACATTAATGACAAGGGATCAATGAGGCTTAGCTATCACAAAATTGAAAAGAAACTACATCGTGACATTTGACATATTACTGTCTTCATTCAAGCGGGTAAAATATTGGAAAATATGTACACGATGCATGCACAACTCTAGTCTACACATACAAATGGCATGAAGTTTAAAGCAAACTACAATATCCAATCAACACTCTTACATCTCTATTTTTATGGAAAAAGGAACATTGAACAGCCAAGACAAAAATGACAAATATATGCGTATATATTATAAGGATGACTGTAGCCCCCTTCCTTCTTTAATGAAGAAGACTGTTCATCATCCATTTGTTTTAGGACGTTATGATATTGCAAATAAATATCTCAATATTTGCATTCTTTCTAATAAGTCCATTTGTATGAACAGCTGAAAGTCTGAAGCAGGTTTTCAATACTAATGAAAAAAAAAATACATATAAGTATGACTGTCACCCCCTTCCTTCTTTAAGAGAGGAGACTGTTCATCATCCATTTCCTATAGGACATCAAAATCTAGCAAATAATAGGATCACTACTTGCCTGCTTTCCATGCCCATTCCCCAGCTAAGAATGCAATGATTTTTGTTCAAATAAAGACGTAAAGTATCAAGTTGACTGAAAGCATTACAATAATTCTTCTGCAACCACACCTAAGAATTATGTCAGTTGCTTTTTGGTGAAAACAATACGATGATTTAAAAAAATGCATTTGGTTATATACAGATGACTGTAGCCTCCATCCTTTTTCAAAGGAGAAGATTGTTCGTCATCCATTCGATCTAGGACACCCGAACCTAGCAAATAAAGAACTTAATTATTTGCGTACTTCTTTATTTAGTGTCCATTTCCAAACTACAACTGCAAATGCAATAATGAAACTCATATGGGGATCTAAGAGAAACCAGATCAGTCCACAAAGAGAAATACACTTTCACTTCTACAATCATCATGAACATACCGCCATTCATTAGACGAATTGATTGATGTATAAGATAAGATAAATTCCAACCATATTCAAAACCGCTGTTCATAAATTTCGTACCGTAATCGTCCAAGAACTTTTTGTGCCAATCGTATGCATTGAGACCCCGAATGTGCGCTTGATATTGCCTGAAAACGTCAAAATCATTTTCATTGAGCTGGTGGTAGTTGAAAGCAATACAGGATTTAAAGAGATGGCAATGAACTACGGACGTACTGTTTTTTCTCTTCTCTGTCGAAGACTGCAGATTTGATGGATGCAAAAGACGCCATGGTTGTTCTTTCGAAATGCGAAACCCTGATCGCTCTTCGCCAAGCCTTTGCCAAAAGAGTTCTGTTAATGAGTAGCAAGAGGGTGATAGGACTCTTTTTTGAACAAGTGCTAGGGCTTCCTCCAAAATGGATTTTTTTTTTCCAAACAAAGGTAAAAATTCATAAAATAAAAAAAGTTATTACATGTTTGAATTCTTTGAAGGGTCCCGAATAATAACTCTGAAACAAAGTGACCATGTAACACGGTTTGTAAAAGCTAAAAAGGTAAACAGAAATTAAACTACGGAATTAATGAAACTGATGAACATTGCTTAAGGTGTGGCCTGAACACTACTTGATCTCATGGAGATGACTCGTTTTGTCTGGTTGAAAACCGAACCTGACATCATCATTTTCAACGGGAGGAGAGCGACGATGGTAGATGTGATTCAGGAATCCCATCGTCGAGGAGACGTGGGTGGAAACCATCAGGATTGCAGAGGAGGGACGGAACCGAGACCGGAGACACATTGTTGGTGGCGTACAAGGGGGAGCCAACAACACAGTGGCTAGCAGTTGCACAAAGAAAACCCTAGTACATATGGCTAACGGTTGGTTGTAGAGAAGGAACAGAACGACGTCATTGTGGCGGAGGACGATCAGACATAGGCTGGGAGTTACGATGGAGAGTTTGGGGAACATCAATCACATGTGCTAGTGGCTCGGAAACCCTAGCAAAGGACATGTTATTTTTTTTTTTAGTAAAATACAAGTTTTTCGAAAATGGATAAAAGGGGAAATCACATAACAATCTATAATTGTAGATGGTTATTCATTTCATTATCTTCATGAAGACGTTTTCAAGAGTATATGAGTCAAGGTTGTAAAAAGCGCTAGACGCTAGTCGGGCGGCGATGACCCCTAAGCGTTCGGCGGGGACTAGTTGGGGCCCATGCAGGGCCTAGGCAGATTTAATTTTAATTTAATTTTAATTTATTAATGAATATATATTATACAAATATAATAAAAATATATAAACTATATTTGTATAATATAGAAAAATAACAAATATCAAAATACAAAATAAAATATCCTATTAAACCAAATAATTCTTTTATTTTGATTTTACTCTTGATTTTAATTAAAATCTAAATTATAATGATAAATTTGTTATTTTATATAGTTTATAATAGACGAATATGTATTCACCATATTTTTTTGTAATAATATTTATAAACGTACACTTGCATTTTTCTTTTGTAATAAACAAGAGGAGATAAAACAAACTACCAAAAAGAGACATGTGACATATTATTTTTATCGAGAAATTCAAGAGCATTACGCACATTTTGTCTCTCTCACCTTTTCATCTCTTCTTCAAAGGTCCAACCTCACAAACTAGAGTCCTAATTTTTTGACTAATCAGGCAGGAAGATGAGTCGGGTGGCTTTCATCTTTTGGGGACTAGGCTGGGATGGCGATTCGGGGGTTACATAGATTTTGAGGCCTAGGTCGGGGCCTATACGCACTAGGAGGGGAATTTTACAATTTGTACTCTATTAGAGTTGTTACAATAAGGCCTAAATTTATATAGGATTATTCTTCGAATTGAAAAATGGGTCTAATATCCAGATATAGGTTGAGGAAGTTGTCAAATATGTGGATCTAGAAGATAGTGTCGGCATATTCTTCAACATTTGTGAGGTGAATTGTTGACCCCCGAATCGGAAGCAAACACATGATGGCACAAAGAAAAAAAAATAACTAAAACCATTCGGGGACAAATAATTGTCGGTTGCGTCTTCAATCCTCACTAAATCGTCGAGTCTTCCTTTGCATTATTGTTGAATCTTCGCTGCAGATTCTCCGGTGGCATAAAATTTTGCAATCGAAATGCTCCCCCCCCCCCCCCCCCCCCGCATCCTGATCATGTTTTTAAGACGTTTCTTTGGCACATGCATAGTAGAATCTCCGATAGATCCTGCTGCAACTTCTCCTTCAAAGACTTTTGCAGAATAGTCGTCGTTGTTACCTCTACTTTTCCTACAGTTACAAGAAAATATACAATTGGGATTGTACAGTTGTATCGAGCCAACAAAATCACAAAATAAACATTAAAGGTAATGCACTTTTAGTACTAGAGGCAGACTCTACAGCTCAAGATATCGTTATCTATGGAACTCAATCAAATTGTGAGCTCGAAGCCAAATCACCCTATTAAGGTTGTTTTAGAGGGTTACCATGTATTGTTACAAATTGTTCATTTTCTCAGAGTGGAGGTTTTGATCAGTAAGTTTTGACGTCTGATTTTCCAACTCCCCAACAAAGTTTCGCAAAAATTATGATCTCGGAACCCTGGCCAAAGGCCCATAGAGGTTGGCCTCCAAAGAATGTTTGCTCCTCCTTATTTGACGCCTCGAATATATATTAGATGAGGTCGAGGACTCTCTCTTTCTCAGTAGAGAGTGTTATTTGATTCAGTCTGTGACAACCAACCTCTTATCGGAGTTTCCAATCTTTAGGGCAATGGATGTCAGGGTAAGGATCAAGAGAAATCTTTTGATGGCCCGATCTAAGTTCTAAAGGTGAGTAATGGTGCGAAGAAGGATTTTAAAGTTGAATGTAAACGATCTTTGGTATCTTTCATTTTTTTCTTGTAACATTTGATTTTCCTCATCGAACTTGTGTCCTTTGGTTTAGGGTTAGGCCCTTTTTGACTTCCGTTCGAGCTCCTTCTATAATCATTTTAACGGTATTTTACCTTGTTGTTCCTTTCTATCTTGGAGAGTAATCGTTTTGAAATAAAAATCTACGCTTATCATTTTTTTTAATTCTCTACTTGCCTATCTTAACTCAAGAAGATGAGATATGTCAAAACTAGGCTAACACATCCTTGTTCCTAATGTATGGCTTACATGGTTGTCAACCCGTATGGTGTTCGAGATGGGTTGTTATACCCTAACGAACACTCTGATATTAAATTACCCATCGAATTGAACTTAAATCCATGCATCAACTTAAAGGAGTTCATCATTTACACAATACTCGTCACCATGGATTTAATTCAAAGGTCATGTATTTCATACATGCAACACAAAAATTCATGAAAAACACATAAACATTAAATATAAATAGGATAGGAAGAATTTCACCCAGTTTTGTTAAAAACCCCAATAAAAACTATCTCCAGATGATTTCCCATCTTACTCCAATTTTCCAAAGCTTTAATACATGAAAATGGAGAGGAGGAAGATGATGGAAGGCTTCATGATGCTCGGATCCTCCTTGATCCTTTACTTCTCGCTCCTTGGCGGTAGAGATTCCTCAAAATTTGGAGAGGAAAAAACTTGAAATGTAGAGAGAGAATAAAAATTTGATGTAAAACTCATTTAATTAATGAATGGAAAAGTATGATGGTTATTTACAATATATATATGGATCTAAAGAGGTGCAGATTAAGGCCTAAAGTATAAGAGTTGTCGAGGTAATCCAGTGTAGGCGAGTGCAACGAGGAGCGGTGCAATCGGCCATATCAGATGACTAAGAAGGGTCAACGTGCACGATCAACAAATGTGCGGGTGCACGGTGCTCTATGTGCCACGAATACATCAGATCCTTGGTAAGCTGGCAAGGAATGTAGATCATGTTGTCCAGGACACGCCACATGCCACCATCTGGTTCAACTCCTCACTTTGATGAATCTTCACTATTTCACTCATTACCGTTTTATCTTCACTTTGATTGACCTCGTTCTTGAGCCAACATTTTTCTTTTTGTGAGATCTACACATCAAGATGAACAATGTATGTATTTTTAGGAGAAAAATATCGACACTTTTTTAGGTTCTATCGTGGACTCCACTACATGTAGAGTACACGTCCACAACGTGGAGGGAGAGTATAGGGCATGAATGCTCGGTGGCTCTACTCGGTGGAGACTCTCTATCAAATGTACCAGGATTCTATGTCAACGACGTGGAACAATGACGCTCACGACATGGACTGCTGAAACACTACGTGGAGTGGAGGTGGAGCCAAAAGGTGGAGGCTCTTTATGATTAATACTAGGCTTCAACTCCACGGCGTGGAGCTATGCCTTTCATAAAGTGTAAGCTCGGTACAAATTGCTCCTTCTCCAATCACTAGCTCTCATCTGAGTACCACTAACCTATGAGGCATGCCAACCTACAACAATAACACCTTCATACTATCAAACCATTTATTAACATTTAAGTAAAAAAAATAAGGAAAGAATAGAGGTTAAGATGACAAAAATGCTTGCAAATGAATAGGCTAATATACCACGCATCAAACCCCCACACTTAAATCGTACTCCTCATGAGGAAGCTAAAATAAATAAATAAAAACAAAAACTAAGATAGGTGTCAAGGTAATCCTCGCGATACTAGCTCCGTAGGCGAATCTTGACGGTTCCAAATTATTGAAAGCAATAAAAATAATGCATATGCTGACTCGTCTAAACACAAAGTTCTTATTCAAATGCATAAGCAAACAAAAGACAGAAAAATCTAGGACTCAAATAAAAAATTTCCTTTTATTTGATTATCGTGACATGAGTTTATTAAGGATACTAAGATTTAATCTTTTTTAAATGCTTTCCTCAAACCTACAACTCCATGTTGAAAAATATGTGTACATCGATAATCTACCACTTGTATTAGTAAACAAGATTATTTACCTTCCAAATTCAGTAAAGATATATACTGATTCTTATGGATCGACTTAAGGAAGTGTTGCTGAACAAGAAAACTAGTTGTTGATTAAGGAAACTAGAGATTCAGCTAAATCGTGACTCTGAAGTCACTAAACCCTAGAAGGTGCGGCATTGTGAAGCAAACCAATACTATATATACCGTGGAGACCTCACAAGTTAGGGTTGATCGCACTATGGAATTATCCGTCGATCAGTGGTCTCAACACTTTACACTGGTTTTATCAACACTGAACACTAGTTTTACCACATCATTTTCCAAAATTAAACATGATTTTTATCACCTCATCACATGTTTTTATGAACACTAAACACAAGTTTTATCAACACTAAACACTAGGTTTATCACTAAATTACATGTGTTTTATCACCTCAGCACATGTTTTTTTATCAACATTGAACACTAGTGTTATCAACACTAAACTCTAGTTTATGATCCTTATTATCAAAATTGAAATGATCATTATCACCTCATCACTTGTTTTTTTTATCACCTCAGTACATGATCTTTATCAACATTCAACACTAATTTGATCACCCCGATACAAAATATTTATTAGTGAAGATTTATCAACACTCAACATTATTTTTATCACCCGATACAACCTTTTATTTTCATGCTTCAAAATATATTGAATATGCTACTTGATAGATAGCCCTTGGAAAAAAAATTGGCGCAATTTTAAAGCTAATCGGAGTTCAAAGAAATCGAGAATGATTAATAATGAACTTGTCAAGAAAAAAAATGGACATTTGTCCACATGGCACCATGCTATTACAAATATGCCTTGTTTGTGTGAGAAATAATGAAAGTATTGTGTATTTTGGGTGGGATTGGGGTGATGATGTAACATCGTGGTAAATGTTGGATCTTAGGTGTGTGCGGTTAGGGTTGGTTCTCACAATTTTTATGATAAGAGGAGTTTCTAGTAGATTTATTCTCCAAGAGCATCTCTAGTAATTAACCAAGTTGTTGGCTGATAGAGTTGGCTGATAGAATATTAAAAAAATCTGCTTCTCTCTCCTCTATCAGCAAGGCTGATAGAATATCATTTACAGTCCTAATTTTCTGCTGACTGATAGTGTAGGTTGATATAATAAATTAATAATACACATGACATTTTTATAACAAAAAGCGAAACACACATTACACGATTAATATTACCGAAGTTGAAACTAAACATAGATTAACAACGATATATTATCACCGAAGCGGAAACTAAACATAGGTCAACAACGATTTATATTTTGTTGCAATATTGTAGCCACTTGAGTTGGTCTTTGATAATATTCCAAATCTCGAACTTTGTGAAAATTTGGCGAAAACGGTCCCGGTATGTCTCCGCAGCCAAGGACACAAGTTGAGCATCGGTTTTCCCAGCAACTGAGCATGAAGTTTTTCACGGTAGATTAAATTGAAATGATTTACCTTTATGGACGTCATTTTCTAGTGGTCCTTCAACTACCTCTCGGTTCGTAGTGGGGCGACATCGGGGGAGGAGGCGACATAGTTGTTGTAAACATTCGGCCATTTGCAGATGTTTGGCTTGGGCCGAGCATGTTCACGCCACACAAGACACAACAACAATTCTTCTTTGGGTGACCATAGAAAAGTTCGACGGTGGGAATCCATCGACGATTCAGTTGAGAGAAAATTGTTTGAGGAATTTGGGAAGAGAGAAGTTGGTGGTGGAAGTGGCGAGGATATGTGATGGAAGATGACGCATTTATAGGTGAGGAGGGGGAGAAAATACCACCAAACCGTCGGTCCTAACAAGGGCATTTTGGTCTTTTTTCCATGTGTTGGGAAATTATGTCACACAAATCAAGGATAGTTGAATGAACACCAAATTAATTTGAAATGTTGTCAAAATGACATTCAAATTATGAATGTAATTTAATCCCACAATAACTTAACGGATATGCAACGGAAAATTAAACCGATAAAATTTAACGGGAAATAAATAATTGAAAGATAAGATCGAATTAATCGAACAGAAAGAAACAACTAAAATTCATTAATCGAAAATGAAAATACGGAGATCCAGATACAGAATTGAATAAACCTGTCACGCCCCAATTTCAGTAAACCGAACTCGGGACGCGAACATTTAAGAAAATAAACACTTTGAAACCTTTTCCATTTAAACATTTTAAAATACCAGTTTAGTTCAACAAAATAATATTTACAACTCAAAAATCGGTCCCAACAAGTGGACAAAAACGAGGTACACGTCACTAGACTCAAAACACCCAGAAACCCGCTTCAAGCTCTTCAAGCTTCAGAAGCTCACCTAGTCCAGACTGCGAATGGTACCTGTAGGAAAAGCAGCTAGGGGTGAGCGTTCGCTCACCACCACAGATAACAGACTGACTACGGCATACTTAGCAGACAAAGCCAGTGACACCAACAACGATTCAAAAGACACACACACGACCAAAATACTTTCCTCAACCGACTCAACACTCGAACACGTGATGTAGACCCCACACGATGATTGACGACCTCCTCCAAAGACACGACTGACAATCACACAATACCAAACAAGATCACAAAGGATCGCATACCAGCTGCTCAGTAACAAATCTTTGTCTCTCGCCCTTTCCGATCTCAGTCGGGCCAGGCGGTCGACCTGTCTCAGTAACCTCTCTGTCCCTCGCCCTTTCTGATCTCAGTCGGGCCAGGCGGTCAACCTGTCTCACAACTTCCCCCGATCCCAGTCGGGGAGCTAGCCCACAACCTCTCCGCTTCTCCCGATCCCAGTCAGGAGGCTAGCTACACCACACAACCTCCACCAAGATCAAGTAACCAAACACAAACACAAGCAAGTTCCACAGACAGCAACAACACAGGTTCAACAAACCACAGGCACTCATGGCCACCCAAGACACCAACAGTAAAACACAGACTCTACAATCCCACGGGCACTCACGGCCACCCAAGACACACCGACAAAACTCACAGGCTCAACAACCCCACGGGCACTCACGGCCACCCAAAACACACCAACGGTAAAGACACGGGTTCAACAACCCCACAGGCACTCACGGCCTCCCAAGACACACCAACAGTAAAGACACGGGCTCTCACGGCCACCCAAGACACACCAACAGTAAAGACACGGGCTCTCACGGCCACCCAAGACACCAGTTTAAATAACACGGGCTCTCATGGCCACCCAAGACACCAATAATCAATTACGGGCTCTCATGGCCACCCAAGACTCAACAGTCAAACACGGGCTCTCACGGCCACCCAAGACTCAACAGTCAAACACGGGCTCTCATGGCCACCCAAGACTCAACAGTCAAACACGGGCTCTCATGGCCACCCAAGAATCGACAAAAACACACTCAACCTCCGGCATAACCAAAGCCTCCAACAAATCTAATATCAACAGTTTCACAATCAACCTCCGGGCATGGTCATATGCCTCCAGTACTCCTAATCTCGATAAGTTCGCAATCGACCTCCGGGCATGGTCATATGCCTCCAGTAATTCTATTATCGCTAAGTTCTCTGTTCTTACGACACTACTAAGTGTCACATGCATTCCCAATATTCGCTACGTTCCCGTATCATGCCTTTCTAATATTCAATAACCTACTCAACCCACGACACCCTGGTGTCACATGCAATTCTCCTGTTAACTTTCCCTAGTCAGGGCCGAGATCCGGCTACTTTTCCCTACCTCAACCGAAGAACAACAGCTACGTCTCCTAGCTGCTGACGTCCTGGCTCGCTACCTCCGGTCTTTTCTTCGATCAAAGTCGGACGCTAAGGATAACACGAAAGCCATAATTAAAAGCGGTTCCCAAGTTAATTTAAAGGTTACGACAATTTCGATTTAAGTTCAAAAATTGTCTTTTAGACTCGAGCGGGCTAAAAGCAGGATAGCGACGAATCGGATTCGAGCACCCGAGCACAGAACCCGGTGCACGTTTCCCGAGGCACGGGTCCCAATGCACTGATTCTCGAGGTACCCGATTCACCGTTCCACGTTCGAACACAAGTCCCAAAGTTCGATTTTAGTTAACACTGTTCTTCTTTTAAACCCTTTTCCCATTTAAAACCCTTTTGTTTAAAACTGACGTTCGTTTTTAAAACCATTTTCCTCTAAACTCTGTTAAACTAATTCATTTTATTCAAATGTGCTTTGGTTTCGTTCCACACAACCAGAATCAGATCCCAAAACCAAAAAGAAAAACTTTTAAATCAAAACTCGTTTTATTTCTTTTCTGGAGTTACAGTCCTTCTTTTCGTTTCTCGTTGAACAGATCCAAAAAGAGAAAGGAAGCTCGGGACAACAAAAAGAAGGGGAAGAGTTTCGGGTTTGAGTAATCCGACCGACCACCACGTCGAGAAGCTCACTGTGGAGGGAACGGCGGCTGGGCGGTGCACGGCGGCGGTGACTTCCGACGGCGAGGAGGTGGCCGCGGCCGTGGGTTCCGCCTCAGATCTGAACGGGAACGGACGGTTCCGTCCCGGATCTGAGTGCGCGCCGACGAGTCTGTCACGACTCTGGCCGTGCACGGCGATGGCGGGCTCGGCGACGCTCGAGCGTGGAGAGGAGGGACGGTGGCGTGAGGAGAGAGGGACGGCGATGTTGGTCTCAGACGGCACTGGATCGGGAGAGGGAGAGGGGGGTCGGGTCTAGGACGGTCGGCGACAGGTTTTGGTTTCACGGCGGTTTTGGCTTTCGCCGGTGCCTTCGCCTTCGGCTTGACGACAGGCTTCTTCACCGGAGCGGCGGGCTTGAACGGAGAAGGTGGGAGACGGGGCGGCGTGGGGACGAGGGAGCTGGAGGTGGTGGCGTGAGGACGAGGGAGAGGGCGCGGCCGAGAGTGGGTCTGCGAAGGGAGGAGGGAGGTGGGTGATGAGAGAGAAAGAGAGGAAGGTGGGTCGGCTGCTGAAACGAAGAAGAGAGGGAAGCAGATAGATGCTGAACCCTAGGGTTTGGCTTATAAAGCCTGGGCTTGGGCCGGGTCATCACTTGGGCCGGTTCTGAGACTCGGGCCGGGTCTGTCCGGTCCAGCCGGAAATCCAGATACAAAATTGAATAAACCAGACAACACTAATTGGAGAAACACTGAAACATCACATTCCAAACTTATGGCACAACATTGCAAGGGTCTCATAGTGGGCCTCAAGCTCCCGAGGGTTCATGCTCGAAGTGTCCTTGGCCCTCTCCTCATTCTAGATCTCGAAGTACGACTGGAGGTTGACGATGAGCTTGAGCTTCAATTCGAGTGCATTGCATACTGCTTGTTGAGCCTCCGTAACACTTGATTCAATCTCCTGTGCCTCCGAGACTTTTACTTTACCTCGGAGCATTGCAGCTTTGGAAGCCTTCTGACCCATATGCGGTAGTAATCTGAATCAAAGCTCATCCCCGTGGTGGGTTCACTGTCGTCCCCAAGTGTGTCTTCCCGACTACGCTGACATGATTCGATAGATGGTTGTAAAGGCGACGTTGGTTCCCATGGCTCTTCATGCTCCACTGTGTCAGGTACGAAAAAGTGCCTTGAAGTCCACTTGTGCTTATTACGGACAAGTTTCCACCAATGCATCCACACAAAGTCGTGCCCTTCCTTAACCTTGTATAATTCCTCGGCCAAGTCCATAATTTGGTCATTAAAACGACCGTTCTTGTGATCCTTAACGGTGCGTTCGTAGTGCCCTAAGAACTTCATCAATTCTGGGTTAACGTTGTTCCAGAGGTCATTGCAATTCTTAACGGACCGCAACAGATCATTTGGTCCATGTAGCGCAGCGACTTCCTTCCCGATGTCATCCTAGTACTTCATCTTCGTCTTGTTATTCCATGCAATTGAGTCGAATGAATTTACCATCCATGCGCGAACAAAACGATCGTCCTCCTCGACGCTCCATTTCATGTGTGTCTTTTTCACTTGCGTTATTCGTGCTTGCAAACCTTCGGCCGTAAGGGGACTTGATAACACCTCGACGATGTCTTCGGTAATGTTGGGACATTTTTTTATATAAGCTCGAAAATTTTATTAATAAAAATCTATTCCAAGTTGGAAAAGGCTGATGAAAACAACGATAACGAGGGAACTCATAAAATGAGCTAGGGGCCCAAGCCCAAAAAAACAGAAACAGGAGATAATGAGAGAACCCAATAACCAAAACAGGCGTCCCATCGAGACCAATGAACAATGCCTAAGGGTAGACAGGTGGATCCTCTGGTCTCAAAGAGACTAAGTAATCTGTGCCCCTCCACTCCGAGAGTAGATCGATCCTTAACGTCCCCCCGGATGAGCACTCATCAGACCTTAGTGGGAAACAGGCGACACCTGAATGGAAACGGCAACTTCCATACCCCCTGAAAAACAAAAACCACACATCAGCGACATAAGCCATGCCTCCTCCTCGGACGAATGCACCAGCTCGGCCTCCTACACCAATCCTCAAAAGAAAACTCAGATCTCATCGACTGAGATTGCCACATAATAACATACGAGTGATTCTGAATCTTTCCAAAGAGAACATCACCTGACTCCATCACCTGATTAAACACAGCTGCATTCCTTAATAACCATAAATGCCAAAATGTCACATAACAGACCCGAATCCACACCTTCCAAAGATGATGTGAACCCACACTTCTCCAAATTACCACCACCTCCGCCACAGAATTTGGCATAACCCAAATCAAATCCCACCAGTTAAAAAAATTTCCCCATATCCACCAATAAACAGGACAATGAAGAAGAATATGCTATAAGGTCTCCATAAAAGCCTTACATAAGGGACATAACGTCTGATTAAGAGTGAAATACATACCCTTCTCCTCCAAAACAGTAGTCGTTGGTAAAGCATTCTGAACAGCTAACCAAACAAGAACATTATGTTTAGGCGGTGTACCTGCCACCCATAAAACCTGAGCCCAAGGTTCAGACTCCACCGCATCCTCTCCCATCAAAATAGTATAAACATCTGAAACCGTAAAACCAGAGGAGGATTTCCTCCATAAAAGAACATCATCTAGATCAGGCGATAGGACACAATCCTCCAAACACTCATGTAGAGCTGACACCTCATCCCGCTCCCTGTGACCACGACTATGTCGGAAAGTGACCGACCACCCCTACAAATTCCAAAAATCATCAACTACTCCAACCTTGTTTACGGCCCTTGAATAAGCTAAAGAGAAGCGAGCCCTCAACAGAGCAGCTCCAATCCACACATCATCCCAAAACGAGATGGCTACACCTCTTACCAAATTCCAAGAGAGCCCGTGATTGCCAAACATGCTAGTAAAAAGAGGATCAGTAGCAAGGTCCAAAATATGACTAAAAAGGTAACAGTTTCCAGAATTATCTAAACGAGTTAGATCCCAATCATTCACACCCCAACCCATTCTCAAACAGATCAAAACTTTCCACAAGGAAACTTTGGTGGTAGCAAACCGCCACCACCATTTAGCTAACAAAGTTATGTTCATAACCTCCAATCTACGAAGACCGAGTCCTCCCAAAAGTTTAGGTCGGCACACCAAACTCCATTTCACTTTATTCAATACTCTTCCATCTCCTCCATTGCGCCATAAAAAAAATTCTCTGAATCGCCTCAAAGGCTCTGATGACCCCCTTAGGTGCCTTAAACAAGGACATAAAAAACAGAGGCAAACAAGGCAAAGTTGATTGAATTAACGTGAGTCTACCTGCCATAGATAAATATTTTGCATGCCATAAATCCAATGCAGAATGGTACTTACTGATCACAGGATCCCATGTAGATAGCCTCTTAGTGGGCCTAAAGGAAAGCCTAAGTATTTCATGGGTAAAGAACCAGAATCACAACACAAAACCCTGCTCACCTCCTCGGCTGACAGAACAGAAGCATTCATAACGATCCTTTCGACTTTGCAAAACTTACCCTTAAGCCTGAAACCAACTGAAAACCTTCCATGTCAGATTTTAACAAAATCAACTCATCCAAAGAACCACGAATGAATAACAAAGTATCGTCAGCAAACTGGAGATGCGAAATGGAAAAATCAGTGTTGCCAATGTTCACACCACGAAAATACCCGGCCTCCTTACCAACTTCCAAATACTGATGGAGCCCTTTTGCAGCAATTAAAATTAAAAATGGAGATAAAGGGCAACCCTGACGAATTCTATTTACCATTTGGAAGTCCCGAGAAGGAGCCCCATTAACCAACACCGAGAGATGAGCTCGTAAACAAGAGGAAATTCATCTCCTCCATCTCCTACCAAAATTCATCTGAACGAAGACGTCCTCTATATAACCCCACTGAACTAAATCATAGGCCTTCTCGAAATCAAGCTTCAGGATCACCGTCTCCAATCTCGATTTCTTCACATATTGAATAATTTCTGAGGCAATAAGAACCCCATCTATCAATTGACGCCCCGCCACAAAACCACTATGATTATCACTAATCAGATCAAGAAATTGACATGTCCAAACGAGGTCTTGGCTACGGGGGAAACTCTTTTGTGTTTCCGACACGTAATCTCCTAATCCGAACAAGAAATGATCGAAATAGAAATGCAACGAAAAATATATAAGTATGGAGAAAGAAGAGAGTTGTATAATGAAAGGATATGTGTATGTGTTTTAAAATTGAAGGGAGCTTGTTGTTTATACAGGGGAGAGAAAAAATTGGACTCTACCGACGCATCCACGTGGTAACACCGTACTGGTTGGCAATGGTCGGCGGCGCTCCTGAGCAAGTCACGCTGACTGGCAACGACTCTTTGCCCTGGATAATAGTGTCGTCGATAACGTAATTAGCGCGCCCATCCGCCAACATATATCCTCCAGCTATCTGGTAGCACTTCAAATTTTTCCGCCAACTTTTCGGTTTCGACAACATCTTTAAACAACTGAAGATGCTCCAATCTGACAAAGGAATACGCTGGTAGAATTTTATAAAAGTTACTACCAAATTGTAAAACGGATATCGATAGAGGGAGTTTACTTCTCTAGGAATAAATAAGCGGGATCCCGCCACTGGAAACTAAAGTCATAATCACGTAACAAACAAACTCTTCAAATGAACAAAAAAGAGAGTTCAAAGCTCCAGTACAACAACAACACGTGGAAACCCTTATCCATTTCCTTCTTCCTGCGCATATGTGAAGAAATTGAATAATCTTAAATAAAGTCCGAAAACAAATAGTTTTGTGGGTATAAAAAAAGTTATTTTTGGGGTTGGCAATATCATGATAACGATTAAGTGAATTTTTATTTTGAAACGGGTAACTGGAGATTTTCATTAATACCCGAAAGTAAGCAAACAAGGCAGAGCGTAACCGCCCCGGCTTCTAGATGTATGTCTGAGCCGACCGTAGCAAACCCAACGCTCATGGACCCATAATATTAGTTTACTTGAAATCGTAGATAAAAACTCAAGACAACTCATTACCATCGTCTCAAAACAACGAGACATAAAATAGAAAGTCCTAATCAAAGCAGAAAATAAATTGTTCCAGAAATAAAACAAGTAACAAGAAAACATATAATAAGACTGAGCTGTTGTTGCAGGCTGCCTGGGACCTCCCAGCATTGGCTGTCCCGGGTCTGTAGGTATAGTCCGACATCGACTCCACCCACCCCTGCCGGGTCGGGTCATTTCTGCATAAGAGGTTGTTGTGCCTCCGCCTGCTTCCCCCTTGTCCCCTTCAGTGTAAACCGACCAGTCAATATCTGGTGCGAGGGTCGGATGATCAAGCGACTTCTTCGGTCTCGGCGGTCGAGCAGCCTGACGTGCATGCAGGCCGGATCCGGTTGTCGCCCGATTACTCGAGCCCGATGCCCGATCTACCGGATGGCGATATTTGGGCACGTCCATCGGTGACTATGGACGAGGAAGGGGCGTCAGTTCCCCCTGACCACTCCCCATCCCCGACGATCTTCGATCCTGATCCGAGGAGGGCAACAGAGCCACCAAGACCAAGGTTCCGCCCGACTCCGTGCCGAGCTTGTCCTTCAGGGCGAGAGGGCCGGCCGGTCACCGGTGTTCAGATAGAGGATGGGGGAGGGCATCATTGGAGGGCGGCCTAAACGTGATGTCGGGAAGGAAGCCCACCGGAGCAAGAGCCTGTGGCTGTGGAGACTCGGCAGTGGGCTGGATCTGACCGGTAGCGTCCATTTCCGGTTATATCTGTCGAAGTATAGTCGGATCCGATGCAGAGGAGGGCAGGGATGACGAGAGGATGTCGTTGAGGTCGCCGGAGCCACAACGTCAGGGGACTGGAACTCGTGCACCGAATAACGTGAGACGGGAGAGAGAGGGATGGTACCGTGCAGATCGACGCTGGACAGAGGAGGCATTGGCACGGGCAAAGACGGCGAGGGCGTGGGAGGACGGCGGCAGCAGTGAGACCCTGGCTAGGGTAAGAGTGGAACCTCTGTATCAGAGGTAGACAAAGCGCATTTCTTTATGACCTCAATTTATATACCATAACGATTAAGTGAAATAATATCAAATCCCTTTCATTACATCACGTTTATTACAATTACAAAATCTGCATGGAATGAGACAAACCACCTCTCTTTTTTATTACTAAGTATGAGATAAGAAAAAGCAAGCCACATCTCAAACGGGCCCCACACTAATAGTCATCATCGTCGGCGTCATCTTCTAGAGCCTCTTCGACGACATCGTCCACTTTTTCGTCAATTTTGTCCTCCACCCAATCCGCACCCTCCATCAACGCCACCGCTCCCAACGCTCCTCCCACCGCTCCTATAGCCAGTCCAGTCCCCATCCCCATCTCATTCTTCTTCTTCTTCTTCTTCTTCTTCTTCTTCTTCTTCTTCTTCTTCTTCTTCTTCTTCTTCTTCTTCTTCTTCTTCTTCTCATACTGGTATCCTGACGCCACCTGCCCACCATAGTATGGGTTGGGCGGCGACGGTGCTCCATACGGGTAACCATAAGGCTGAGGCCAGCCGTAGAAGTCTCTGGTTGGTGGCGGTATCCCATACGGAGGCGCGCGGTCGTAGACGTCTATGGACTGCGGTGGCACTCCGTGCGGAGGCGTAACATATGGATCGGGGGCCCGATATCCAGGTTCCTTGACGGCGATGTCGAGCTCAATCTTTCCTTGGGGGCGGCCGTAGGGGCGCTTGAGCTGGAGCGTCCGGTTGGATCGCTCGCGGAAGCCGACCTCATCGATGACGTCCTTGAGGCGGAGGCGGGCAGATCTGATGAGGCGCTTGGTGCCCTCCTCGGAGCCGGCGTGGACGACGTCGATGTAGAGGGTGACGTCCTCGATCGGGACTGGAATGACGAGTGTCTGGTCCCAGCAGGGGCAGGTGTCGCCGGAGTCGTCGACTTTGGTGGTACACTCACTACTGGAGGAAGGCTTATATAAGACAAATGTAATATATGTTGGTCGCATAAAGAGGGAAATGTGACTGTTTTTTTGTACTGGTCGCAATTTGCGACCATCTTAACTTAGTCGCAAATAACATATGCGACTAGATTCATTCCTTAGTCGCAGCTATTTGCGACTGAGACAATTTATATATGTCGCATTTATGTTGTGCACTCATTAAGACCGAAACCTAACTTTGCATCCATACCAAACTCTCTGCATCATACCAAACTCATTAAAGAGTATTTAACTTTACCAACAACAACTTTCAACTTCAGCAAATATCATCACAAGTTCAATAACAATCTGAAACAACACTTGGTTCAAACACAAGTCTGAAAGGTTCAAGCACATACATTCTTCTCATTCATACTCAAGAGTGGAAGCTTCAAACATACAAGGTACATAATACATATCTAAACGTAATAGTCAGTTATATTCCATATTCTTACAACAGTGAAGAGAAAATTTTCGAAAAATTACAACAATAAACAGATTTATTCGCATAATCCCTACAAATTACAACAAAAAACAAAAAGTTCATAACATATTACCATGAACACTAAAAATAGTGTCCAATTTCTTCTCTTTTCAGGTTTCATCAATAATATATTCTTGTGTTCTGCATTCCTTAGAGCATCTTGTAAAACTTTGTTTCTTGCTTGCAATTCTAGGACCATTGTTTTCCCATGAACACATAGTTCAGGGTCAATCCATTGGAAAAAATTACATTTGTAATGTTTCTGCTCAAAAATAAATGAAGCTTAATTTGTAAACTGTGAGGTATAAAAATGCAAAGTATGAACATGAAAACAATCATACACTTACACTATACTTTCCACATCCATAAAACCTTCGACCCGGATTTTGTTTAGAGTTGGAAGTGCGTACCGGAGCTATAACTCCACAATGACAGTAAACTAGCATCTTAATTCGATCTCTAGCATCCTAAAAAATTATGAATGAAGAATGAAAAAAAACATAGTAACGATTGCTGCTAATTTCTACTAATATCCCTGTCTCTGCAATTTTATCTCTAAAAAAACATAACAACAATTGTTGTACTTCTCATATTCCACCATACAGATTCTAATTACAAACAAATGTATGAAATTCTAATTACAAACAAATGTAATCTGCATAACACACCTAATTTATTAATTCACCATCTAAACTTCAATCAACTTAAGAAAACATACAAGTAATCCCAAACAAAAAACGATGTGTGATGCATTTTTTTGTTAATACACATAGTTATACAAAGATGAAGAAAATAAATTTGTTCTACAATTTATAGAAAGCGCCAGTTTTGGTCATCACCATTGTCACGCCCCAATTTCAGTAAACCGAACTCGGGACGCGAACATTTAAAAAGTTACAGTATTTGAAACCTGTTTTGAATCACCACTTTAAAAATCGTCATTTAATAAATCAAAAAGGATCATTTACAACTTCAAAAACGTCCCAACAAATGGACAAGTACAAGGTATCCGTCACTAGACTCAAAAGATAAAACTCGGACTCCGCTCCTAGCTTATCAAGCTTCGAGAGCCCACCTAGTCCTTCCTGTGATCAGTACCTGTAGAAAAAGCAACTAGGGGTGAGCGTTCGCTCACCACCACGGATAACAGACTGACTACGGCATAATCCGCAGACAAAGCCGGTAACACCAACAACCAACTCAACACCGGGGATCACTATCCCCAAACTCAAGTAACCCGACTGACACCCACACACTAATACTTTTCCCAGCCGACTCAACACTCAGACACGTAAAGTAGACCCGACACAACGATTGACGACCTCCTCCAAAGACACGATAGACCACCACGCAACACCCAAGATCACGAAGGATCGCACACCAAACAAGATCACAAAGGGTCGCACACCAAACAAGATCACAAAGGATCACACTCCTGTCAGCTGCTCAGTGCCGGGTGCTAACCGGCTAGGCTCAAGCCTGCCCCGCGCGCTTTGCCGATCCCTGTCAGGCTCCAGGCGGTCGACCTGTTGGCGATATATACATCGCTGCTTTTCCGATAGCTAGTCGGAAGGGGAGCTGCCCTCTCATCGCCTACAAATGCTCACAACCTCCCGAGACTCGAACTCGGTCAGGCTAGCCAAAGAACACTCGCAACTTTCCGAGACTCGAACTCGGTCAAGCCAGCCAAAGAACGCTCGCAACCACCCGAGACTCGAACTCGGTCAGGCCAGCCAATTTCCACACCACTTCCCGACACACAGTCGGGTCACTAACCTTGGGCAAGCACAATCACAATCACAAGCAAAGTTCAACAAGCAGCAACAACACAGGTTCAACACTCCACAGGCACTCATGGCCACCCAAGACACCAATAGTAAAACACGGATTCAACAACCCCACGGGCACTCACGGTCTCCCAAGACACACCAACCATAACTCACGGGCTCAACAACCCCACGGGCACTCATGGCTACCCAAGACACACCAACAGTAACTCACGGGCTCAACAACCCCACGGGCACTCACGGCCTTCCCAGACACACCAACAGTAAAGACACGAATTCAATCACCCTACGGGCACTCATGGCCACCCAAGACACACCAACAGTAAAGACACGGGTTCAACAACCCCATGGGCACTCATGGCCACCCAAGACACACCAACAGTAAAGACACGGGTTCAACAACCCCACGGGCACTCATGGCCACCCAAGACACAACAGTAAAGTACGGGCTCTCATGGCCACCCAAGACACAAATTACACAAACAACCTCCGGGCATAACCAATGCCTCCAGCAGTCCTAATATCAACAGTTTCACAATCAACCCCCGGGCATGGTCATATGCCTCCAGTACTCCTAATATCGATAAGTTCTCTGCTCCTACAACACTACTAAGTGTCACATGCATTTCCAATAATCGCTACGTTCCCGTATCATGCCTTTCTAATATTCAAATAAACCTACTTAACCCACGACACCCCAGTGTCACATGCATTTCTACTGTTAACTTTCCCTAGTCAGGGCCGAGATCCGGATACTTTTCCCTACCTCGTATGTGTTCTACAAAAGCTAACCAACAAGCTCCGGCGTGATCTCAGTCACTCGCCTAGCCTTCCTTTCCCTCGGTCTGCAGCACGATCTAAAAGAACACAATTTTAAGGCACTTTTAAACTCGCAAGAATAAACTGAAATTCGATAAACTTGACGCCCAAATGTAACCCCGACAATGTCGATCACTCCCAAACTCCCCAATTACTCGACATTGTCGATATTGGACCCGGAAAGGCCCGATTCGCCCGACATGGCGAATCTGCCCGGGTTTTGGAAACGCCCTTCCGGGGCTCCAAAAATTCCCGTTTTCGTTTCTACGGTCTTAGAATAATTCAAGGGTTCCTAGGCACTCGACGGAATCGAATTCCGACTTCCGAGTCATTTAATTAGCGTTTAAAGTTTCTAAACCCGTCAATTACAACTTTCACAATTTAATTCCCAAATTCGATCCGGTTGTAGATTAATGACCCGGGGAACGTTCTAAACCACCCGAACACGAAAACTCGATACCCGGGCATGTGGGCCCCACACGGCCATAATGGGAAAAATTCCCTTTTCGCCCCAAAACGTTCCTAACGAACTCCAAACCTCAACCATTCATCTTTAAACCAATCTTAAACAAAACCCAACCTTAATCACCAATTTAAACTCAAACCCTAAAATTCAAACGTTCCAAAACAAAAATCGGTTAGATGCTCACCGTAGAGAATGTCGATGTGAGCTTGAATCTTCTATCGTTGAGACGATCCAACGGTTTGATCGACGGGAATCACCAAAAATTTCAACTTCTTCTTCTCTTTTCTCTCCTTCTAACTCACTTTCTCTCTCTAAAAACCTCTCATTTTTCACAAAGTGGCCGAACACACCTCTATCTCTCATCTTTGTATTTTTTCAAAACTAA
Source organism: Erodium maritimum (assembly GCA_963921825.1). Lineage (NCBI taxonomy): Eukaryota > Viridiplantae > Streptophyta > Magnoliopsida > Geraniales > Geraniaceae > Erodium > Erodium maritimum. Next base: position 21,410,907 of record OY997596.1, read on the forward strand.
CACATAGCAAAAAGACCAAAATAACCCTCCCTTTCATTTTGTCTTTTCTTTAAAGTCAAGGGTAAAGTTGTCCTCCCTTTTTCCTTCCACCACATTCATGACATGTGTCATGTGGGTCCCATGCCTTTTAGTCAGACTCGCGAAATTCGGCTGTCTCGGGCCCCGAACGGGCACTTTTTCCAAGAAATTACGAAACTTCACGGGCTACAAGGAAACGGCTCAACTAAGACCGCTGCGACGACGGCTAAGCTTTTTGGATCCAAAACGGTCCTCGAATGGACCAAAACGTCGCTCGGTTGACTTTTCCAGCGAAAAGTCAACTTTTCCCAAATTAATTAGAAAGTTGCACTGAGTCCCCCGGAACTCACTTTGGTCGATAACGGGGTCAACTTAAGTCTGGTATGACCCTCGGGGTCAAATTTAGGCTCAATCAAGTGTCTGCTGAATTTTTTTAAATTTTCCTGTTTTTCGCAGATTTGACTGGCGTTGACCGGGAGTGGTTATTACAACCATAGTCTCCAATTTGCAGTAAAAAAATTACAGGCTATACCAAAAACTCTTTAATCTAGTGAGGGAATTGATAATGCACATAACATAACATGTTCAATAATTAACCAAATAAACATGACTTACCCATACAGATTTTGTACATAACAACCATTGTTGTACTTCTCATATTACACCCTACAGATTCAGTAAGCATTTTCTCTAATTTTCTGAAAATTTTGAATTAGAAAAATTAGAAAACTACCAAATACTTTTTTTGATCAACAATGCAAGGGAATATATTAAAAATTGGGGCAGAAATTACCATAGAATTGTGAGGTGAAGTCGGCCGGTGAGCCTGAGATGATGAAGTCGGCCGGTGAGTGAGGTCGGACGGTGAGCCGCCTGAGGTGATGAAGTTGGCCGGTGAGTGGGACAGTGTTTTGAGGTCTCCGACTGAAATAGCTTGCTGATTTAGCTTCGAGTCCGTGTGAGGTGAAGTCGGACGGTGAGCCTGCGATGATGCAGGCGGCCGGTGAGGGAGGTCTCCGATCGTGAGAGGTGAAGCTGTGTGTGGGAATCGTTCTGAGAAAGAGAGAGAGAGGCGTGCGTGTGCGTGTGTACAGAGAAAGACGTGAAATTGGGGATTAATGTTAGATTGATTTGGAAAGAACGTGTATACAAAAAAAATAATGGTATTGTGGAATATTAATTAATTAGCTAGGGTTTTCAAAAGAATTAAAAATAATTAGCTATACAAAATTAGGCAGAACGTAGACATACTTAATTAGGTAGGTATTGTTTTTTTTTTGAGTAATTAGCTTGGTCTATTTAGTTTGTTATTGTGTTAATCATAATTACTTTAATACTTTATTAAGAATGTTACATTTAATATTAATTAGTTTGTTATTTTGTTAGTACTATTTAGTTTAATACTTTATTAATATATTACATTTAACATTAATTAATTTAGTATCATATTACATGTAATATGACAGCATGATGGATCGGAGTTGGATGACTCATCCTAGATATTGGAAAGAGTATTGTGACGGTATAATGAGATTTCTACAATTTGCTATACAAAATTGTGAAACTGAGAACGAATTATATAGATGCCCTTGCATTGATTGTTGCAACATTAAGACACAGTCTCCATTGGATATGCATGCCCACTTAATACAAAGGGGGATAATGATGAATTACAGGGAATGGAGTCTTCACGGTGATATTTCAATGACCCCGTCTTATTTGGAGCGGGGATAATCATCAACACATCAGAACGTAATGGCACATGATAATTTTGTTGATCAAACACCACAGCTTGTGGAAGATTTGTTCCGTATACGTGAGTGTGATGAAGGTAATATCGACCCTGTAGTGATGGTAGCGAAACAGAATTATGAGAAGATGATACAAGAGTTATCAAAGCCCTTATATGTAGGAAGTTCTAAAAATTCTGTAAGGTTTGTATTGCAGTTGATTGCATTGAAGGAAAAGTACGGAACACCAAACCAGAGCTTCACTAAGTCGTGTAAGCTGAACAAATCAAGTTTCCCATCACCAAATGAGTACCCTGCATCATACGCAGAAGTGAAAAAGAGGTTGAAGGGGTTGAGTCTGGATTACAAAACATATGATGCATGTTACCATTGTTGTTTCTTGTATTACAAAGAAGGTGCACGTCTTGAACAATGTCCTAAATGCGGTACATCTAGATGGAAAAATTGTGGTAAGCTTATTGCGAGAAAAACAATGAAGTACTTCCCGATCATACCAAGGCTACAACGTCTGTACATGTCCTCTAAGATAGCTGAGCAAATGAAGTGGCACGCCCATAAAGAAAATGTTGATGACGATCTTCTGACACACCCTTCAGATGGTGAATGTTGGAAAGAATTTGACAAGTCATATCCTGAATTTGTGAGAGAAAAGCGAAATGTGCGAATGGCTTTGTCGACGGATGGGTTTTCACCGTTCGATGCCCGTGCACGTCCGTTCTCTATATGGCCGATAGTGTTAATCCCATACAACTTGCCACCATCATCATGCATGAAGAAGGAGTTTAATTTACTCAATATGTTGATTTCTGGTTCAAAGTCTCCGGGTAAGTGTTTGGACGTGTTTATGCGGCCTCTTATTGATGAGTTGAACTTGTCGGGAACACAGATGTTCATACTTGGGATGGACACAAGAAGGAGTTTTTTACGATGCGTGCAACCGTGTTATGGACAATTAGTGATTTTCCAGGGATGGGTATGTTGGGTGGAATTCAAACTAAAGGATATATGGCATGCCCAATTTGTCTTGAGGATATTGATGCAATGTATAGCGATTTTAGAATCTCATATCTCGGGGATAGAAGATTTCTACCGGATGATCATCCTTATCATACTACAATGAGTTATTTCAACGGGGAGGATGAAATTCGGTCGAGTCCACCGATCAGGGAGTGAAGTCTACGAACTAATCCAACGACATTACTATGCAGAGCAGAGTTTGCATCCACTTATTGCTAAGCAGGGAAAAGATAAGAACAAGTTGTGTAGGACACATGTAAGTATGTTTTGGGAGCTACCTTATTGGTCCAGTCTGAAAGTTCGACATGCGTTAGATGTGATGCATATAGAGAAGAATGTATGTGATAACGTCATGGGAACCGTTTTAGGCATCACTGGGAAGAGTAAAGACGATATGAATGCCCGCAAAACTCTTTGAAAAATGGGCATACGTCGTCACCTTTGGGTAAAAAATTCTCCATCTGGTGGTAAGGCAACATTACCATATGTTAATTACACCGTAAAACCGAATTTGCGTCCTGAGGTTTTTGAGCGCATTGCTACGGTAAAGTTCCCATCAGGATATGCAGGTTGCTTGAAGAATAAAGTGAATGAGTCATATACAAAATTTTATGGACTCAAGACTCATGACTGTCATGTGTTGCTTCAACGTGTCCTTCCTATCGTTATACGCCCGTATGTCGCAAAAGATGTGGCATATGCATTGGTTCAATTGTCTCATTTCTTTCAAATGTTATGTTCTCGGGAAATACGTAAATTAGATCTTGTACAAATGAAGGACAACATAAATCTTATTATATGTATGTTAGAGAGTATATTTCCTCCGGCGTTCTTCACAATATGGTCCACTTGTGTCATCACCTTCCAGATCTAGTTCTTCTTACTGGACCTGTGCATTATACTTGGATGTATCCAATGGAGAGGCAGTTGGGTGCATACAAGAGGACAATATTAAATAAATGATATCCAGAAGGTTGTATAGCTGAACGATACCTCACACATGAGTGCGTCAATTTCATTAATCTGTACTACGGTGATGATATGGATAATGGTATGGAATATGATATGGATCTGGATGTTGAAGAACCTCAATGGAATCTATCTGTTGTATCACTACTTGTGCACCCTGATAAAATAATCAAGACACGGCGGTTGCATGATAAAGATCTTCCCAGGGCACATTGGACTGTAATAGAGCATTGCAGCGAAACAAAACCATATCTTCAACCACACATACAATATATCCAAATGTGGCAAAACATCACGTTTCAACAATACGTGGCATGTTTCAATGAAGGATTGCGAAACACAGTAAGTCTTCAAATTGAACTTTAAGATGTACAATATTTAATTTACATACTTCACTTTCTTAATACATGTCATATACATATAGGTAAAAAAGGCTGAAGAGGATGGTGTTGATTATTGTGAGGATTTGAAATTGTTATCTCGTCTACCCCTGACAACCAACATATTTCAACAATGCACTGTTAATGGTGTTCTGTTCGTCGGTCTAAAGCTTGATGAGAAACTTGTTACACAAAATAGTGGGGTCATGGTTGATGCCGATGGCGAGATTTGTTACGGTGTTTTGTTGGAGGTTGTTGAACTCATATACCCCGAACGCATGTCCGTTGTGTTATTTAAGTGTAGATGGTATGGCCATACTACACTGAAGAAAGACCAAGGGTTGATCTCTGTGGATACTTCTACAAGTATTTACGAAGACAATCCGTTTTACCTCCCAACAACAGCAAGCCAAGTATTTTATGTAGATGATCCCTCGCTCGGTAAAGATTGGAAAGTTATTAATCACATTACTCACAGAGGAATTTACAGTTCGTCGACTTTGGCAAAAACTACACATGAAGAAGCAGACGACATAGAAGAACCTTATCAAGAGAATCGAGCACAAGTTACTGCTATAAGTGGATTGGTCATTGACATTGGTTCAATACCATGCGTAGATCGGTCTGAGCATGTTGCTGCTTGTAGTCAATACTATGAAGACGATGAGGGAGATATGGATGACGAAGAAATAGACAATGAAGAGGATATGGATGACGAAGAAGTAGACAATGAGGAAGATATGGATGATGAAGAAGTAGACGATGAGGAAGATATGGATGATGAAGAAGTAGATGATGAGGAAGACGAAGAACAAGAGTTCGACGGCACAACATATGACGAAGAACAACAATCAATTTTTTTTTGATAAGCTAAAAATATTATTAAGCAAATGTTCTACAAGAAAGTAAAACAAAGCCAGAAAACAATCCACAAAAAGGACCATTTCCCCATACCAAAACAGCTACAAAGAGCAACAAAAACACCCAAGCAAAAAAGCAAACGAAAAACAATCATCTACTTCCTACTCGAGTTCAAACAGAGAAACCGATTAGACACTGGAACCGGAATAGGAGCTCCTACTGTAGTCAGATCAGGGTACACCTCGTCCTCACTAACCTCGACGGTTTCATCCAACAGGACTCCACGTTCGAGGGCCAAAGAAGCAAGGTCGACTGCCTTTTTACAAACTTTCTTGCTAAAACTCCGAGAACCCAAGCTATCTTTTTTAGCAATATCAACAGTGAAGATTCCCGAAATGCCTCCTTTATCAGCAGATGTCTTGGCTCTTGACTGATAAAAAACAACTGGAGGAACACCTCTCTTTGGTTGTCCCTTTTTTGGACGACCACGTCCCCTCTTTGGTTGAGGTAAAGCCTCAGGATTCGGGGATTTAGTCAAAGCATCCTTCCAAGGGCTTCCTTGATCGACAACCGGGATTGGAACATCAATCCGTGGTTCATCACCAAAAACCGGCACCTCAGAAAGAGAAACATGGACAAGCCCTTGGGCCTGTTCTGGAGTCTCTGTGACTTGCATAGTCCGAGCAACACCCTCAGAGGCATGTGACTCGGCCCGATTCACAACCAAAGCATCTGCATCAGCAACCTCGTGGATCTCTCCAGACTTCAATTCAGAGGTCGGACCATCGCCGGAACACGACTGAGAAAATCCACTCGTACCAGAGCCAGAACCTTGAATCTCATCCACCTGCACCACACCACGAGGGTCTGCACGAGGGAACCGAGTTTCGAAGTCTCTGATTTCACGGTGGTGAGTTCCAGGACGAGCCAAAGCAACGAGAAGTATATGCCCCTTTAATTGGTATCCATTTAATCCCAAAATAGCCTGAGAAGCCTCAATACTCGTCGAGAAGGAGATGAACCCGAAAAATCTCCCTCCCTTTTTCAAACGCTTCAGAACAGAACACCTTCGGACGGACCCAAAAGCGCTGAAAACGTTACTTACTCACTCTTCCGTGGAACCATAAGGGAGATTGCAGACAAACACATCGGTGGAGCTCGCTGGTCCGACGTTCTCCGATGTACTCTCTTTCTTGGTGAATGTCTTATTCTTATCCGCAACAGCTCTAGGATGCTCCGTATCGATCTAAGGACAATTCGGAGCGAGCACCGGATCAAGAGCAGCGACAGAACTCTTGATCGCAGCTCCACCCTAGTGACGACCCTGAACAACGCTCGGTTGCACTGATTCCACTTTCTTTTTCCCAACCTAACTAGCACAACCAGAAGTGGCTTTAGACTTGACCTTCTTAGACTTCGCCTTAGTCGGGATGGAAGCACGAACACGTTTGGCAAACTGAGCTCCTTGCCTCTTACCTGACACCACCTTATCAACAGGATAAATAATGCCGCAGTAGGTAACGTAGATCGAAATCAGTACGGAACAAAATGTAGAAAACGAGAGAGGTTTAGTATCACCTGAACTCCTTTCTCTCATGTTCAACCCCACACTGTGAAATTAAAACCACAACTACAAGCCGCACAAACAGGGCCTCACTCTGAATCAATTGCACAGTGCGTGAATGGCTTTGAAATATAGAACCAGCAAAACACTAAAGGGGAGACGCAATCAACGTCCCTTTTTTGTCCTGCTTCCGGAGCCACCGCAGAAACGATCTGAAAAACACCCGACCACACGCAACCAACATAACAACTCACCGGTGGAGAAGATGCTGAACAACCGCTCCCCTCTCTGTAACGGAGCCACCGCAGAAACAGACACCACACGCAACCAACAGAGCAACTCACCGGTGTCGTCGTCAGAATCGCTGGATAAAGGGCGAATGATAGACGTCGGACAGAACCTCGTCGGATCGCTCCTGTACCACGTCGCTCGACGAGTCCACGACCTCAGCTCACTTCCTTGTGTCCTCTGATCACAGGCGATCACCGGAGACGATCAGCAACCCTGTGAGCATGCTGGTGCGCGACGAAGATGCGCCGAAGACGAGAAGGACGAGTGAAGCGCGACGGCACAAGCGAAACCCTACTTGTCGCGCGCGTGAGGCGCGTTCTCCAGAACGTTATCAAAAGTTACCAACAATCAAATTATTAAGGTAATATAATACGTATTAAATTATTGCTTTCTTCATTAAAAAAACGTGTAATTATATATATGTGTAAAGGAGTAATTAATTACTAACGTAGTAAGATTAGATATTATATAAGTAATGTAGTAATTAATTATATCAAATTCTTGAAGTAGTAAGATTAGATTAGAGAGTATATTAGTAATAAATTAATTAATTAAATCAAATTATTAAAGTAGTAAGATTAGATTAGAGAGTATATTATCAAATTATTAAATTAGTAAATGTGGGTTAGGAAGAACAAAAGTCGTGTTTATGAAATAAAATTTAACATAGGTTTAACCGTTTAAGATTAGGAATAGAATACATTTTTTTGGAATATAAAATTAAAATATGTATATAAAAAAATAAATATAGAATTACATCTAGGTAATGTTTGGAACATGAAATTTAAATATATAAATATACACATAGTTTGCTTCAAAAAAAAATGGTGAGTTGGGAGTATTTTTTAGGTTTGAGATTAAAATTTGGTTGTGGATTGGTAAATATTAAGCTCAATTTATTTAAGCTAAAAAATGGTGAGTTGCGTGAATTTTTGGCGACTAAGTCCAAAAAAATTGGCGCGACCCAAATTTTCAGCCCAAACGCAAGTCTGAAATCGAATTAGTAGTAAAGAGGATATTAGGTTTTGTCTTAACCTTCTCTCAGTCTATTTTCGTTCCATCTAACCTTCTCTCTCAGAACTGGACAAACTCTCCGTCTCCTCACCAGCTCCCACCGTGTCCCACCGGCTCCCACATCGTCTCCTCACCGGCTCCCACAACGTTTCCTCACCGGTTCCCACAGATAGTATTTCATCTCTTTTACATTTGTTTCTTATGATAATAAAGTCTGAAATTTAGGGGATGGCAAGGTACCGGTTTTTTGTTGATGAAACCCTATGGGTTAAGTTGTGGGCTAGGGTACTGATGTGTGGTGTTTTTGGCCTCTTGTTCCATGGATAGTTCTTATGAGCTGGATTTGTGTACTGAACTTGGTGAGTTCATAGTTATAGTGTTGTTTGGGATAATTCCCTTTAGGTGTCTTGATTTATGTACTGAACTTGGTGAGTTCATAGTTTAAGTATGAAATTTAGGTTTTTGTTGATGTTTATATTAAATTAAGGGTTTTTTTTTTGTAATCCTCTGATTCTGATGTTTTCATTCAATGATAATGCCTACAATATTCAATTTTTATTTATTTATCATTGATGTTTATTAATAACTGTTGAACCCTCATATGGAGGTATTTTTTTTAACTGAAATTCTTATATGTGTGTTTTACTGGTTGAGAATTGAAGAAACTAAAGTCTTAAATTTATTTTCTTCATCTTTATATAACTATGTGTGTTAAAAAAATGCATAACACATCATTTTTGTTTGGGATTACTTGTATGTTTTCTTAAGTTGATTGAAGTTTAGATGGTGAATTAATAAATTAGGTGTGTTTTGCATATTACATTTGTTTGTAATTAGAATTTCATACATTTGTTTGTATTTCATAAATATGCTCAAGATTATTTGTTTGTATTATTCATACATTTCTATCAACTGAATCATGTTTTATGTGCTTCTCATCATGGTTAGTTTTGGAGGATGAAGTCCTTGAAAAAAATGCAACATCAAATGCTCGGGTTCGGGGTCCTCAAAAAAACCTCGTCCACATACTTCTACACCAGCAGCTATCGTACCCCTTCCACCGTTTCAATTCGTCCCACCTCGGTTAAATATGCCTTTGGGTGACACCTTCCAAGGTGTTGCTTGTGCACAAACTTCATCGCCAGCAGGTGTTTTATCACCAGAATCCCCATCACCACTACATCTCTCACCAGAATCCCCATCACCACACCTCTCACCAGAATCCCCGTCACCACAACACCTCTCACCAGAAACCATATCACCACAACACCTCTCACCAGAGACCCAATCACCACAACCCCTCTCATCTGAAACCCTATCACCATCCAACAGTACTACTGCTCCAAACCAAAAAAAGAAAGCCAAGGGGGATCTTCACTTGCAATCAAACCCAACTTGAAGTCCGTATGCGAGGGGGTAGGACGATTGCACTCCAATGGAACCAAGAACTGGGTGCTGCCACTAGGCAAGACAATGGAAAAAATGCTCGCTTGGTCGGTGAGATAGGGACCGTAGTTCGGAACTATGTCCCACTCACTTCCATATCATTCACCGCTCTCAGTAAAGAATACCAGGAAATAGTATTTGAAAGGCTAAGTGTAAGTTTCTGCAAAAGCTAATTAATATGTTTTTCATAATGGCCATACTAACTGCATATGTGTATTATATTAATTGTTTTACATTTCTTATCTCAGACTATGTACTCTTTTGATCGAACTGATTCAAGAATTAAGAAATGGATCAAGGTCAAGGCTAAGTCTAGATTTAAGCAATGGAGGTCTACTCTACGCACTAGGTTCAAAACGGAGGGCATAGATCACCCACCTCAAGAGTTGACGAGTAGGTTGGATGAATGGAAGACTATATGTGTTTCCTTTACTACTAAGCAGCAAAAGGTAATTTATATCTCTTAAATTGTTTTTTCCCTATCTTGTTCAATGCTAGTTGTAGGTATTACTTTATCTTTTATATTAATTCATTTATTTTTCAATTCATGTTATTGTTAGAAACTGTCCAAGAAAATGAAAAAATTGCGTAAAAAGAACAAGTTCTATCACAAATCTGAGAGGAAGCCATTTCTGGTTCGTACCCAGCAATTACTGGAGAATGAAAGTTTAATACCCATTCTTCAAAATTGGCAAAATGTGTATGCGGGCACAAAGCACAAAAATATGGTATTTTCTCTATTTCAATATGCTTTTGTATTATTAATTACTTTATTGTCTTTGAAACCTTGCTGATTATAACAACAATCTGGTTTGATTACTTTGGTGAATTGCTTTTGTATGAATAATTAGTTCTGAAATATTGGAAGCTTGCTGAGTATATTTTGGTTTAGTAGGGTGTTTTTTTTCCTATAATTAGTTCATTCTAGTGGAAGCTTGTTGAGTATATTTTGGTTCATTTGGGTGCTTTTGTATGAATAATTAGTTATGAATAATTTTTCATTTGCTTTGTATTCATAAAGGTCCATTGTTGCTCTATTTTGATTAGTTTGGTTTAAAACTGCTTTGGATTCATCACTGTCAATTGCTGCTTCTTATTGGAGATAAATCACTTTTAATTGTTTTGGTCATACAATCTTATATTGTGGTATGCTTGTAGGCGGCAGTTGTGGAACATAGTGCTAAGTTGTAGGCAACCTTTGAAGCACATGGTGTGGGAAATGATTCCTTGTGTACTACGATGGAAGAACAAGTTGAAGTACTAGACGGGTGCCTCACACTACAGAGGTTTGGAACTGTTAAAAGAGGTGTGTCATCCATCTCGATCACATCTCCAAAGCATAGAGGAAATGACACTAAGTCAACCTCAAGGGATATAAGCAGTAATAGAGTTGTTCAACTTGAGCAACATATCCTCAACCTCACTTAGATGGTGATGCAGTTGCAGCAGCAGCAAACTTCGAGCACTTTTCAGCAGCATCACATGATGCCAGGCTTCCCTCTCGTGCAACCTCCATGCATTTTCCAGCAACAACAAATGATGTCAGCTTTCCTCCCGTGCAACCTCCAGGCTTTCCTCCCGTGCAACCTTCAGCCTTTCCTCCCGTACAACCTCTGGGCTTTCCTCCAGTCCAAACTCCAGGCACTTTTACAACTCTGTAAATGGTATTGTTCAGAATTTTAATCGTGCCATAGCTGATATTGAGGATGATAGTGGGGATGGTAGTGAGGATGATAGTGAGGACGATGTGGAGGTCGGATGAAGAAATGGAGGAAGAAACTTAATCCTTGAGAACTATGTTTTGATGTCAATTTCATTGTGAACAATATGAAAGCTGTGTATTTTTGTGGATCGAAGGTCTATATTTTGGGTTAGAACTGTGTTGTAATGACGGTTTTTTGGATGACAATGAAATTGATTTAATGTATATATAAGTATTCTCATTTTCAGTATTAAATAATAATTAATTATATGAATTAACACTAAATTAATTACAATTAAGACTAAACTAATCACCAATCAAGACTAAGCTAATCACCAATTAAGACTAACCTAATGACCATTTAAGACTAAACTAAACATTAAACTAATTTACCTCACAAACCACATACGACTACATTTATAACCCTAAGTCCCAAATCAGAAATGCGACCACAGCATAATCCTGGTCCCAAACCAGACATGCGACCAGGTAATAACCTAGTCGCTTTTCACAATTGCGACCAACCTATACAATCTAGTCGCTTTTAACAATTGCGACCAACCTATACAACCTAGTCGCTTTTAACAATTGCGACGAACCTATACAACCACAGTCGCAGCCCATTTTGCGACGAGCCAACCTAAATGCGACTGCGTCACTTAGCCTTGGTCGCATTTGAGAGTTTGCGACGAGCCATAAGCGACGAGGCCGGACCCTTGTCGCTTCATATACATGCGACCCAAATTTTTTTTTAGCGACACCAATTTTGTCGTCTCTTTTATGGCTATCTGTAGTAGTGGTACTTGTTATTCGGGTCGATCCAGAGGACGGCGTAGGGGTGGGTCGGGCCGTAGCGCCAGTTGACATTCTTCAAGTCCCTAGCGAAGGACACGGTCACTTCGACTTTGTACCGATACGCCATTTGTGGTCTGGTTCAGAATATGTTGTTGCTGTCTGATCTTCCACGCTTTTGAAAGGTTATACTTCCGAGTGGACGCGGTAATTCGAGAATCGTCTATACTACCATCGGAATATGCAGTGGAAGTTTCTGGAGAAAGGGTATTATGGTAATTGGAATCGGAAATCCGCGTGCGAGTTGGTAGTGGCTTGCCGTGATAGCTTAGGGAGTAAGAAGTTGGGTTTACGGGTAACGGCCGTGGACTTGACTTTTGTTCCCAGCTAGTGATTGGTTGTGTTGTGGAGCGTAATTTCATTTTAGCTGGATAATTATTCATACATCAACATTTTTACTTTTGAATAAGTTAACATCCTTTAAGTATGCCTACAAAAAAGCAGATGAAATATGTATGCTTATATTTTTTTTTTAAAGAGAAGCTTACGATATTATTTGAAATGCCTCTCAAAATACATAGAAGAGTATATGGTATTTGGAAACCAGACCACGTAAGAACATATATAGAATGAGCCTCTTGTAGTAACATATGAGCAACCTCATTCTCAAGCGATATAAAAATGGACATGCATTCTTCAATAATGCGACCCACCGGTGAGAAAAGAGGGGTACACCCTAGAATCATCCTCACCACAAACTGGATGTCGTTGCGAATAAATTTGTGATCGCCTTGAAGCACGTACCCATAAAAGAGCCTGAGAAATTATCTTTGCTTCCGTAATTTCTAGCATCGATTTGCCTAACCCAATTCAATACGACCTTCCACAACTATTTCCCTCTCATCTCTACAGATCATACTCCACTCTAACTGAGAAGTGTCTGAAAAAACAACCTCATCCACATTCAGGGATAGCCAATTCGGTGGTGGTAGCTGCCATCCCTTTTTGGTAGGGTAATCCGAAGTGGTCTGATGTGTACTGATTCTTCGATGAGCCTCCTTCTAGTTATGAACATGGCTTCAGACCGTGGCATCTACCGCTATTGCCGTTTGAGGTTTCTGCTCCCATACAATATTATTCCCAACTTTCCATATTTTCCACACCGTCATAGCAATTCTATTCTTTGTTGTCGTATCCAGGATGTCTGTAATCACTGTCATCCACTGTATAAAAGTGATAGTAGTGATGGCGGAATGGCTACCTAAGCTCGCTGCCGTACTTCTTGAGCAAAAGGGCATTGTATTTGAAGATGTGGGACTGTTTCCCGATCGGTCTAGCATACTGGGCATTCCTCTTGAATGAGGACACATATTTTCCGGAGGTTTGCCGCCACCTGTAACGTACCTGATAAGGCTATATAGAGGAAGACCTTGATATGTGGTTGAATATCCAGGTCCCATATGGGCATTCCCCGACAACATCGCCATTAACTTGACACTCCGAGAATTAACTCTCAGAATGGCATGACAAGCGTACCAGTCGTCAAGTAGTATTCGAGGTTTGGTCCGAGATATCGTACCCAAGGGAGCAATTAAGCAAGCACTTTAGTTAATTAATTCGTTCGTCAAGCTATTCCTATATGATTGGTTTTGTTTTGAAAATAATAATTCGATACAATTTTGGAACAATGTAGATGATCCGAGAATGCAAGAGCACAATATCTAAAGTAGATTCAAAATCAGAGATTTAAAGCGATCTAGGACACTGACAGGGTTCTGATATGATGAATAAATTATCGGGATTCGGTCTACACTTGCAACTAGTATTATTCTAAAGGAAACGGGAATTCTCTATCACTAGTTCTAACCATCTCTCGATCGCATTAGGACCCTATCGTACTCTGACCACCTAATTACCTCTAATCTAGGTGTAGAAAGGTACCAAGCATTAAGATTTACGAATTCCTCTAACTTTCGGGTTTTACATCTATGGTTATTGCACTCGTGCCAGTTCAACCATATTCTAGTCTAGATTGAAACCCGAGTTATATACTTCCCTTTTCCTTCTATTAACCTCATTTATCAATTGTTTTTTTATAGGCGCTGAAAATTTTATTGAAAGGTCGATCTCCAAGATGGAGAAAGCCTTTAAAAACCAACCATTACAAAACTCTCCATAAGGAGAAACAGGGGCATACCCCTTAACAAAAAGAAAAACAATCAACCACCCAACAAAAGTCTATGTTTCTTGTGACGTAAACAACTAGACGGATCCACTTGCCAGTCACTATAAGAACGGTCTCTCCTGATAGAATTAGAGTTCCATAGAACACTAAACGAGTGACTTCGGATTTTCCCAAAAACCGTGTCTGTCGACTCCATAACCGAATTGAACACCACAGAGTTCCGGAGAATCCATAATTGGCAACATACTACATACGCCACCCGGACCCAGAAATGCCACCAGTCGGTCCGGTCAAAGCCTTTCCAAGCTAAGATGGACGCCACAACTGAATTGGGAGAAACCCAAGCAACCCCCCACCATTTATACACCATACACCAAATGAACCAAGACAGCTCACAATGGAAAAATAAATGCTCCACGACCTCCATACCTCTTTTGCAGAACCGACAATACATGTCGTTCAGGGAAATACTCACCCCTCTAGCTTCCAGAAAAACAGAGGTTGGAACAGCTGCTTGGGCCGCCAGCCACATGAACAAATTATGTTTCGGGGGGATACCCTTGAACCAAAGAATAGAAGCCCAAGAGATCGAAGGTAAAACCGAGTCCCCTAATAAGATCGAGTAACAACACGACACTGAGAAGCCATCCGGTCTAGCCTTCCATATAATACGATCCGACATTCCAACTGAAACTCGAGCACTAGACATGAGAGACAATAGAGCATTTCTCTCGGTCCTCTCCCAATCCCAAAGCCTTCTTCGCAATTCTACAAACCACACGCCCTCCCAACAATTATCCACCACTAGGCTTAACTTGTTTGGAACTGCCGAATAAAAATGTGAGAAACGCACCTTGAGGGGAACATCTCCAACCCACAGGTCATCCCAAAACTTCACCTGAGTACCATTTCCTAAACACCATTTCAGCCCTTGATTCCCGAACAATGAACTGGACCCAGGATCCGAAGCCAAATTGATTATATTATGAAACAAGAATAAATTTCCACGGCGATCCAAAGAAATTAAGTTCCATTCGGAAACCGACTAGCCTATTCTCGGGCATATTACCATTTTCCATAGAGAATTCGATTCCAAAGCAAATCTGCAAAACCATTTTGCCAATAATGAATCATTCATATCGCTCAAACGGCGCAGACCCAAACCACCTTTAGACTTCGGAGTACACACCTTTGACCAGCGTACCTTATAAAGAATCTTTCCCGAGCCATAAGACTTCCACAAAAATTGGCTCTGGCATGCTTCCAACAATTTAATCACAACCTTTGAAGCTTTTAGTAACGACATATAAAAAATGGGCAGCCCTAACAAAGTACTTTGAATCAACACAACACGCCCTGCTACTGATAGAAATTCGCACTCCACACATCCAACGATTTCCTATACTTCTGAATAATAGGATCCCAAGTCGTTATACGTTTTGGGGAAGAGCCAAGGCTGAACCCGAGATAAGGCATAGGCAGCGTACCAATCGAGCAATCCCAACATGATTGTATCTGTTCAGCCGAGATAGAAGAAGCATTCAAAATGATAGCCTTGGTCTTTAAGAAATTAATTCTCAGACCAGAACAATTTTGAAAATTTACCAACAATGCTTTCAACCGTTCAAGAGCAGCAATATCACCTCTAATAAATAACAAGGTGTCGTCGGCGAACTGGAGATGAGATATCGACACCCCATTTCCCACTTCCACACCATTAAACCAACCCACCGATTTACCATGCTCCAAAAACCTGTGGAGACCTTCAACATCGATCAAAAATAGAAATGGGGATAACGGGCATCCTTGTCTGATCCCGTTCATCATTTTAAACTCCCGACTTGGAACCCCATTGACTAACACTGATAAATGAGCCTGAAACAGCCCAAAGATCCACTTCCTCCACTGAGCACCAAAGCGCATTTGTTCCATTACTTCCTCCAAGTACCCCTAGTGCAACATATCGTATGCCTTCTCGAAATCAAGTTTCAACAAAACAGTTCTCAATTGTTGGTTACTAGAATTCATACATCTATCATGTGATCAAGGAGACAAAGCATTAAGCACGAAATTATATAAACGATAGCATAAATACAAGTTTAACAAATGTAAAGCCAAAACCCAATCATTTATGTCATCATATCGTTCCCCTATATCCTAGATCAAAGGTATTTAGTTCATGACAGCAGAACGAGAACACAAAACGAAGTTGAATTCAGCGATAAACATAATAACTAGTAAAAGTGATACAAATACTGGTTTATTAAAGAAAATGATGAAAAACTTCGATTGTGATCTCATACACTTCTCTCAATCTCCAAATCTCCTCCTTAGCTCTCAAACTTGAGTTTTCCTCTCTGAAACTCGTGATCCCCCATTCTAATGCCCTAATTTCCTATTTATACGACAATAACTAAGGGAAAAAGAGGAAATATGACTGGAAAATTACTGTTTTACGCGTCGTACGACCATCCGTACGCCGTATGAGTAGAGTAAGGTACCTACTCCTGTTGTACTCCGTACGAGATGGAGTACGTGGCCTACTCCAACCATACGCCATATGGACTGGCGTATGGTTCCTACTCCAGCCATACGCCATATGAAATGGAGTACGAGTTCAGGTCCACTTTCAGCTGCTCTCTGCCTCGTTTGCACGCCAACACACGTCCAATGCACGACCTATGGGTCATACACTAGTCTATACACCATATGAAGTGTGGTATGACATCCTGACTTGGCGAATTTTCAATATTTTCTCCGTTTTTGGCTCTTTTTCGCTCCGGACTCCTATTCCCTGTGGAGAGAGATCAGCTGCGCCAAAGTAGAGAAATACACATAAAAATACATAATCTCGGGACTGGAAAACTCAAGAATGTGGGCTAAAACATCTAGAATAGATGCATTTTATGTTCACATCAGTCGTCCACACCAAACCTCCCTGACTTGGCACCCAACGACCATTTATACGAGCTAACAATCGGTACCCTTCCTTACAGCTATACCGACCTCTAATATCATGTGTCTAGTACCATCTATCTAGACGTGTATGGTTCAGAATTTGAACGTGGAGGACCTCTGTCACAAACTCCGGGGGGAGATTATTGGCAAGCTTGGTGGCATCCCAATCACCCTATTGGCTTATGAGCTTCGATACCAAAATTTCACCACTTGGCACTATTCCAACCAGGATAGTTGGGATATCTCCCATAATCCATGGTATGTTTTCCACCTTGGTTGATAGACCACCCCCAATCATTTTTCGAAGGCCTTCCTGTAGAAGTGCCTACCTAGCACGAAGTACCGACCATAGCTGGCTTGGGTTAAGACCTGCTCCAGTTGTGAGAAAATCCCCTTTAATGAAATATCTGGCCTTGAAAAGTCTGGGCATCAAGCTACCCGGGTGGGATAAGAATTTCCATCGTATCTTTGCCAATAATGCAATTTTTGTGTTGTACATGTCTAAAAATATCATTCCTCCAACTTCCTTTGGCCGACAAAGCTTGGCCCAGTCCTACTAGATAATAAGTCTCCCTGCCCTTCGGGTACCTACCCACCGATACCGAGCTAAAGCCACGTGGATTTTAGCCACAAAGGATCTCGGAAGAAGAAATACATTCATGGCATATATAAGCATCGACTGAAGGACCGCCTTAATCATCACCTCTTTTCCACCAACTGAAACCATTTCTCCATCCCATGACGTGATCTTTGTCAGTATACGATCACACACAAACTGAAGACTTTGTCCTTTTTCTCGCCAAGCATATTCGGGACGCCAGGTAGGTAGATTCCTGGGAAATCTCTTGGATCCCCATTGTAGTAAAGGCTGTACAGTAGAGAATCCGGTTTGTCGGTGTTGTGTTGGAGCTGAAGAAAACTGAGGATTTCTACTTATTGATAACTTGGCCCGATAACTCCCCAAAAGTTTGTAGGATACCCTGCAAATACTCAGCCTCCTGCCTATTTTCTCGATAAAATATATAGAAGTCGTCATCAAAGAAAATATGAGAAATAACTGGTGTTCCTCTAGCCATAGAGACCACATGAATCTTTCCATCCTGTTCCGCTTTGGATAAAAGTTGGGATAGACTTTCCATACAGAACAAGAAAAGGTACGGAGATAGTAGATCCCATTGCCTTATACCCCGACCTACAGTAAAAGCTTTTATTTGTCACCCCCCTCTTTAACCATGTACTGGATGATCGCATGCAATCCAGGACCAGGACCCTCCACCGTGGTCCGAAACCGAAAGCCCTCATCATAGCCAGAATAAAGGACCACTCCACCCTTTCGTATGCTTTACTCATATCCAGCTTAAGTTCTATAAAGCCATTCGGTCCTTGAGTACGTCTCCGAAGTGAATGAATTATCTCATAAGAGATGAACACATTGTCTTGGATCACCCTTACTAGCACAAATGCCCCTTGGTTCACTAAAATAATCAGATCAAGTAGTGTGTAGACCAATAAGTTCGCTTTCCAGGAGGGGTGTTAGCTGCTTTATCACATTTATTGTTGATTACAGTAAATAAGGTTATGCCTTTTCGATGAGACATAAGTCTAAAACTTTTGATGAATTCAAAGAGTTTAAGAAGTAGAAAACCAGCTCGGGAAAGGTATTAAGGCACTTTGATTAGATCGAGGTGAAAAATACTTGACCATAGAGTTATTAGATCATCTAAAAGAGAATGGGATTGTCACGCCCCAATTTCAGTAAACCGAACTCGGGACGCGAACGTTTTGAAACAATAAAACATTTTGAAACCTTTTACATAAATCACTTTAAAACCACCATTTGTTCATCAAAAATAATCATTTAATCATTTACAACTTAAAGGTACGTCCCAACAATTGGACAAAAAGAAAGGTACACGTCGCTAGACTCAAAGTAAACTCAGAATCCCGCTCCTAGCTCTTCAAGCTTCAGAAGCTCACCTAGTCCAACCCGCGACCGGTACCTGTAGGAAAAGCAGCTAGGGGTGAGCGTTCGCTCACCACCACGGATAACAGACTGACTACGACATACTTAGCAGACTATGCCGGTAACACCAAAACCAAACCCAACACCGGGAATACAATCCCCAACTCAAGTACTCAACTGACACACAACCCGTTACCTTCCTCAACAGACTCAACACTCGGACTCGTAATGTAGACCTGACACAACGATTGACGACCTCCTCCAACGACATGACAGACAACCACGCGACACCCAAGATCACAAAGGATCGCACACCAAACAAGATCACAAAGGATCGCATTCCAAACAAGATCACAAAGGATCACATTCCTGTCAGCTGCTCAGTGCCGGTTGCTAACCGGCCGGGCTCGAGCCAGCCCCACGCGCTTTGTCGATCCCTGTCAGGCTCCAGGCGGTCGACCTGTTGGCGATAAACCGAGCTACTTTTCCGATAGCTAGTCGGAAGGGGAGCTGCCCTCTCATCGCCTAAAAACGCTCACAACCTGCCGAGACTCGAACACGGATCAGGCTAGCCAAAGAACGCTCGCAACTTACCGAGACTCGAACTCGTAAGCCAGCCAAATTTCCACACCACTTCCCGACACAAAGTCGGGTCACGAACCTCGGGCAAACACAATCACAATCACAAGCAAAGTTCAACAAACAGCAACAACACAGGTTCAACACTCCACAGGCACTCATGGCCTCCCAAGACACCAACAGTAAAGCACGAACTCAACAACCCCATGGGCACTAACGGCCTCCCAAGACACACCAACAGTAACTCACGGGCTCAACAACCCCACATGCACTCACGGCCTCCCAAGACACACCAACAGTAACTCACGGGCTCAACAACCCCCATGGGCACTCACGGCCACCCAAGACACACCAACAGTAACTCACAGGCTCAACAACCCCACGGGCACTCACGACCTCCCAAGACACACCAACAGTAACTCACGGGCTCAACAACCCCACGGGCACTCACGGCCTCCCAAGACACACCAACAGTAACTCACGGGCTCAGCAACCCCACGGGCACTCACGGCCTCCCAAGACACACCAACAGTAACTCACGGGCTCAGCAACCCCACGGGCACTCACGACCACCCAAGACACACCAACAGTAACTCACGGGCTCAGCAACCCCACGGGCACTCACGACCACCCAAGACACACCAATAGTAACTCACGGGCTCTCATGGCAACCCAAGACACAACAGTAACTCACGGGCTCTCATGGCAACCCAAGACACAACAGTAACACGGGCTCTCATGGCCACCCAAGACACAACAGTTACACGGGCTCTCATGGCCACCCAAGACACAACAGTAACACGGGCTCTCATGGCCACCCAAGACACAACAGTAACACGGGCTCTCATGGCCACCCGACACGATTTACACAAACAACCTCCGGGCATAACCAATGCCTCCAACAGCCCTAATATCAACAATTTCACAATCAACCTCCGGGCATGGTCATATGCCTCCAGTACTTCTAATATTGATAAGTTCACAATCAACCTCCGGGCATGGTCATATGCCTCCAGTAATCCTAACATCGTTAAGTTCTCTGCTCCTACGACACTACTAAGTGTCACATGAAATTCTAATGTTCGATACGTTCCTGAATCATACGACACTACCCGGTATCACCTACCTTTCTAGTATTCGATAAACCTACTTAACCCACGACACCCCAGTGTCACATGCATTTCTACTGTTAACTTTCCCTAGTCAGGGCCGAGATCCGGCTACTTTTCCCTACCTCGTATGCTTTCTCCAAAGCGCACAAAATAAGCTCCGGCGTGATCTCGGTCACTCGCCTAGCTTTCCCTTCCCTCCGTCTGCAGCACGATCTAAAAGAACACAATTTTAAACGCTTTTAAGCTTGCAGGCATAAACTGAATTTTAATAAACCTGACGCCCAAAAGTAACCCCGACAATGTCGATCACTCCCAAACTCCCCAATTACTCGACATTGTCGATATTGGACCCGGAAAGGCTCGATTCGCCCGACATGACGAATCTGCCCGGGTTTTGAAAACGCCCTTCTGGGGCTCCGAAAATTCCCGTTTTCGTTTCTACGGTCTTCGAATAATTCAAGATTTCCTAGGCACTCGACGGAATCGAATTTCGACTTCCGAGTAATTTAATTAGCGTTTCAAGTTTCTAAACCCGTCAATTACAACTTTTACAATTTAATTCCATAATTCGTTCCGGGTGTGAATTATCGACTCGGGGATCATCCAAGACCACCCGAACACGAAAAACCCAATGCCCGACCAAGTGGGCCCCACACGGCCACAACGAAAAATGTTCCTTTTCGCCCCAAAACGTTCCTAACGAACCCCACACCTTAACTCAACCATAATCAAACCATTTAAACTCAAACCCTAAAATTAAAACGTACCAAAACGAAAATCGGTTAGGTGCTCACCGTAAAGAATGTCGATGTGAGCTCGATTCTTTTATCGTTGAGACGATCCACCAGACGGATGATAGAGAAATGGCAAAACCTTAACAAACTCCTTCACTTTTCTCTCCTTCTTCCCTTTGCTATCTCTCTCTAAAAACCTCTCCAATTATACAAAGTGGCCGAACACACCTCCATCTCTCATCTTTGTATTTTTTCAAAAACTAACACATAGCAAAAAGACCAAAATACCCCCCTTTTCATTTTGTCTTTTCTTTAAAGTCTAGGGTAAAGTTGTCCTCCCTTTTTCCTTCCACCACATTCATGACATGTGTCGTGTGGGTCCCATGCCTTTCAAGAAAATATCTTCAGTCAGATTCGCGAAATTCGGACGTTTCGGGCCCCGAACGGGCACTTTTTCCAAGAAATTACGAAACTTCACGGCTACAAGGAAACGGCTCAACTAAGACCGCTGCGACGACGGCTAAGCTTTTTGGATCCAAAACGGTCCTCGAATGGACCAAAACGTCGCTCGGTTGACTTTTCCAGCGAAAAGTCAACATTTCCCAAATTGGTCAGAAAGTTGCCCTGAGTCCATCGGAACTCACTTTGGTCGATAACGGGGTCAACTTAAGTCCGGTATGACCCTCGGGGTCAATCTTAGGTTTAATTAAGTGTCTGCTTAAATTTTTTAAATTTTCCTGTTTTTCGCAGATTTGACTAGCGTTGACCGGGAGCGGTTCTTACAGGGATCCTTTTGGAATGGACTCCTCCTGGGACACTGTAGTTGAAAGGTGTAGCCGAACGGAGAAATCAGACATTGTTAGAGAATGGTCCATTCCATGATCAGTTGGACTGATCTCCTGATTTGTTTATAGGGTTATGCTCTGGAGACGATCCCGTTCATGGTGAATAGGGCTTCGACGAAGGGTGTGGAAGGGACACCATTTTGGAAATGGTACGGGAAGAAGCCCGTTTTGTTCTTTCTAAGGGTCTGGGGTTGTGAGACTTATGTGAAACGTGTGGTTTCGACTAAGCTCAAACTAAGATCTGAGAAATGCACCTTCATGGGGTTTCCCAAAGTAACAAGGGGATACTACTTCCACAAACCTAGTGAGAACATGGTGTTCGTCGCTAGGGGTGAGGTCTTTATGGAAAGGTAATTTGTTTCCAAAGACGTTAGTGGGAGGACTGTACATCTAGAAGAAATTCAAGATGGTACAGATCCATTTGAACCACTTGACAACCTAGTAGAGGAGCCAGAAGTGGTCATAGAGCAGGAACCAGTTCCTGTAACAATTCCTGAAGGTCCAAGGCGATATGGAAGGATCAATCACCCACCTCTGAGATATGGTTATTTTGTGTCCAGAAGGGACAGTGAGCTAATGGTGGATCATAGGGATCTAACCACCTTTCAGGATGTTGTGGATGGGCCCGACTTCGAGTTATGGCTAGGAGCCATGAGAGAGGAAATGCAGTCTATGTCGGACAACCAAGCCTGGGAACTGGTTGATCCCATCGATGGTGTGAGGACCATCGGATGCAAATGGATCTTTAAGGTGAAGATGGACATGGACGGCGACCCTCGGACCTACAAGGCCCAACTGGTTGCAAAAAGTTATAGGAAGATCCAAGGGATTGACCATGAGGAAACCTTCTCACCAGTGGCCATGGTCAAATCTATCCAGATTCTTCTTGACATAGTCTCGTATCTTGATTACGAGATATGGCAAGTGGATGTCAATATCGCTTTTAAACGAGAATTTGACTGAGGACGTTTGTATGTCTCAACCCGAAGGTTTTGACGATCCGAAGAATAAAGGGATAGATTTATAAGTTGTTGAAATCCATTTGTTAGTTGAAACAAGCTTCTAGGAGTTGGAACCTTCGTTTTGATGAAGCGGTAATTAGATTTGGCTTCATCAAGAAAGAGGATGACCCTTGCGTTTGTAAGAAGGCTTGTGGGAGAAAGACTTCCTTTCTTGTGCTCATTGGAGATGACATCCCAACCTTGCTCGAGACTAAAAGCTTGGTTGAGGAAGTGTTTCGCAATATAGGACTTAGGTGATGCTCCTTATATCTTAGGGATTAAGATATATAAAGATCGCACCAAGAGGGTCTTGGGATTAAGTTAGAGCACCTATGTGAACAAGGCATTGAGTGGGTTCGCAATGCTCGATTCAAAGATAGGATTCTTACCCGCTCGTCATGGCGTTAATTTCAGCAAGACTCGGTATCCTAAAACACCTAAAAAGCTGAAAAGGATGATGCAAATCCCATGCCCCTAGGGGGCAGGATCGATCATATATGCCATGACATATACGAGACCGGGCGTCTCGTATGCCTTGTGTTGTACCAGTAGACATCAGTCTAACCTTTGGGGAAAGATGATGTTAAACTAGTCGTCGAAGAATAAGTAGACGCTAGTTTTCAAGACGGATCCAGATGACTTTAGAAGTTAGTCAGGACATATGTTTACGCTGAATGGCGGAGCTTTTCACTAAGAGAGCATAAAGCAAGCTATCGTCGCCAAATCTATGATAGACGGATCCAGATGGATTCTCAATGCTCAATTCAAAGAAATGATTCTTACCCGCTCATCATGGCGTTAATTTCAGCAAGACTCAGTATCCTAAAACACCTGATAAGATGAAAAGGATGATGCGAATCCTATGCCCTTGGGGGGGAGGGGGGCAGGATCGATCATATATGCCATGACATATACGAGACCAGACGTCTCGTATACCTTCTGTTGTACCAATAGACATCAGTCTAACCCTTGGAGAAAGATGATGTTAAATTAGTCGTCGAAGAATAAGTCGACGCTAGTTTTCAAGACGGACCCAGATGAATTTAGAAGTTAGTCAGGACATATGTTTACGCTTAATGGCAGAGCTTTTCGCTGAGAGAGCATAAAGCAAGCTATCGTCGCCGAATCTACGATAGAGGCCGAGTATTGTTAGTCTTAGTGCCCGTAGTTCAATCCTAAATGTCCAAATGTATATATCATTGTTAGAAATAAAATTAAAGCGGCTTTATATTACTTATGTGTTGGAGTAATATATCAATGTGTGCTATGATCTATGCCCACAATGCGAATAGAACCGTAGATCGAGATAGATCTCACTCGATGGGTCCCTAGTCAACAAAGTTTCACTAGAAGCGACTAGTATAAAAGATGGCTCTTTATGACTTACGTTCTGTTAGTCATTGGAATGGGATTCCAGAGTTTGATCATAGATATCATGTGGGACATGATATTGGACGACCCGCCCTGAATATGTTCCATAGATTAAGTCATGAACATATTCAGTGTCATAGCTTGTCATGTATCCTTAGACCAAGGAGTCTTTGTGATCGCTATGTAGTCAACAACTGAGTTTGACCTAAGCCTAACATTGTCCGTAACAAGGCTTTCATAACGACCAGGATTGGCTTGGGGACGGACCGCATGAGTGACACGAAAGACGACTAAGGGATTTATCCCTCATACTACGGTATGGGAAAGATATCAGTTCTCGGCCGCTTGATCGAGAGTGTCTGAAAGAATAGCATGGCCGTGCACATGATATTAGGTATCATATATTCAGTCATCTCACATATCAAGGAACAGTGATTGAGAATAATAAGGATGATGACTATATGCCTTATCTAAATCAGGATATCGGAGATAAAAGGATAGTGACATAGACGACGGAAAGGTTAGAATCGACAGGGTCGTTTCGTTATGTAGTGTCAGACAATACTAAAGTCTCGTTAGTTTCCACTTATATAGGATCAAGTAAAATGAGATTTTACGTTGACCTATTGACATGCATAAACCTAAGGGTCACACCGGAGGTTGAAACTCATTGACACATTTATAGTGAATGTCCAAAAGGGAGTTGTCTCGGGACATGGATTTTGGGTCATGTGCCCGTAAGTGAATAAGACATTACGGATCGAGACAAGGCTTGGAGTCTTGGGATTGATCACATCGGATAATGTTGGACATTTCCGATATGGAAGGCTTGGAGGCGATGAGCGCATCACGGGACCTCGTTGGCAATGGCCACGGGCCATGTTCCAAGAGGCCCATGAAAGGCCCATGCAACCAAGGCCCATGGAACTAATTAATCAACTCTTTATTAATTAGTACTAAGTAAGCATGACAAGGATTAAGGTGTTGGTGATTCACCACCTAACCCCATCTCATCTAGCCATACTTTGTCCTATTTACACCTTACTTATCACCATGCTTGTCTCATGCCTTTAGTTGGACAAGTATAGGGTTTGTTATGTTTAAGTCATCTTATTTTACATAACAAACACAAGACAAGAATAGAAAACATAACTTCTCTCCCTCTCTCCCTACAATTTAGGGTTTGGCAAGCTCCCACCTCCAATTTTGTGTTTTTGAGTCCTCAAAGAGAAGAACTACGTGGCTTTGATTCCCATGTGGATATGTAGGCGTCTTGGAGACTCAAGCCAATCATTCGTTAATTGGTGTTCTTGTTTTGGTAGGAAATAGTGCTGAATTTTTCTCTTGTGAATCCATTCTTTGTTAGTTGTTTCATGGTTTTAATCGTCTCTTGGTTTTCATTGATTTTCTGCTGCGAGTTGGTTCATCTCCAACCCTACCTCGAGACACAACAAGTACATGGTCGATGTAGAGGTAGCAAAGGAGGCTATGTGGATTTGGAAATTTATGGCAGGGTTGGGTGTAATTTAAAACCCATCCAACTCGGTGAATCTATTTTGCGATATCACAAGGGCCATTGCACAAGCTAACAACCCATATCTCATAACAAATCCAAACATGTACGGCGGCATATCCACGTCATCAGAGAAATACTGAACCGAGGTGAAGTGAAGATCACTTATATTGCAACTGATGATAACATAGCCAATCCATTGACTAAAGGCACTCTCGCTGTCAGATCATGTTAGACATGTAAAGTCAATGGAAATATATTGGAATTTAGATTGGAACTAGGGCAAGTGGGAGATTATTAGTCTTAGTTCCCGTAGTTCAATCATAAATGTCTATATATATATATATAAAAATTAAAGAGACTTTATAATACTTATGTGTTGGAGTAATATATCGATGTGTGTTTTGATCTATGCCCACTATGTGAATAGAACCATAGATCAAGATGGATCACACTCGATGGGTCCCTAGTCAACAAAGTTTCACTAGAAGCGACTAGTATGAAAGATGACTCTTTATGGCTTACGTTCTTTTAGTCATTGGAATGTGATTCCGGAGTCTGATCATAGATATCATGTGGGACATGATATTGGACGACCCGACATGAATATGTTCCATAGATCAAGTCATGAACATAGTCATTGTCGTAGCTTGTCATGTATCCTTATACCAAGTAGTCTTTGTGATTAGTATCCAGTAAACAACTGAGTTTGACCTGAGCCCAACGTTGCCTGTGATAGGGTTTCCATAACGGCCAGGATTGGCTTGGGCACGGACTAAATGAGTGAAATGAAAGACGGCTAAGGGATTTATCCCTCATACTGCGGTATGGGAAAGATATCGGTTCTCGGCCGCTTGATCGAGAGTGACTGAAAGAACAACATAGTCATGCACATGATACTGTGTATCATATATTCAGTCATCTCGCACATCAAGGAACAGTGATTGAGAACAATAAGGATGACGGCTCTAGCCTTATCTCAATCAGGATATCGGTGATAAAAGGATAATGACAGGGACGACAGAAAGGTTAGAATCGATAGGGTCGATTCGTTATGCAATTTTAGGCAATACTAAAGTCTCGTTACTTGCCACTTATATAGGATCAAGTAAAATAAGATTTTACGTTGATCTATTGACATGCATAAACCTAAAGGTCACACCGGAGGATGAAACTCATTGACACATTTATGGAGAATGGCCAAAAGGGAGTTGTCTCGGGGCATGACGAAAACTGGGTTTTGGGTCATGTGCCCGTAAGTGAATAGGACATTACGGATCGAGACAAGGCTTGGAGTCTTGGGATTGATCACGTCGGATAATGTTGGACATTTCCGGTATGGAAGGCTTGGAGGCGATGAGCGCATCACGGGACCTCTTTGGGAATGACCACTGGCCATGTTCCAAGAGGCCCATGAGAGTCCCATGCAACCAAGGCACATGGGACTAATTAATCAAGTCTTGATTAATTAGTACTAAATAAGCAAAACAAGGATTAAGGTGTTGGTGATTCACCACCTAACCCCATATTGTCTAGCCTTACTTAGCATCATACTTGTCCTCTTTACACCATACTTGTCCCATGCTTTTAGTTCGACAAGTTGATGAGGTTTGTTATGTTTAAGTCATATTTTTTCAACATAACAAACACAAGACAAGAATAGAAACACATTTTCTCTCCCTCCCCTCCCCAATTTCGGCAATGGATGTGTTCTTCCTCCATTTTGTGTCATTGAGTCGTCTAAGCTTAGAACTACGTGGCTTTGATTCCTTGGAGGATACGTAGGTGTCTTGGAGACTCAAGCCAAATCATTCGTTACCCGGTGTTCTTGTTTTGGTAAGAAATAGTGCTGAAATTTTCTCTTGTGAATCCATTCTTTGTTAGTTGTTTCATGAATTTAATTGTCTCTTGGTTTTCATTGATTTTCCGCTGCGAGTTGGTTCATCTCCAACCCTACCTCGAGACCCAACAAACACAAGGAGCCGTTTTCCGGCTCCTCCGATGTATCCCTCTTCTGGCCCATTGGGCCCTGCAGCTTCCCAAATACGACAAACCTAGGGGGGCTATCTTTGAACACCGGGGGCGCCTCTTCTGACCAGGACCTCGAGGGTAAGGCGCCATCCCGAACCAACCCTGATACCTGAGGAACGGGTTAGGTACCATGTCTGGGGTCACAAGGTGCTCCTTCCCTCGAGATGACCCACCCTTAGGTAGCGTTTCCAAGATCAATGGTGCAAATACCGGTAGTGGTGGAGCTGTTTCTCTTCCCCAATCCGTGGCCTATGGTCTATCCACCTTGGCAATCTTGAATTCCAGGATCGAGTCATCAAAGCGGGTCACCCCCGGCATCTCCTAATCACAGACTCGAACCATGTGATCGATCATCCCTCAATTAAAACAAAAGGTGGGTAATCGTTCATATGTCAGACTAACCCTTGCTGGGTTAGGGTATTCCCGAAAGCGCATGATCATGGTACGTCGAAGGGGTCAGTGAACATCCATCCAGAACCAGACTCTCACCGTCCCACCCCAACTGAGGCCACATTGATCACATGGGGTTTCCACATTCTCGACTAGTGTAACACCTATAATCTCCCTAGTCGCCCTTGTCTTGACGAGGGGCGGTATCCCCCTAGCATGCACCCAAAGCTGGAGCAGGTCTAGACCCGGGAGGTCTTGAGCCAAAGGGTCGGTGATCTCCCATAGTAGCAATGCAACCTAAACCCGAGTCTCCAAGGACACGAAATAGAATCTGAACATGTCGGGCTCAAGATCCTTGACCACCATGCGCACACCAGTACAACCCCATGCACGTGTGATGACCGAGAGCAACACCTCTTTCTGGGGAGGATTAGAAGATGTCATACGGCCCACCATACTAAAACGGAGTCGCTCAAACACTTAAGGATCCGGTGGGTAGTACGACACCAAGACCTTCATCGGATCTTCCTCAGTAAGGCAACAAGCAGAAAAGGTGGTTTGGAGGTCTCCCATCAGTGACGGCGGAACAGGAGGAGCCGGAACCCTAGTGAAGGTGGTCATCGCCTTGGTCACTAGAGGCGGGGTCAGAACCCTAGTAGGAGGGGTTGTCAATGCCAGATGACTGGGAGGCTCCGTAACCCTAGTAGCAGTTGTCACCGTGGTTATCAGTAGAAGCGGTGGGATCATCTCCGGTGAACTCACAAGAGCATGGGGATCCCCCATTAAACCCGGCAATGCGGCTTGACCGAGCAACTTGAGAGGCCGGACCCGTTTCACCTTGGTCGTGATCGAAGTCGGTGTGGTATCACCCAACGAGTAAACCAGCAACGATTGGTCCTTCAACAACAAAGGTTGCATAGGTTCGGTTAGGGATTGTGGTGTCGTAGTCGAAAGCAGGGTTTTGAGTCGGGGGTTTTCCTTTTCCTTATCGGTTGAACAAAACCAACGAGTAGCTTTGGAGGCATGCAAAGGGAAACAAAATGAGGGAATCATCTGACGATGGAGACCTGTCGATGGCTGAGGACGGCTGCACAGCAGACGATGACAACAACAAATGACAGAAGGTTAAATGAAACTAGAGCAACAACAAGAGAGAACTCGTTTCTCTGAAAAGTAGGGCTTGAATTACTTACGTCACATATTTTTAGTGCTTAATTGCCAAGTTTTTTTTAAAAAAAACCCGAGGTCTATGTTTGATGAAGGCCTCAAGAAATGACTTAATCCACCAAATGAGTGGGCCTGGTGTCACGCCCCAAATCCGGTTTTGGCCAGACTCGAGACGTGACCTGAAACAAACGAGGTAAAAGTAGTACAATTGAAATAAATTCTTTTAAAGATGAGAACGAGTTCAAAGTATTCCGCAATAAGTCAATCTAAACTTCAAATATAGTGTCAAAACTTGATAAGTGACAAAAGGTAAATAAATATTAACAATGTGGACCAACACATCTCTAATACAACTCTCAAGACATCCGGAAGCCCCCGAGCCTTGAATTTCCCGGATCCCAAGCACACCTGTACACACAATAAATAAACAAATAGGGATGAGCTTACGCTCAGTAGGGAAAATCGTAAATAACTTTAGTCTCCGAATTTAATATTAAAGCTGCTTTAAATCAATGTCACAAAAGTATTTAAAACCCTTAGACCAAAAGGTATAATGAACGAATAAGAAGCAACAATAACAATAACGCATTCTCGAGGATAACGATAAGCTCTCAGAGAATAAACAGAGAACGTTAAACTAACATAGAAAATCGACACAACAAGAACGAGTAAATTCTATAAATCAATGAAAGACTATAGAATCAGTAAAAAATGCAATAGTATCGCTTTTTCGACGATACCAGTAGCTTAAAAGATTCCATGAAAACACTAAAACGTAACGTAACGATTAAAATGGGAGTAATTGATATCACGCCAACCACTTGCTTTCTCAAGCCTCTGATCCATGGATAGATTCTAGGATCACCTCGGTTCCCATATACCGATCTACCAGAGTATCCATATCATATCAGATTTTCCCTCGGTCCAGAGGAGACGCATAACGTCACAAAGACGTATAACGTCGCAAATACCAGAAACATCCTTAGGAGGACGCATATCATCGGTACTCTCGGAAACGTATCCAAAGGACCATATGTCCTAGGGAACCAAGGTAGTGCTCCCATAGGACGCATACACTTGGGTGAAACCATAGTAACCATCTCTCACGAAGTAATCCATCCAACTGCCCGTAGGGTCCAATAAGCAATGCCCTCCGGCTCCAATCATTCCCGTAAACCATTCCCACACCGGACTCCTCAACAGTGTGGGTACCATTAATCATTTCTCTTCCTACACCGGACTCCTCAACGGTGTAGGTACCATCGCGTATCCACAATAATCATTATCTCACCCTACACCGGACTCCTCAACGGTGTAGGTCCAATAACCAAATCCCCGCAGGGTAAATCATTATCTGCACCGGAATCCTCCACGGTGTATATCCAATAACCAATGCCCCGTAGGGTAAACCGCTCCCCACACCGGAATCCTCAACGGTGTGGGTACCATACCAAATCACCATTAATCCTTCTCGTAAACTATCCCCGCACCGGAATCCTCAACGGTGTGGGTACCCTAACCAGTATCCCGCAGAATCTATCAGACTAAGCCCCGCAGGGTCCACAATCAATCATAGAAATACACACGTTCATCAATACACACCACACGGGATTCATACCCATAATTACACTTACCATCACTTACCACTTGCTCTCCACCAGTCAATCGATCACCTGATCGTGCGTCCTTGGCACAACCAGTCATACTCGATCAACCATTCAATCAACAATTATATCAACACAATCGTTCAACCAATCAAGCAAACATTCAACTAAACAACAGTAAAGTAAACTAGTTCCATTAGACTCTTGATTATCCTAATATCTACCAACCAAGCATGTGAACCTAGCACACAACTAATCCGAGAGCTCTTCGCAGCCTCTCTACCAGTAAATCAATTCCCAAGTATTGAAAGCGAGTTAACACTAGTCATCTTCATCCTAAGCATGCATTCTAGACACTTCCGGTTATTAGTAATTGAAAGACGATTATTCTAGTTATTCGCATCCTATATGCCATTCTAGGACCTTTCCGATTTTATTAACCTAACATGCATACTAAGCGTTAATTAGGAATTTAAGACTTTCCCTACCTCGCGGTCTTCCTCTCAATACTCTGCTGAAAAGTCGATTTGCCCCTACTCCGCTCTTCACACGGGTTTCCAGATTGGTCTCCGTCTTCTCGGGCGAAGTCCAAGCTCTCGGGCGAAGATAATCTGAGTTTAATAGATAAAGGTCCAATAAGTCCCGGTAGTCCAAGGATCCTCAGAATTGCACAATTTGCCCTTTTAAATTCCAATTTTAAGTCCAATAATCAGATTAAATAGTGATTTAAATCTGATTTTAAAAACATTTTTATTTGAAACTGGGTTGACCCGGATCCGACCCGAAACCCAAACCAGACCCGGTCCGGACCCAGTTCCAGACCCGGACTTAGCCTGACCCGGATCCAGCCGAACCAGGCCTGTCCTGAGGCCCATTCCAACGGTTCGGTCCAAGCCCGTATTTGTCAGTCTTGGGCCATGGCCCATCCTCACCTTGATTCTGGCCTAAGCCCACCAGCTTCCTGGCTCGTAAGCCCAACTAGCTCTGTCTGCTTGAGCTTGCCGGCGAGGGCTCATCTACGGCCGCCGGCGGCGGCCACAGGACACTCGAGATGGGTGTAGATCTGGTCGGAATTCACGCCCGAACACCGGAGAGACGGTGACAGTGGTGGCGGTATCAGGAGCGCTGTCCAAAAGCCTCGTCTTTCAGATCTGGCGAGGGGGGATTCCTCGCCGTTGTTGTTCCGGCCGAGTTCTTCCGAGCCCGCACCGCCGTGAGGTTCAGATGGCGTCTTGTGGGTTGAACGGGTCGGGGAGATAAACAGAACGGAGAAGCTCGTCGCCCGTTCTCGTTTTCTGTCGACGGCGCTCTCGATTCACGAGCGGTGGTGGAGAACACGGTGGTGACGATGTCGGTTGGGGGAGGGAGAGACGGATCTGGGGAAGGGAAACGAGGACGAGGGTGTGATGGAGGAGGAAGGCCGGCTACTGGTTCGATTCCGGCGAAGTTCGCGAGAGGTGGGAATCTGAGATGAGAGAGAGAGGATCGAAGAAGAGAGGGATGCGACGCTTCTCGGTTCGCGTGCAATGTCGCGTGAAGAAGAAACGAGTAGGGTTGATCTGGCTTCGCACCAGTGGGCCTGGCTCGCGTGGTTGGGCTGGGCCCGGCTCTCTGACCGGTCCATCCCAAACCCTTTTTATTTTTTATTTTTCCCTCTCAACTTCCACTCGTTGCAAAACTCTGCCCTACCGTTTCAATTTTCGAATAAAACCCTTTTTGAAAGAGCGGGGTTTTACACCTGGCTTGTGCCACTTCAGAACGAGACAAAAACCCAGATGCCGTTTTTACAAAATCAACTCTTTCTAAAGCCAGAAAGAAGATTCAAAGTTTCAAACCCCAAACGTAGCACTGAAGCAGATATACCGTATACGACTTGAGAGTGAGTACACGAATGAGAAATTGAATATTGTAACCTATTTTTGAACTGAGATTAAATTATTTATAAATCTGTTGTTCAGATCATACACATGAATAAATATTCACTTGAGCTACATATATATATATTCATAGAGGAAAAATCAAATAGAAACCACCTCTTAACGTAAAAACCGTGTGAACCAATCCAAGCCATCCATTTTAAGAATGGATGGATGAGATGCAATTGAGTGGTTGACTGAAAAAAACAGCACTTTTTTAATAAGTTGTAGGGGCTTTTTTGTAAAACTATCCTATTATTTTTTTTACCAATTCACAAATTTAATTTTTCCCACTTCGTTTGAAATTCGATTGGCTTCAAACTTGCGCCAATATTTTTGTTTTTTCAAGGGCTTTCTATCAAGATCAGTCATGAATATATTTTGAAGCACGAAAAAAAATTATTTTCGGGGTTGATTTTTTTTAAAAAAGTTAAGTCTGGGTAATTTTTATCAACACTATACATTAGGTTTATCAACACTATACACTGGATTTATCAACATTGAACACTTGTTTTATCACCTCATTTTCCAAAATCGAACATGATTTTTATCACATCGTCGCATGTTTTTTTTATGAACACTAAGCACTAGTTTTATCAACACTAAACACTATGTTTATCATTAAATTACATATGTTTTTATCATCTCATCACATGTTTTTTTATCAACACTATACTCTAGGTTATCACCCTTATTTCGGGGCTGATTTAAAAAAAAGTTAAGTCTGGGTAATTTTTATCTACACTATACATTGGGTTTATCAACACTATACACTGGGTTTATCAACACTGAACACTAGTTTTATCACCTCATTTATCAAAATCGAACATGTTTTTATCACATCATCACATGTTTTTTATGAACACTAAGCACTAGTTTTATCAACACTAAACACTATGTTTATCATTAAATTACATGCGTTTTTATCATCTCATCACATGTTTTTTTTTATCAACACTAAACTCTAGGTCATCACCCTTATTTCGGGGCTGATTTTTTTTAAAAAGTTAAGTCTGGGTAATTTTATCAACACTATACACTGGGTTTATCAACACTATACACTGGGTTTATCAACACTGAACACTAGTTTTATCACCTCATTTTCAAAAATTGAACATGATTTTTATCACATCATCACATGTTTTTTATGAACACTAAGCACTAGTTTTATCAACACTAAACACTATGTTTGTCATTAAATTACATGTGTTTTTATCATCCCATCACATGTTTTTTTTATCAACACTAAACTCTAAGTTATCACTATTATTTTGGGGCTGATTTTTAAAAAAAGTTAAGTCTGAGTAATTTTTATCAACACTATACAATAGGTTTATCAACACTATACACTGGGTTTATCAACACTGAACACTAGTTTTATCACCTCATTTTCCAAAATCGAACATGATTTTTATCACATCATCACATGTTTTTTATGAACACTAAGCACTAGTTTTATCAACACTAAACACTATTTAGCACTAGTTTGATACCCCGATATAAAAAATTTATTAGTGAAGATTTATCAACACTAAACATTGTTTTTATCACCCCAATATAAATTTTTATTTTCATGTTTCAAAATATATTCATGACTGATCTTGATTTAAAGCCCTTGGAAAAAGAAAAATATTGGCGCAAGTTTGAAGCTAATCGGAGTTGAAACGAAGCGGGAATGATTAAATTAATGAATTGTTGAACAAAAAAATGGACACTTGTCCACATGGCACCATGCTATTACAATTATGCCATTGCTTATGTGAGAAAGTAAGAAAGTGACATGAATTTTTGTTGAATTGAGGTGATGATGTGACATTATGGTGAATGTTGGATCTAAAATGTGTGTGGTTAGGATTTGTTCACACAGTTTTTAGGATAAAAGAGATTTCTATTAGATTTCTCCTCCACGTTCATAAATAATAAAAGATTAAACTATGGAGAGCACGTTACAGTTTATAGTGTACACAATACGTACATATATAGTTTGAATTAATGTCTCTGGCATATATATATATATATATATATATATATATATATGTTGATAGAAGACGATTAAGAAATCAAGATAAGGAAATGAGTGTGCAGGTACTAGTATATATTTGGGTTCGATTCTTCTTGTCATATGCATTGTGGACAAGCACAAGGCAATGGACCTGGTGGTGAAACTCCGGCTCTATCACCTTCCAAACTACTCGGAATTGGGACTTGACGGTCACCCGCACCGTCAACGGCAACCCGTACCCGGACTCCAGCATGTCCTGCATGCTCCTCCCGGCCCCATACATTGGCTTCTTCGCCGTCGCCACCGACACTCTCAATACACTTGACTCATCACTCTCACCGTATACTTTCCGACCCTGCAACAACATCATCATTTTCAGCTCGATCTTCCACCCTATTTTGTACTAATACTGTCATAGAATAAAAAACTTACATGAGAAATCGCCAAGGGAAGATGACCGAAGGACATGTCAATAACTGGCGGAGCAATGTGAAGCCCGAATAGCTTCGATTTGTTCTCAATTAATAGCTCCATTTTACAATTGCAGCTTAGAATCTTAGTGGCGACTCCGGACGAGTCCACCCCTTCCCCTAGTCCAAACGGTCTGATTCCTGCAATCTACATTACCCAACACGATCGATTACATCAAACAAAACTCTTAACGTATGTACGTATTACACATGTACATATTAATGTTTGAAAATTACGGATGTCTATACTAATCTTTATATTTGATATGCAGGTGTATGCATCTGTAATTTTTATAAATAAGTTAGTGTATATGTAATTTTCAAACGTTAATACATACATATATAATAGGGATGACTCTGGTTCCTAACCTTTTTCAACGTTTCGTTTTGACGTCTTAATCAAGACCAACGTTTCGTTACAGTTCCATACACGAAAGGTTGGAACTTTTACAAAACCTAATATGAACCGTTCAAATTAACGATTTCGTTAACATAGGAAGTGAAAATTCGAAACTACAATTCCATTCACGTTAACCTTTCAGCTCCTCTCTCCCAAAATAATGCATTATTTTGAAATTCAGTGTTGAAAAATTGTTGGATATGTATACTAAGTGTTCTAATTGCGTGTTTAACGGGCATGGGGAGTTGAAAGGTTAACGTGAATGGAGTTGTAGTTTCGACTTTTCACTTCCTATGTTAACGAAATCGTTAATTTGAACGGTTCATATCAGATTTTGTAAAAGTTCCAACCTTTCGTGTATGGAACTGTAACGAAACGTTAGTCTGGATTAGAACGTCAAAACGAAACGTTCAAAAAGATAAGGAGCCAGAATTTTCCCTATATAATATGTGTATACGGTAGGATAAATAAACGTAATTAGACCAATACGTACAATTAGGGCTAAAAATAACCCTATTCGAAATATGGGTTTTGCGGGAAATGAAAACAAGCATCACATGGTAACCAAAAGAAGCATGTTACAAGTGACATGAAAGAAGCAAAGTCACATGTAGATCAAATGATTGGGGGCAGTACTTATCGGCAATGAACATGGATAAAAGCAAAGTGTCAGTAGAATAAGCATGTTCTACGGTTCACCACTATTGTTATGTTATGGGTTTCTGAATTCGGGCCCATCCATCTCTATATCCATCACAACATTGATTATATGAACCAAAAATATTCTGTTTTCTAACCGGTTCGTGGGCCTGACTCACGGACATGTCGGTCCATTCTAGCCCAACCATTAATACCTACACCACCTTTCTTCTACACCAGTAGGGTCCTCATTAATTTCATACTTGTATTCTTATCCTCACTCTATATTAATCTTCGTTTTGTTACTTTCACAATAAGCAGCCGCATATGATTGACTTTTCTTTGTCATGAGATGAGAGGACTTATTAAAATTGACCAAGAGATTAATTACTATAACTTTTTATTTAATATATTAGAACTATATATATATATATGATTTTTATGTCTCTTTTCTATCTTCAAGAAAAAAAAACCAATAATTTCTTTTATAATGTCATTCAGGAATCAATATTTTCGAATGCTTATGGTGTAAAAGACAAATTAAAACGAACAAATATGATGAGCTTTACAACTTACAAGTATAATAATAGAAACGTTGCATGGAACAAGATTTCTAGGTAGTATATTAATTTTACAAAATAAAGGTTGATAATCCCTGAGGCAGAGGATAAAGTATTTTTTTAGGTCCAAGTCAATATAAATAATTTAGTTGATCATTCAGTATGTTACAAAAAATATATTGAGGCAGATAGTGATCATATATTAATATAAATTTGTTTATCATAACACCATAAAAGTCCAAATCCGCTTGTTTGTATTCTATCTTATCATTATCTTTTCCAAACAATCTCAAAAAAGCGTATTTTTAGATTAGTTTAATACTACCACAATAAACCATCTTGTATGCTAGTATAAATGTTTCGAATGTAATGATTAATTAGTGCAAATATAATAATTTATGCTAAAGTCCACCTTATTCAAAAGATCAATGACTTATTGAGGGATCAACATGCATAAGACTATACGCATGGGACAAAGAGTTATCTTTAAAGTTGGGTTTTTGACAATCATGTAAATTAGGCTATTTAGTATTACATATATATATATGTGTATGTTTTATCAGAGAGAAGAAAAACAAGAATATCTTATTAACCATTATATACACACATGTTCTCAAGTAAGTGTATCTTTGGGATTTAAATCAGTAACTTCAATTGAACAGTAAGAAGTGAGAGGTGAGGAATTCTTCACCATCGGACTAACCCAACTAAGCTATTTAATGCTACATATTAATGTTTGATTCATCAAAATAGTGAAGTTTAGAAATTAATGAATAGTAAAATAATAATAAAGAGAAGGGGGGTCTAAACAGGAATTATTAGTCAGGAGAGGGTGAGGGACTAGAAACCAAAAAGGGCACTGCAGAGTGAGTAAAGACTAAAGACTATAGTATGGGAATGAAATAGATAGGTGTGTACAAATAGTTATTGGGAGAGACAAGTACATGTGCAAGTAACAATCGGTAGTGAAAGTAACGTTGTTACCTTAATGGATACAATAGGTGGTGGGGGCTTCGTAACAATGTAGAACACGAACAAAGCAGCTCCCAGGCTTACCAGCACCCTCCAACTTATCTGCACACAAAACCACAAATACGAACTCGACCTCCCAAATGACAAGTATCTCCCCCACGCCCCTCCTTTATTACCATAATGCCACTCCTCCTCCTCGTCGTTATCATGATCGTCCTTGACAATCATCACCTTGGTCTCTCCAACGTCGTTGGGGAAGGCGTTGTTGGATCCGCGAGAAGAGGAGTAGCCGGAGAGGTAGTAAGCACAAGGGTAGGAATGGAACAATGTTGCTTCTTGTTCCGAGGAGTGATCGTGATCCGTCATTTTTGGGTAATGAGGGAAGGAGGTTGAGGCTGCTCTGTGAAGCAATGGGTTATGGAAGGCTTTTAAAGTGAAAAAAGAAGGGAGCAGGAGTTGTGACTTGTGAATGAGTTTTGTCAAGTAGCTATCGCTTAGCTAGCTACAGGACACACATATTGTTATTATTGTGCGAGCAAATGTATAGCTGTGTTTCTTTTGGAGCTAAAGTTTTGATTGACTTGTCTCGGTTAATTTTCGTAGGGACCAAACACAATTATTTCCTTTACTACAGACATGTTGTACCAGCATAGCCGCTGCTGCGCCAATGTCTGGTTTTAAGATATTGTTTTCGAGTGTCAACTATGCATGCAAAATCACTGTTGGGGTTTATAAACTAGGCACGAAATCAAACATGGGGTTTATAAACTTTTGGGTTTGTTGCTTTTTTTACCCAATACTCACCATTGGTGACTGGTGTGGGGTTGGCGAGGGACAAATCTCCATTGGTGGTGAGGTCCTATTCCATTAGTGACCAATGGCATCGATTGAGTTCAGTCGACGGTGGTTCGGGATATCAAACGACGGCCGATTGGCACCTATTCTACGGGGTTTGGCTCCATGTTGAAGAAGGTCCAAATGTTGTCTATTGGGTGCCAATCGACCGTAGATTGGCCTCAATCTACGGCGTATGGTCCTTCTTCGACAGGGACACAACCCCCATCAAATGGTGCCAAACGACGACTGATTGGCACCCATTACGGGGGTTTAGTTCCGTGTTGAAGAAGGGCCAAACATCGTCGTTTGGGTGCCAATCGGCCGTCATTTGGCCCCAATCGACGGGGTTTGGCCCTTCTTCAAAAGGTAGCCAAACCCCATTGAATGGTGCCTATCGGCCGTAGATTGGCCCCAATCTACGACGTTTGGCCCTTCTTTGAGAGGTAGCCAAAACCCGGCGAATGGTGCCTAACAATGGTCGATTGGCACCATTCAACGGGGTTTGGCTCCCTCTTGAAGAAGGACCAAATATCGTAGATTGGCCCCAATCGGTCGTAGATTGGCCCTTCTTCAACAGGAAGCCAAACCCTGTCGAATGGTGCCAAACGAAGGTCGATTGGCAGCCAAACGACGGCGTTTTGGCCCCTAGTCCAACAAGGGAACGAGTCTGGCCGATTGGCGCCAATCGGCCGTTTTATGCAAATCACAAAACTCTCTGGAATTTCTGATCGGCAGGATGTATCCGCCGATCGGCTGGATAATCCTATTCAAGTTGGTTTTAAATTATCATTTCACATGTATATTTGCATTTAGTTGTATATGTAATAATAATGTTTTTCAATTTCTGATATACTAGGATTGTACCATTACAATGGCAGACACCCACTCATCAAATGCAGTAGATGAAATGCAGCTAGTAGTGAGTTAAGATAGTTTTTCTAGGTCAGTTCTAAGTGGACTCCCTCTGAAATACCGCAACGGTTTCCTTGACTACGAACCAAACTCGAAGAAGAAGAGTTCTTCGATTGTACGGTCACTATGAGGTGTACGTACCGACTATTGGAAAAACTCGGGGAAGAAGAATGATGAGGCCATAGTTGGAGCTATTACGTAGGGTCCATTCGATAAGTTCATGAACTTACTGAGCAAGTTTGACCACTCCAACAACATTGCGTGGTCTCTCCTCGTTAGGAGCTCAGCGATTCACATATCGTCTGTTATGTGGTATGTGATGAAAGTGACACCAATCAGGTTGTCCATTAAGGAAAA
Source organism: Erodium maritimum (assembly GCA_963921825.1). Lineage (NCBI taxonomy): Eukaryota > Viridiplantae > Streptophyta > Magnoliopsida > Geraniales > Geraniaceae > Erodium > Erodium maritimum. Next base: position 21,451,230 of record OY997596.1, read on the forward strand.
CGTGTTGATAGCGGGGTTGAACTGTTCAGCTCCGAATTATGAAGATGCAACGTTGTGCAGACAAATGGAGTCTAAAGTTTTTTGGGAGAAACATTTTCCAAAAAATAAACGTGGAGTGACAGTGTTCGACCTTGAGAGAAGGATGCAGGAGCTTGTTGATCGGCGGTTGACATCGAAGAGCCGGAGGAACGAGCCATATCAACAAATATGCAAAGTGGATCCAAGTTCAAGAAAAAGGAAGATATTCCGAGAGGTGAGTTTCCTAGAAGCGTCGTCGGTTACCAAATGGAATCATGTCGCCAAGCTACCAACTAGGGTGAAGTAGTGGGCCGACATCATACGTAGCGGTGAGCCGATCGATGTGGAGTACGGAACACGCAGTATAGAATATTTCAAGCTCCTCTCAACCGTTGGAACATGGGTCAAGGAGCATGTAATTTTAATTCTTTTTTAATTATGTAGCATATGAAGCTCCATGTACGTAAGTAAGTTTAAACCTTTTTTTAATTTATGCAGCATATGGACGATGGGTTGAATGGCATACGGAAAAGACAACGATATTATGTTAGCATTCTACAGGATGACGTAATTGTACTAGATTGTTGGTTCCACGAACTATGTCGTGCAGAGTATGAGTGGGGAAATGTCATTGAACCGGACCGTTATTTGATGGCATATGTTCTTGGTAAGAGTCTCGTGCATTACTCCTTCTCGTGGAGGAACAAGAAGAAGATATACTTTACAGTGAACTACAATAACCAACATTGGATCTTGCTAGTCGTTGACGTAGAAGAAAGACACATTCAAGTCTACGACATAATGATTCAACACATATCGGATGCCCAGTTACGTACGTTGATGAAGACGTATGTCACCATGATCCCTAAGATGTTCGTTTATTCCAAATTTATTCTCGAGGACAGATTAAGCTTTACACGAAGGATTTCTCCTTCGAGAGGGTGCAGGGTCTACCATAAAACTTGGCTCGTCTTGCAGGTTTAAAGTGCAAAAACGGGACACGGCAAGTGCACTGATCGTCGAGTAGTAACCGGAAGTAAATTCCGGGATATCGAGCCCAAAAGAGCAATAGACAATCACTTGATATTTAAAGTTCGTAGCTAAGCTGTTTCGGTAAAGATATAATTTTTAAGCTTTGAAAATAAAACCTACAACGACTAAAAAGAAAATAAAGAAAATATAAAATTTGGTAGAGAGTATTCTTATCATGAATCAAGTGAAGAGAAATCAAGGGCATGGGTTCATAGAGTTCATTCTATAAAATTGAACACGTTCGATTGTTGCAATGTCGACTTATTTTAGAGGCAACGAGTTATCTCGACTCTAGTCCTAACTTCTTTCGAACGATTCAGACCCTAATGGAATCTAACCACCGAGTTCTTTCGACCCTCGATGTAGGAAGACCCAAAGCGTAAAGCTCTATGACAACTTCTAGCTTTTGACAAAACAAGTCTATGGCTATTGCAATTGTATCAACCCCGCTAGATCTAGCTAGGATTTAAATCCAACCTATGATCGATTTTTGACTTAATTAGAATCCTCCTCTTTCAAGTGATAGATCCTAATTCGAAACAATTACCAACCCTACAAAGGAGGTAAATCATTACGTAGAAATCAATCATAGACACTAAAGCAAATCAACAAGCACTAGAATCAAAGCATTCAAAACATGGAAATCCTTACTCTAATCCCCCATGGCCCTAGAAATTTGGGGGTTTAGGTGTTCATGGTGAGAAAATACAAGTATGAAAAGAAACAAACGATTAAACTCATAATCAAGATGAAAGTTGAGATACTTCGGAGCAAACAAAATCGACCCTCTCGACGATCCCCTTGCACAAAACACCCAAAATGCGCCGATTATCCATCGAAACACCGAACACATAGAGAAAAACAATTGTTCATGCTAAATCTAACTATATGATAAGAAACGGGACTGAAAGCCTATATAACTCGATATAATGTGGCCCTTTTATGTGCTAAAATGCACTCGTATCAGTCTACCTCAAACTAAAAGGTATGAATGATAGTTCCTCGCTTTTATCTACACATTTGAATTCATTCTTACCATGTTATATTATTTGGTAGGAGAGGTGCCAATAGGATCTACACCTTAAAGTTCATCGAGATGGAGATGGTCGGACTACCCTTTTGAGAAGTATTTGAAAGACAGGCTTATGGACCAGTATCGCAAGAAGTATTGTATTAATGTATTCACGGACAACCAATTGATGCTCTTGTTTGACACAATGATACTTTGAATTTTGATGAAGGTTGAATGTTGAACATATTGATTGAAGGTTAAATGTTGAACTCATATGTTTAGCATAAGACGATCGAGATATACAGTTCTTTTGATTCCATAGAACACAACATCTTCTATGGAACCGTTTCTACATAAGACGATCGTGATACACAGTTTACCAGTATAAAACATTAAACCATTACATGTGTTAAAAATTAGTCCATTACACATGAACTGACTTAATTCTAACACATGAACCGTACTGAACCCTAACACATGTACCGTACTTAACCCCAACACATGTAAGTTAACCAAATTGGTTTAAACGTGAAAATAAGCTTGTTGATCATCTTCAAGCTTGTCCAAGTCATTCAGCCTTGCATTCGCTTCATGAAATATGTGGAACAACCTTCTAAACTCGGATGTCAATACCATATTCAATAAGTCCCTAAGTTCCTCCAACTGTTGTGCTGCCTCTACTTGAACCCTTAGTAGCCTAGTCTCCATTGTTTATATCTCTTGGGTCCTCTATTGGCTTTCACGTTGAAGCCCTACAATAATCTCAACCGGGTTGGGTCCATTCTCTGTCTCGGTCTCTTAATTTGGATGTGAATACAAGAACTGAAGTGAAGAACAATCTTCTTTATAGAGGAGGAGGCGGGGGAGGAGGAGGGTGTGGAGTTGATTTTATATTTGGGAGGGAGAAAGATATTCCTTCACTTCCAAAGAAGAAGAATATTTGCCTATAATCATACAGGCCTCCAGCCCTGTCACGCCCCAATTTCAGTAAACCGAACTCGGGACGCGAACGATAAAACAATAAAACCATTTTCAAACCTTTTAAATAAATTTCTTAAAATCTCCATTTAGTTAATCAAAATAATATTTACAACTCAAAACGTCCCACAAATAGACAAAGTACAAGGTATCCGTCACTAGACTCAAAAGATAAAAACCGGACTCCGCTCCTAGCTCCACAAGCTTCGAGAGCTCACCAAGTCCGTCCTGTGATCAGTACCTGTAGGAAAAGCAGCTAGGGGTGAGCATTCGCTCACCACCACAGATAATAGACTGACTACGGCATAATTAGTAGACAATTCTGGTGACACCAACAATGACTCAAATGACACACACACAACCAAAATACTTTCCTCAACCAACACAACACTCGGACACGTGATGTAGACCCCACACAACGATTGACGACCTCCTCCAAAGACACGACAGACAATCACGCAACACCCAAGATCACAAAGGATCGCACACCAAACAAGATCACAAAGGATCGCACACCAAACAAGATCACAAATGATCGCATACCAGCTGCTCAGTAACCATCTCTGTCTCTCGCCCTTTACCGATCCCAGTCAGGTCAGGCGGTTGACCTGTCGCGCAACTTCTCCCGATCCCAGTCGGGAGGCTAACCCACAACCTCTCCGCTTCACCCGATCCCAGTCGGGTGGTTAGCCACACCCGCGCGTCCTTCCCCCGATCCCAGTCAGGGAGCTATCCCACAACCTCTCCGCTTCTCCTGATCCCAGTCGGGAGGCTAGCTACACCACACAACCTCCACCAGTATCAAGTAACCAATCACAATCACAAGAAAGGTTCAAAAAACAGCAACAGACCGGTATAACACTCCACGGGCACTCATGGCCACCCAAGACACCAACGGTAAAACATGGACTCAACAACCCCACGGGCACTCACGGCCTCCCAAGACACACCAACCATAACTCACGGGCTCAACAACCCCACGGGCACTCATGGCCACCCAAGACACACCAATAGTAACTCACGGGCTCAACAACCCCACGGGCACTCACGGCCACCCAAGACACAACAGTAAAGTACGGGCTCTCATGGCCACCCAAGACACAACAGACACAATCAACCTCCAGCATAACCAATGCCTCCAATAGTCCTAAAATCAACAGTTTCACAAACAACCTCCGGGCATGGTCATATGCCTCCAGTACTCCTAATCTCGATAAGTTCCCAATCAACCTCCGGGCATGGTCATATGCCTCCAGTAATTCTAATAACGCTAGGTTCTCTGCTCCTACGACACTACTAAGTGTCACATGCATTTCCAATATTTGCTACGTTCCCGTATCATGCCTTTCTAATATTCGATAAACCTACTTCACCCACGACACCCCGGTGTCACATGCAAATTTACTATTAACTTTCCCTAGTCAGGGCTGAGATCCGGCTACTTTTCCCTACCTCAAGATGGTAACACGGCGGCGTCTTCTAGATGCAGATGACCGGGTCAACACCGTCTTCCAAGGTGAAGTCCGCGTTTGGGTTCGACTCTGGTATTCTCGGGCGGAGTCCAAGTCTGATTTTAACAGGTAAACTTACAATCAGATCCAGTACAGTCCAAAGTAAAAACGACACGTTGCCCTTTTAAGCTTGAACGGCTAAAAGCGGAATTAAAAGACGAACCGGGTTCGAGTAGTCGAGCCACGAACATCGAACCCGGTGCACCGTTTCGTGGCACGCTTACCGAGGCACGTGCTTCGAGGCACGCCTACCGAGGTGTCCAATTCAGCGTCTTGTTTTTTGTCCGTTCCAAGTTCGATTTTAAACATCCGATTTAATCGATCGGGTTTCCAAAACCGCTCAACGATTCCACAAGTTCTCGGATTCGTTCCTAAGTCTAAAAGCAAAACTTATTGATTAAAAGCACATTCAGTTTTAATTTCCTTTTTAAACTAACAAACGACTTCTTTCCCCCTTTAACTCTTAAAACTGATTTTCGTTTCAGAAATTTCCTTTCGGTTTCTTTTTGAAATCTTTTGATTTTGTTTCAACAACCAGATCCAACAGCTTTTGATTAACGGTGCCCAGATCTAAAATCTACGGGAAGAGAGAAATAAGAAAACAAAACAAAAGAGGAGGAGGATCTTTGCTCAGTTCCCAACCGACAACAGCGAAGGTGCTGCCGGTCGGGGGTCTCACCGTAAAAAGGGAACGGCGACGCGCGGGGGGGGGGGGGGGGGGGGGGGGGGTTTGCTAAGGTCTCGGGAGTGACGACATCGACGCGTTGCTTCCGGCGTAGCTCACGGCCGGTAGGGCTAGATACGGCCAAGAGACGGTGGCGGCCGGACTCAAAGCCGGCGGGTCGAACGGGACGGAGAGGAGCGAGGGTCGGAGGGGTTCTCTGCGGTCAGGAGCGACGAGGAGCTCGGAAAGCTCTCGCCGGAGTGGCAACGCTCGGGAGGAACAGAAGTTCGGGAACTTCTCGCCGGAGAGACGACTCGAAGAGGGAGGAAGAGCTCAGTGGCGTGGCCGGCGAGATGTAGCTGGACGGGAAGGAAGCCGGCGACTGGAACTGAGGGGAGAGAGAGGCAAAGGGGAGAGAGAGGCAAAGGGGAGAGAGAGGCGCGGTTCGAGGGAGAAAAAGGGATTAGGGTTTTAGAACCCTGGTTCTCCCTTTAAATACCGTGGGCTGGTCGCCCTAATGGGCCGCTGGCGAGCAACCAGCCTCAGGCCCAAGCGAAGGGGAGGGGCCTGGCCAGGCCTGCCTTTCTGGTCAGGCCTGAACGATCCAATCCCTTTTTTTTAAAGCTGAATCAGAAACCTTTTTTTTTGAACGAACAAGAGATTAAACCAAAATTACCCTCGACTATCCGATTGAACAAAAACTTAAAACTTAAACCGTTTAAAAACGGAGCGATCTTTACAATATACCCTCCTTAAAAGAATTTCGTCCTCGAAATTCAAAACGAACGCGCTCTACTTAACCCTTTCTCGGGGAACGGTCGAATTAAAACTCGTTATTCGGTACCGGAAACCACCGTCGGTAGAGACACCACACCGCACCCGCAACCGTCCGTCGGTGTAGGTATCAAACCGGAACAAAACTCACCCCGCACTTAAAACGGATCCAATACACGGACACTTCTCCTCGGCCACTCACTTGTTTAACCAAGTATCGCGTACCCAACCAACGAATGAATTTCCCAACCGTTACTCGGACATTCGCCAATGGACTTCAACTGTGGTCACGTCCTGACCAACCACCCACGATAACACAGGTAAATAACACGCAAACTCAAAACCGTTTACAAGTCCATTAACCCACAGTTATCACGAAACTGAAGACATCACAGTACTAGTCCCTTAGGCTCCGAACGGCTTGAATAACTCGCGCGTATCTCATCCTCGCGCTCCCGTGTCAACTCTGTGCGGTTCTTAATCATCCACGATCACGCGACCTTTTAGTCGCTTCTCGAGCAACTCGGGATCGATCGCGGTCCTCAATCCGAGGAGTCGGGTATGTTCGGAGTTGATGGGCACGACGGCGGTAGTGGAGTGAGGTTTTAGAGAGACTGCGAGGATCCGTGAGGATCGGCAGCGACTGGGCTTGTGCGGTGTATCCGTGGGAAGGATACTTACGAAATGACAACCTTTGGCGTAAACTTGGGAATGGATTGGCTGGCGAAGTGCCGAGCCAATATCGGCGGCTATAGGCGACTAGTGACAGTGTCAGTGGGCAACACGAAGGTGTCGTGTGTGCTGGGTAGTAATAGCGAGGTTCTCCTGTCGGCATGGTCCGCAGTGGATGAAGTATTGGCCGTGCAAAGCCGAGAGTTACCGCAAAGGGAATGGGGGTTCCCCGAGGTCTTTCCTGAGGAGTTGAGCGGGTTGCCACCAGTTCGTGAGGTGGAATTGAGGATTGACCTGGTGCCGGTAACGGCAGCGATATCGATGGCGCCTCACAGGTTCGCGCCAGCAGAGTTTACCAGGCTGAAGCGTCAGCTTGAGGAACGTCGGGAGAAGGGGTTTATCCGTCCGAGCACATCGTCGTGGGGAGCGCGCAGCACTCTTCGTGAAGAAGAAGAGTGGAGGGCTTCGGATGTGTATGGACTACCTGAAATTAAACCGGGTTACGGTGAACAACCGATACCCGATGATGAGATTTGACGACTTGTTCGACCAGTTGAGAATGTCGACGTGTTTTTCGAAGATCGATCTGCGATCCGGATATTACCAATTGTGAGTCCGAGAGGGGGACGTCGCAAAGACTGCATTCCGGACACGCTATGGGCATTACGAGTTATTGGTGATGCCTTTGGACTGACGAACGCACCTGCAGCGTTCATGGATCTGATGAACAGTATAATCCGACCGTTCTTAGATCTGTTTGTGGTGGTGTTTGTAGACGACATCGTGACCTACTCGCAGAACGAGGCGACGCATGAGGAACATCTGAGGGGTGTCCTGACCCTATTGCCACACGCATCGGCCATACGCTAACCTGGAGAAGTGCGAGTTTTGGCTCGCTGAGGTGAGGGTCCTCGGTCACGTTGGGTCTCGTGACGGTAGATTGGTCGATCCGGTGGAGATCAACGCGGTTTTGAAGTGGGCGCGGCCCACGAACGTTTTCAAGATCCGCAGCTTCTGGGGCTGGCAGGATATTATCAGCGGAGGGCCGCAACAACACTAGTAAGCCGTCAGCCCGATCAGGAGAGGTGACCGAGCAGCGTTGAGATCAGAGTGGCGCAGCGGAAGTGTGGTGGGCCCATAACCCACAGTCATCGCATTCTTCTGTTTGATGTACACTTGTGTATGGTAGAAGTGGGAGTACCTCACTAGGTATCCGGAAACAAATCACCGAGTACGACTACCCCAACGCTTTCAGGCCAGTAGCATTTGGCACCGCACGAAGCGTTGGATGGTAGGTCGGGCATTTGCCTAAGCAGGGCACACTTGAGATTTAATAGTGACCAGTGTGGTCCCGAGTTGCTCGAGAAGCGACTAAAAGGTCGCGTGATCGTGGATGATTAAGAACCGCACAGAGTTGACACGGGAGCGCGAGGATGAGATACGCGCGAGTTATTCAAGCCGTTCGGAGCGTAAGGGACTAGTACTGTGATGTCTTCATTTTTGTGATAATGTGGGTTATCGACTTGTAAACGGTTTGAGTTTGCGTGCTATTTACCTGTGTTATCGTCGCCGGCTTCCTTCCCGTCCAGCTACATCTCGCCGGCCACGCCACCGAGCTCTTCCTCCCTCTTCGAGTCGTCTCTCCGGCGAGAAGTTCTCGAAATTCTGTTCCTCCCGAGCGTCGCCACTCCGGCGAGAGCTTTCCGAGCTCCTCGTCGCTCCTGACCGCGAGAACCCCTCCGAACCTCGCTCCTCTCCGTCCCGTTCGACCCGCCGGCTTCGAGTCCGGCCGCCACCGTCCCTTGGCCGTATCTAGCCCTACCGGCCGTGAGCTGCGCCGGAAGCAGCGCGTCGATGTCGTCCCGACGCTGTGTCATCACTCCCGAGACCTTAGCAAAACCCCCCCCCCCCCCCCCCCCCCCGCGTCGCCGTTCCCTTTTTACGGTGAGACCCCGACTGGCAGCACCTTCGCTGTTGTCGGTTGGGAACTGAGCAAAGATCCTCCTCCTCTGTTGTTTTGTTTTCTTATTTCTCCTCTGTTGTTTTGTTTTCTTATTTATCTCTTCCCGTAGCGTTTGGATCTGGGCACCGTTAATCAAAAGCTGTTGGATCTGGTTGTTGAAACAAAATCAAAAGATTTCAAAAAGAAACCAAAAGGAAATTTCTGAAACGAAAATCAGTTTTAAGAGTTAAAGGGGGAAAGAAGTCGTTTGTTAGTTTAAAAAGGAAATTAAATCAATAAGTTTTGCTTTTAGACTTGGGAACGAATCCGAGAACTTGTGAATCGTTGAGCGGTTTTGGAAACCCGATCGATTAAATCGGATGTTTAAAATCGAACTTGGAACGGACAAAAAACGAGACGCTGAATTGGACACCTCGGTAGGCGTGCCTCGAAGCACGTGCCTCGGTAAGCGTGCCACGAAACGCGTGCACCGGGTTCGATGTTCGGGGCTCGACTACTCGAACCCGGTTTGTCTTCTAATTCCGATTTAGCCGTTCAAGCTTAAAAGGGCAACGTGTCGTTTTTTACTTTGGACTGTACTGGATCTGATTGTAAGTTTTACCGGTTAAAAATCAGACTTGGACTCCGCCCGAGAAGACCAGAGTCGAACCCAAACGCGGACTTCACCTTGGAAGACGGTGTTGGCCCGGTCGTCCGCATCTAGAAGACGCCGCCGTGTTACCATCTTGAGGTAGGGAAAAGTAGCCGGATCTCGGCCCTGACTAGGGAAAGTTAACAGTAAATTTGCATGTGACACTGGGGTGTCGTGGGTGAAGTAGGTTTATCGAATATTAGAAAGACATGATACGGGAACGTAGCAAATATTGGAAATGCATGTGACACTTAGTAGTGTCGTAGGAGCAGAGAACCTAGCGTTATTAGAATTACTGGAGGCATATGACCATGCCGGAGGTTGATTGGGAACTTATCGAGATTAAGAGTACTGGAGGCATATGACCATGCCCTCTGATCGGTGACATTTTCGTCGTATGGCTGAAAGAAATCTCCGATCAACGAGAACATCATCTAATAATTGATGTTGATCAGTTATAGAAAGTTACACACACTTACCTTCGTAGATGAGTTACACATCACATAAGGTCTACTAGTTTAGTTAGAAGAAGTAACC